>JAQFVV010012416.1:6756588-7356588 GCA_028023455.1 Epiperipatus broadwayi | reverse complement strand
TTTATTACTATATAATTTTTGATAGAAGTCTTCTACCCATTTCATAATGTCATTTCTCTTTTTAGTAATAGTTCCATCTTTTTTCCTTATTGCAGATATAAATTTCATACCAATACTAAAATGTTGTTTTACACTCTTGAGACTTTTATTCTCTTCTACAGTTTTCTTTGCTAGTTCACAGTTATACTTTCTTATATCATTTTCAACTCTTTTCCACATCATTTTACAGAATTCAAGGCATTCAATCCTTTTTAATGTTTTTAATGCACCATTTTTGTATATCTTCATATTCCCTTTTTTCTTCATAAATTCCCTAGTCTCAGTAGAAATTTTATTGGCCAATTGCTGCTTTTTTTCTATCAGTTATCTTTGTTGCAGTTTTTAAAAGTGTATCAGTTCTTATTACTTTCATTCAAATCTGAATCATGTTCAGAATCTACTAATACTTGAAACCAATTTGTAAGTTCTAATTTAAATTCATTAGAGTGTTTCTGAAGATTCGGAATATCAACTGTAAATATTATTTTTCTTAATAATTTTTGTCTCTCTAGTTTTGCATTAATACATATCTTACATCTTACTAATTGATGATCACTTCCTGTGTTAAATTTATAAAGAACATTACAATTTTGAAATATGTATTTTCTGTTAGTAAAAATATAATCCAATTCTGCTGTATCTTCATTTGAATGCTTAGCTTCCATGTCCATTTCCTTTTAACATTTTTCTCAAAAAAAAAAAAAAGAATTCATAATATAAATGTTTTCTTTTTCTGCAATCTCCACAAGTCTATGTCCTCTCTCATTTCTATAGCCATAACCAAAATTATTTACAGCACTTATTTTTCATTTGTATACCAATTCTAGCATTAAAGTCTCCCATAACAGTTTTAAAATGTTTACTGTGATCAAAAGTCTTTTGTACGTCCATATAAAAATCTTCTACTACTTCATCACTATGAGAACTTGTTGGGGCATAAACCTGAATCATCTGCATTTGGTATCTGCCATTAAGGTGTACAACTAATCTTGTCATTCTGTGTGATACACCATCAATCTCCATAATGTAGTTCTTCCACATTTTATTTTTAATGAATCCTACTCCACTTGTATTTCCAATATTTGTGCCTTTATAGTAGAGTACATGTCCACTTTTTAAATCAATTGTCTTTTCACCTTTTCTTCTAACTTCACAAAGTCCAATTATTTCCCATTTAATATAAGACACTTCTTCTAATTCTTGCAGTCTTCCTTCACTTGAAAGTGATCTGCAGTTGTAAGTACATATATAAAAAGTCGTAATCAAATGGCAGCCTGTATCCACAATCAGGGGATTCTTAGCACCCTCTGCCTTCAGCCACCAATCGCTGCCTTGGTCGGTGACTTTACAGCCTCCTGGGAATAAGGGCCATGATTTATTTTTGTCTGTCATCATTGCATATATCTATTGGAAAAATATCATTTACATATTCATTCATTCTGCCTTAATAGGCAAGTGAGAAGAAAGACCATGGTGTTTCTTGATCTTAAACTCAGAGGTGAAAAGCCAATAAACTCACCACACTGTCTAACGCATGTTGGTGAGCAGCCCATCGATGTTTGTATAATATAGGAATAATCCCATAGTAATAACAGCTGCAATGCCAAGAACGTATGGAGTGGACATTAGGAATTTGCCCTACTCAGTTCCTTTAAGGCATCCAAAAGAGGAATCAAAGAGTCTCTTTTCAGTTAATTTCACAAGTACTATTCATTTAACTCATCTGTCTTTACTCACATGTGATAAGTAGATACACTAAAAAATTATATAAGAATCTGTATCTTAATAAAAATGATTACTTATAATCATTATTGTATTTAGCTAATATAATATCTCAAATGAATGCATTCAGAAAATATCACACTTTAAAATTGGAAAGTAATAGTTTGCTACAGATAAATACTGAATTGTGATGGTGAAGTTATGCAAGGACAAGAATCTACACCAGAGGTTTCCAACCTTTTTGGTCCACATACCTTCTTGGTTTTTAGTAAATTATACAGTACCCTGTATTTGTTATTATAAGAAATAAGCAGCTGGAGAGTGTATCATGTTGTATGTCAAATGCATGCAGAAGAAGTGTAGATGTCACAGAGGCAAGTTTTAAGGAGGTGTTTAGCAATTTCACTAACTATCTTGAATCTTAACCGGGCATTTTGAGTTAGCGGATCCTGAAGTAAGAAAAAAAATGTATGCAATCTCACTGTTTCCATGTCCAAAGAGAGACCTGAAATTTTGCTTATGTGCCTGACAGAGAGTACAAACATAAAATAATCCATAAATATTGATAACTATTTTTGGGATATACTAATATATATATAAATAAATAAATGTTCTGAACATTTAATACAATTTTATTCCTGACATAATTTGCTGGGGGATGCTTTTGACGTTATCGGTCTGAATCATAGTAATCATGTGCTATGATTCGAACCGTTAATGTCAAAAGCATTCCCAGCAAATTATATCAAGAATAAAAATTTAATTAAACTTTTTTGGTTAAACGTTCAAAACGTTTTTATATATATAAATTACAGTGAGCAGAAGAAAAGTGTAATATTTTTTCAAATATACTAATAGCATAATATACGGATTAACTACTGTTAACCATACCCGCTGAAAAAATTTCCCACATCCTCTGAAAGTATAGGTACCCCAGATTGGAAAGTCATGATCTAGGCCAATAGATGGAGACTGGGCCAGAAGTACATATTGAAAATTGTTTACTTTTTTAACGTCTTTATTCATACGCTTTATATATATATGGAGAGATTAAAATGTTTTTTAGTATATTATTTCATTCTATATTTATTCGATATTCTGTACTGTTTGGCAGAATTGGTAGAGAGGCTCACTTGGGTATCAGGAGTTCCCAGGGTCGATTCTGGTTCTAACAGTTTTGGCTCTTGAATTTCTTATGAATTCCCAAGCAATAAAGCCGTAAGCCCCCCCCCTTTATTTTTAAAAATTTAAATAGAAGTATTTTTTAATAAAACAAATTGGAAAATATTTATCCATATAAGATTTCATACGATGACACTTTGATTGCTCAATGAAAAAAGTTGAAATAATAAAATTTGTATTTGTTTTTTTTTTTGTAAAAATAAAATAAAAATGATGTTCTACTGCAAATTATTATTAATAATATTTATTATTAATTGTTATCGCTGTTATATCATCAATATTTATTACGGATCTTTTAAAAATAATACTCATCCCACGTTCATTTCTCATTTATTGAGAAGCTTTATAAAGTAGAAAATAATAATTGTTTTCAGAAATAATTCTAAAATTATACTGTTTTTTTAAAACAATATTAGTAATTCTTAAGAAATATATATATATTGATTTTATATAAGCTATTGAATTGAAGGGAAAAATATAATCTTTCCAAGAAATTATACATAATATAGAGTTGAAATCTGTTATTTCTATTTTATGGTTTTAATATAAAGAAATCAATTTATATAGTAAAACTAAATTTCTGAATATTTTAATTTTTATTTTATAAAAGAAATAGTTATTACATAAAAACATTAAAGATTTTGTTAAAAGAGATAATGGTAAGAAAACTACTAAAAATGTTTGTTTTAAATAAAAATATTATAATTAGAAATTTTTTTAAAAAAACTACTTCAGAATCCTTAGATAATCGGACAGGAATTCATGATATATATGCAAGGTTTGGACAGAATGACGAAAATAGCTGGAAACATCAAAATGTTTTAGAAATTACATAGCACCGAAGTGCAAATAAATACTAACCTAAGATTTGGTTTTTATGAAGATTGACATATTTGATTGTAAACGATTCACTTTCATAAGCTTTGAAAAGATATGTTAAGCTTGTATCTGATTTTTAAAATATCCATATTATCCTTTTTTAATTAGATGTTCAAATAGCTGAATTGTTTAATGTTCAACATTGACATCTTTATCAGTCTTGACTGCATTTACAAAAAATAAGAAAATGAAATTTGTTAAAATTATCCATGGTTAGAAATCAGGGATTACTGAAAGGAACCAGTAGATAAAGAATTTACAACCTAAAAACAAATCACAGCAGGATAAATTATTGCACTGTGAATCAGAACAATCCATTACATGCTTTACAAGAAGAATATTAATGATTAAGCAACCATTTCAAAAGCCATGGAGTTTAGGTGTGAATGCTTCAGCATCAGAAGCAGGAGAATTGGACAACTGGAATGATTTATATCTTATTATAGTCTCTAAAATAAATATTCTTCAGACAATCTTTTCATTTTCCTGAATTATGGATTACATTATGAACATTAAACTAATTCTTTTAATTTGTACTACAATTGTCAGTGTAACTGAAGCCCATATCAGTTTGCCAAAAAGTGTAATAAAAACTGCTTGTCCAATTTTCATTTTATTTTTCAAAACTACTTCATTCATTACTACCCAATACAGATGCAGGTATATTGTTTTTAACTTCTATTTTTGTATTATTATTATTATTATTATTATTATTATTATTATTATTATTATTATTATTATTATTATTATTATTATTATTATTATTATTATTATTATTATTATTATTATTATTATTATTATTATTATTATTATTATCATCATCATCATCATCATCTACATTTTTATTTATTTATTAAAAATTGGACCACTTTTATCTTCAATTATTGCTCTGTTCTTAAACCTCGTATTTCTTTTTTTTTTATTTTTAGAAATTTTCTTCTAGCTTTATCTATTTCAAATCTCAATTCACTTTTAACCTGTTTTTGAAGTGTATGTTTTTTTTTTAATCGTATATGTAGGGTTTCATATTTTTGAAATCATATCATTCTTTATAGAAGGGAGCCAGCAAAGAAAAAGATATTACTTGGCTTAGTAATTGCCAGCTCATGAAAATTTGAGTTGTCTTTCATCTTCGTTTTAACCGCGCTATCCAAAAATTGATATCCATTTACTGACCAATATCAGTTGGTTAAAATGCGTTATTATAGATAATCTATCTGAAAGAAAAATCCAAAGCGTAATTAAAACCTGAGAACATTTTTAAAAATTTAGCTGGTTTGAATTTTAAATTAGGTTATAGGGCCTAGCAGGTGGCTATATATATACACACACAGACACCAACAATTCACTCTTGTGAAAACTCAACATATGTAAATCTTGACTTAGATGAAAAATATCTGAGGTATATAAAATTTATATAAACTTTCCAAAACATTCATCTTATCATTCAAAGTTGAATACTAATTCAATTAAACAGTTTTTAAAAAAGGGAAAAAGATCCATTTGCAGCAAATTATTTTTCTCTTCTATCACTCAAAATTGAATAATAATTTAAGATTACAAAATATATATATATTCTTCTTGCATTAATTCTGGTAAAATAAATTTTATTAATTCCAAAATTAATAATTACAGGACATTTATTTACATTTAAACTATTCAAAGTATGATATTTAAAATAAGCATTATTAAAATGTTTTTCAATATGTTATAAAAGTATAATCAGCTAATGAATACATGCTTTAAATAACAATAAAAGTGCATTATTTTTTCTTTCCAATTATAGGTGAATCAAGTTATGCATAAAATTACAAATTAATTTTGTAAGGTAAGTGACCATGTACATTTAAATATATATATCAGGGGTGGCCACAGTTTTAGGCATTGCAGTTACTTTTTTGGTGAAAGTGTACAGGAGGGCTGCTACGTTTTTTTTCAGGGTTTTGAATCGGAAAGGAAAAATATTTTTTGCAGGAACAAAAAAAAAAAATGGTTCGAAGTCCTGTTTTTTTTTTTTGGTAAGGACTTTTTAGGTGCTCACAAATATTAGTGACATTTTTAGAAGATACTTACGAACTGATGATTTTTTTTTCTATAAGTTACGAACTGTCCAAGATATTTTACTATGACTACTATTAAATTATCTCAGCTTCCTTTAGTAATACAATTTGTCTATGTCGCGCGTTATAAAATATTTATTAAATTACAATTATTAAAGTCTTGCATTGGTGGTCGAGAGGTCAGCGCGACTGCCTTGCACTAGCAGACAGTTGCCCGGGTTACGGATTCGCGTCCCGGCCGATGCTATGACACTTACAAAAAAAAAATTACAATTATTAAATTACCTAGAAATAATTATGATCTGGTCCCTAAATTAAAAAAAAAATTCAAGAAATTAAAAATGTTGATGTAACTTATCCATTAGAACTATTCATGACATCTCATCTAATCACAAAGTCAAAGCATATCAGATAACATTCCTGAATAAAGATAAATGAGGTGAAGTTTGTAGAGTACACTATCTATTTCAGGGAATAAACAATAAAGCAGTCTCCCTGAATACCGAGTTGTGTCTAATCAGCACTCTAGTCAATAAATAAAACGTCCATGCCTTTTTCTAGGCAGGCAACATAGTACTTTCTTTTTGGAATATTATGAAACTACTAAGAGCACAACACGAGTAACCTAATATCAGAAGTTGTATTTTTATCTATGAAAAACTATATGGTACACATGGACATTATGGCTGTCTGCACAGATCAATAATTTGAACCCAGTTCTTAATAGCTATCTGCTGCAGAACCACCATTTGAAATCTCTTTACCAATTTTAAATGACATTATTAAATGTTAACTGTAATTGATAAATTTCTTAATAGTTTTATCAACTATATTTCTCTATGTATCTGATACACAGCTCTAAAATTTACATCACAATGGCCATATTTACATATATAATTGTGGTCACACATATATATCTAAGTGGGCTAAATTTTATTGCAATTTTTACTTTTAATATTTGGCTTTTTTAATTGTTAAAATTTAGACAAGAAAACATATAAAAGGAATATCATAAATGATTTTTTCCATCTATTTTTCTATAAAATAATAACTAATAAAATGCTTAGGAGTGACTAAAAATCTAGTAATAAGGTTCAATTACCAAAAGTCTATTTCATCAGGAAGATCATCTATATTTATGAGCAAAGATGGCTTGTTAATTTTTTCTTCTTCTAGACATTATAATTACTATTATTTTTAAGAAATCATTAGCAAAAATTATGAGAACCTTAGTTTGTCAGCCCAAATCACAAATAATGCTTGAATCCATTGATTAACCATTATTCGCTACTATAAAATTCTCAGTAAGAATAACAAAAATGAAAAAAAAAGTACTATTTAGAAAAATCATCATAAAATCTTTATTTTTTATTGTAGAAAAGTGAAAATTATATTGTCTAAAAGCAAAATGGATGCTGAATCGATTGCTGCAAAATACATGTGCAGTGTGTATGGTTTTCACGTTATTGTAAGTTAAAGCCAAGAATTGCTAATTAGAAAATATAAGCCCGAATTATTTTGAATTTTTATTTTTCATATTTTTTATTATTATTTATATTCTAATCAGCTCTGAATTTATCACTATAATTTGTCAATGTTCATGAGAGATTCATGGCTACTGTTAGAGCCCTTGCAGGCAAACAGTTGACCATGGGCAACATCTTGGTTATGTCTGACATATATGTTATTTGCTAAAAAAATAAGTTTTATGGATTTTAATAAATCCCTAAGCAATAATAAAAATATATAAAAAAGGTTGTTATCAGAGATATGTTCATTTTTATTGAAATAAATATACCATATTACTTTGAATATAAGACACTCTTTAATTTAATATGCAGTAGGATTTTAAGCTCGGAAAATTGGGGGGAAAAAGTTAAATGATTTTATTGAAAAGTAAAAAACATTTTTATTTACTTAAATAGGAACTAATATAAACACTATAAGCTCATCCAATTTATTATGAATCTTCTTCAGATATCCTTTCATTTTCTACATCTTCACTTTCAGAACTTGAATGCTCAGGGTATATCATCTTCAGGCCATTTAAATCGTTAGCAATGCAACATTTTAAGAAAGCTCTTTTTTGATAATTTTTTCACGTATCTCTTTACAAGACTTCAAAATACACTCAAAATGATATGTATATTGTTAGCATTACAAAGTCTTTTTTTTAATGTAAGCAACAATAATGTTTTTTTAAAAAAATAAATAAAAGTTTTTAAAATGTATTATTGACATTGAATGTCACCAGTAATTTTTTTTCTTTTGATTAAAAATCTTTTCTAAAATGCAAATTAATAATTTGTCAGATTATTAAAGTAAACAAAAGTTTTTTAAAAATAAATTTCTCTTTATAATTGACAAAAAAAATCTATAGCAGTCAACATAAAACATTTTTGTCATCCAATTGCAGATTGCACCACGTTGATTTCTTTCTCATTTTATTTTCATGTAAAAGTAATTTTTTAAAATTAAAATGTGAATCATTCTTCTAAAATAATTTATATTTTCACAAATATTTTCAGAAAAAAAATATAAATGTGTTAAAAAAAAGATTCTAAAACATACATTTTTACTTTAAAAGTGAAAATATTGGAATGGTCAAAATCATTGAGCAGTGCTCCCTTATGTAGAGAACAAGAAACAAACAATCAGAATTATGGTAGGTTCTTATCTCATTGTTATATTGATATATTAGTTGTAAAAAAATTCTGAAAGTTATTCAGTATGGTTTTCTTGATAAAATAACAGTAAAATTAGCAAAATAACATTAAAAGTAGTGATTTGAGAAAGCTGTTTACAAAATTAATCTAAAAAATATGACATTTAATGTTAAATCTTTTTTCTTTTGATAAACAGATCAATGATCTTAATACTATGCACATGTATAGCATAAAGCAAAAATCTGCAGAAAATAAGAAGTTACAAATTTTCATTTTGAATTTAAAAAGCACTCCTCTTTTACAGATTCAAAATTTGGGGGAAAAATGCATCTTATATTCAAAGTAATAAGGTAATTTTTAAGAATATATTGTTTACTTTTTATTGGAGGTTTGAGGGTAGTTACTTATTCAATATTTCTACATTTGCTTGGCCTATTTAAAAACATGTATTTTGAATCATGCCGATCAACAATGAATATTTTAAAGTAAAAGCAGTTCAAAGTATTGTTTATTAAAACAATTATTTTAACACTTTGAAGTAAAACAACTTACTTATCCTTTTACTGTCATACATCTTGTCCTAAGTAACTGAATTCCATCTAAATTTTATTATGCAGATGTAAGCATATGCTCGAGTTTAGGTTCCATTTATTACGAAAACATATAGAACTAAAAAATAGAAGTTTGTGTGGAAAAATTTATGTCCAGCAGCTAATTTTGTATGAAAATAATGGCCAGCACAATCAAGCCCTTGGTTAAACCCACTGAGAAGTAGGAAAGGGAATTTAAAAAAAGTACATAAGTTTTCTTACTATGCATGATTTATGCAGTGCTTGGGAATGTCTTCTATTTAAAGATACATAGTCATATGCAAAATAATCACATGTATTTGTGTATGTGCATGCATATATATTAGGGCAATAATTTATATTTTTTAATTTAGTCCAGTATTGTCTTTTGCAAGTTTGAATAATCTGTAGTTTCTAGATAATATTATCTCCCAAGTTCTCAAACTAGTTTTTGGATATTGTCTTTGTCACTGAGAAGCATTAAATTTTTGTCCATACACTTTTACTTTTTTTATATTATCCAAAACACCTTAAAATTTGGGATCCAAATTAAACTTGCTTGAATTGTTGAATGGGTCAGCCATTATGAAAGCAACTATTTTAATGTAATCAGATTTATGTTAGGCAAAATGATATTTAACTTTTTCTGCTTGTTTTTTCAACATTTGAAATAATTTACATTAAGTAGAGAAAGCCATTTTGGTATATTTATATGTGTGTGTATATTGACTAACACACACACATGTCTATTTAAATACAGTTAATTGTTAAAATCTAGTTTTTAGAAGCTTAATTAAGATTACAATAAATATGAGAAAGCAAAGCAATTTGTTGCCAAGTTATTTTTAAAGTATATGTTAGAATTCTCATTTATTATTCTGTTTTCATTCTTTTAAGAATATCTTTTATACTTTTTTTAAAAAAATACCTACTTAAAATTGTAAATGCTCAATTTTATAGATGTAATATTTAACTGGTTGCATCCCCCCTCCCCTCCTCCCAGACCAAACTTGCCACGCTGGTATTCTAATAATAATTTAAGTTTTTCATAACGAAAACATTTCAATGATTTAAAGGGGCACAGTTTGAAAGAAAGTTAAAGCTGATGGACACTAATGCTAGGACCACCCTTTAGTCACATTTTAAAATATTTTATGCTGTGAGTCACTAGTGGTCAGCTAAACAGCTGTTACCCTGAGAACAGATGCTCAGTGTCTGATGAATGACCACTTGATATGGCTAGCAGACATTTGTAGTCCTACTCAGTTTGAAATCTAAAGAAGAGAATTTTTAAACAAACTCAACTGGAAGATGAATAGCATTTTAAAATATACCAACAGCTTTCCCAGATTGTTTTTTTGTGAATGTTTGAAAACGTGTGGCTGTTTAATGGCAGCCTGAATTTTATTTAGCTGTTAGATTTTGGGGTGGAGATGATTTATGATAAAATGTAGAATGCAAATATTTTTTTTTTTTGCATTTAATTTGAGAAAATTCATTGTTTTACTTTTATTTGTAAGTTATTTTTATTTATTTCTTTTTAAAAACTTGAAATATTGCATATTCTTGACATTATTGGTTTTCTAGGCTCTCTAGATTAAAGCTGCCAGATTAAGAGATCATATATTAATGATTTAACAATGCATCATTTAAACAGCCATTGTAGAATTTTTTACATTAAAAAATATTAAATGTAATTATTAATTTTTATCTCTGCACTAGGACCTAACAATAATCATTTTTACTTCCGCGTCCTCTATTGTATGTTTAAATAATCAATGGATATTATATAGTGTAGTCTGGCTAATTTCTGGCTATGAAACCTTTGTCATTTTTTTTTTTTTGTCAGATGGTTCTTAACTTTTGACTTAGGTATAGAATTAATGGTCAAATGGTTGATCTCTAGAGAACTAGTTATATTTAGGCATCTAAAGTAACAGGTCTAGTCTCAATCTAGGGACTTTTAGTTCATCAGTCTAATATTCCACTATTCACAGGACACAATCCAGATATCATATCATTATTTTTCATTTTTGTGTTACACAATATCAAATATATAACCCTAACATGACTGGCTTTCTTATTATTTTATTGTCATCATGCTTCATATGATTTAATATTGTGGTGAATGGCAGGTTCTATAGCTTAAAATCCATGGATTATGACTTCAACTTTTACTTCTGACAATCGATTTTCTTAGGAATTCCGGAGTTATAAATCATTCAATTTTTTTTTTAAATTAAAAATATATATAAAAATTAGATATATATTAATGAAGCACAATGTTAATAATCTATTTTATAAGTAGTCATAATAAACTGCAGAAGTACTTTCAATTAATTACTTAACCTTCTTCAACTGAAATATATTATCATCATTATACTGTATTATTGTTATTATAATAATTATGCTATAACGATCATTTCATTTTATTTATATATATTTTATCGAAAATTTTATAATTATTGCAGATTATAATCTGATTGTAAATACTGAACTGAAATATGTAAAAGTATGTAAATACTGAACTGAAATATGTAAAAGTAATATTTCACATTTCACAACAAGCAAAAAATATTTGTTAAAGGACAATTCTAATTAGAAAACTTTAAGTTATTCTTTCTGCAATAATCTTGAATGCTGAACGAAGGGAGGGGGAGAGAAATTAGAAAATTTATTAATTAATTGAAATTCTTATAAAAGTGGAATTACGATTTGATAAGCGTTGTCAAGACAATTATTATTAACTCAGTTAAAAGCTTTAAATTGGTCTTGCAAATAGCAGTCTGAAAATGAATTTGCAATTTTGTATAGATGTCTAATTAAAAGTTGTGTTAATTTTTTTGGCATAGTTGTTAACATTCCTACAGAAAAACTAATCAACTAAACTTATTTAAAAATGTGAAATTAAAGTGTTTATTATATGAAAATTTGAAATATATATAATTTTTAATTGGAAATGAAAAGCTGCAACACACATATATCACACATATCCCTCCCTACACAATCGACAGTTTCAATTTTTAATTGATATTGTTGCAAAAATTCATTGCATGATTGGATTTTGAAATATTCTCATTTGACTGCTATTTAGTAAAAATACTGACAAAATAAAACGTAAGTACTTTTTCAGGTTACATAATTAGCCATAGATAACCTAGCTATCCAATATTGAAAGGTAAATTAGTATCTAGCTATATTTTTAGCTAGAGGTTAAACGAATAGAAAGTGGTTCACAATCTTACCACCTGGCAATTGACAATCTTGGTATCACCCCACTGTGGACTATTTAAAACTTTATGTATATGCATTTTAATGAATTTAATTAAAGTTAATTATTATATATATATATGTCTTATATTAAAACAATTAGCCATTGCTGATCAAAGTTTCATATTATTCAGTCGGAGAAAATTACAATAAAAATTTTAGATGGAAGTCAAATACATTGTTTTATTTATAAGAAAATGTCAGTCTCCTTTTTTTTATTTTATTGTCATAAATTATTTTTCTAATCCCATTTTTGTCTTAGCTTTCCTGGCATAGTACTTAATGTGTCCTTTTGGAAAATCCATGATATATGGTTTGAGTTCGAGCTTGATATTTTTTTTTCTGGTAATAAATAGATTTAAAAAAAAATTTTTTTTTATTTTTAAAGTAGATATTCTACAGTCAACATAGCTAAACAGTCACTAATGGTCAGTAAGTGAATATCTAACTATTGCTAGCTAGATGGTAACAGTGCCACATTTCAGATGAAGGTTGATGTACTAACCATGAGATGACAGTAATGTAAGGCAATCTTCATTACTGTAGAGATGTCAAACTCCTATAAGCATCAATCTCACAATTGCCTTTACATTATGACTATTTTGATATTATAAACTTTTTTTTTTTTTTTTTAAAAAGAGAAAAGTGGTATTTTTTTTCTTTTATTATCTATTTTAATAAAAAAAATTATTGCTTGAAAGAAAAATGTTAGACAAAGTGCAATTATAGAAAAGAGCATTTCTTTTTAATCCTAGTGAGTTATATATAAGTGGTTACCAAATAAGTGATAGTGCATTTTAATCCTCACTTCAAACTAGTTTCTGGCTTTTACATTTATCAGTGATTATTTATGAGTCATATTTGAAACCAATCCAATTATGGATTCAAAAAGCATTCCCAACTTTCCCCCCACTATCAAATTCTTAATGCCAAATTCTTATTGACACAAACCAAAGCCAGAATGCTGGTCCATAGGTTACTGGGGTTGAAGCAGAGAGAGGAGAAACGATTATGTTAATATAGTAGCTTTGAAAATCAAATTCTGTATTGGTATTAATTTGTATAGATAATAATAAATTTAAAAAAAAAAAGATTTTTGTTTATATATTGCATAAGTTTTATTTTTTTTTCTTCTCATGTGTCATAGCATCAGCCGGGAACCGAACACGCTAATCAGGGACAATTGCTTGTAAAGCAGCTGTCGCTGACCTCTCGACCACCAATGCTTGACAGTTCTATTTTTTGTTTAAACTTGCCGGTTTTAACTAATTTTTTGCATTTGTTTTTTTTTTTTCTAGGTAAGAGAAAAATAATAAAGATTTTCATCTTTACAAGTAAGTAAACAATTCTAATTTATTTCATTACTTCTGTACTTTTATTTAATTTTACATTTTTTTTTTGTCTCTCTCCATCATTAACCTAACTATAATATTATTCCAAATTATAAATTTTTTTTTAATATGGGCTACATATCATTAGGATTATAAAATGATTTTTTTTTTCAAGAATAATAAAAGCATAAAAAAAGCATAAGGTGTTTTTATGCGTCGATTTAAACTGCAAGTTTTTGAATTATATCTATATTTAAATGGTTTTCATAGCCAATCTGATTTGAATATAGATCATATATAAGGTTAGCACTTGCAAAAAAAAAACGTGTCTATAATAATAACAATAATAAAATCGCAGTCAGAATTAAAGAAGCGTATTGAGGCAGATGAGTTTAATTAAAAGGTATGAGAAACTATTTGAAATAGTTATCAAGCGTTATACTTATGGATGCTTATTAAACAGTCAAGCTGATTATTTAGTCTTAAATAAAATTTTGTGAGATTAAACTGAACTTTTTTTTTATTAAAATGAAACAGAAAAATATAATAATTTGAATATAATGTATAAATTCTGAAATATTAACTTTACACAATGAGAATAAACGTGTTTGTTATGAAGATGTGTGTGCGCATGTTTTCATAGGCGGGACATTGAAATTATTTTACAATTATGCAATAAATTTATAATCAAGACTATAACAATCAAATATTGATTTAAAATAATTAAATTCTTATTTTAATATAAAGAAAGATAAATTTCAAATTTTAGAAAAGAAAAATAATATTAAGATCAAATGAAATATATTTCATTTTCAAATAATGTTTTTATTTTAAGATAGAAATATCCAAGCTAGTATAGGCTGTATTAAAAATTAGCATTCTTGAAAAGAAAAAAAGAAATGGACAATTAATAGAAAATAGACATTAATAGAGTTTCAAAGACCTCCCCCCTCCCCGGGTTTTATTAAAAGAGTTTATAATTAAAACCTTTATTAACATTTTTCTTCAGTCATGTATTTAGTACAGAGATTTCAGACCACTCAAAGAAGTATGGAGAGATGTATGTTAGGAATAACAAGAAGATATCGAAAACAAATTATATGGATAAGATAACGAACAGGTGTTACTGACATTGTTGAAAGAATTAAAAGAGACTGAAGTGGAGTTGGACTGGATATATTTCTAGAAGAGATGATAATAGATGGACAGTTGAAATCTTAAACTGGATTCTAAGAGATTGTAATAGACCCATAAAGAGACCACATGTGAGATGGATGAATGAAATAAGGAAATGTGCGGAGGTGATATGGAGAAGAGAGGCTAGAAATAAAAGAAGATGGATTGAACTTAGAGATATTTTCATTCTGCAATGGATTAATAATGGTTGTCAATGATAATGATTTATTAAGTATTTAGAAATAGTTGTGTATATAAATTAATCAGTTAGTGATCAACTCTATGAATATTAGAAATCTAAGGAAAAATAGTTACAAAATATTGTAACAAATTAATTTTGTAGAAATGATATGCATGAACAGCCATGATAAGTCTCATTACTTACCAAACAATGCATCTATTTGAAGGAGTTTGTTTTGTGGTCTGAAATCCATATAAACCTACAAATGGGTAAATACTATTTTTTTAAAATTTTTATTGTAATAAGTGCCAAACAAAATTATGTCTTCCAAAGGATGCCATTCCAAAAAAAATTTTAATTTTCATATTTGCTTCTATTATCAAAAAACTATCATAAAAATAAAATAAAAAATTTATTCCACTTACATCATTTATACTGAGATTATAATATAACTGGGAAAGAATTAACTTTGGTAAGCCCTTTTTTAAAATTAAATTCAAAAAAGAAGAGATACTAATATTTTTCACTTAATAATATTATTAATAGTTTACAATTGCAACTTTTTTCAAGTTTGATTATATACATGACTACCATGTTATATATATATATATCATTAAAAACCAGTTAACACTTAGACAATTCCAATATAAATAACAATCAACAATCTCAAACTGCTGTCAAGGCAACCTCC
The DNA here is from genome assembly GCA_028023455.1 of Epiperipatus broadwayi. NCBI lineage: Eukaryota > Metazoa > Onychophora > Udeonychophora > Euonychophora > Peripatidae > Epiperipatus > Epiperipatus broadwayi. The sequence continues at coordinate 7,340,822 of JAQFVV010012416.1, read as the reverse complement.
TTTTAACAATATATATTATTGTATTATTCATAATGGCGAAATAGTATTACATTTATATACTAATGGAAAAAGGCATATCTTAATTAAATAAATCTTGTTATATAATATGATCAAAAATTAGGTTGTAAAATTAAAAGAAGCATGATAAACATTCTGCATGAATTAAAATATATTTGTCACAGCTAAAATTTTGTCATATATATATATATAATAGTTTATATTCTAAGAAATAATATTAAATTTATGCATGTGAAAATTAAAATCATATTTTTAAGCTTTACCAAAAGTTACCCTACTTTTTAATTGTAAATATAAATTTATAATGGGGGTTGGAAAAAAGACCAAGCTCCATGTAGCATTAGCAATGTCTGGAAGGGCAAACACTCCATCTTTGTTTTTAATTTTTTGAAATTTTATTGTAAAACATTGATTTGTAATGTCCTAGATATAGGGTTGAAGCAAAAATGACATTTTTAGGATCCAAAAGGTAAATATAAGGAAAGTAGTAACCATAATTGAAGGAGATAAGACCCCATTCTATGCTATTAATGAGAATAGAAATAAAGAAAGTAAATGATTTAATAATTGACTCAGTGATATTTCTATAAATGAGAAGAGCAGGATACTGAAACAGAAAATGATGTATTGTTTCTTCAGTCTTATGACAAAGAGAGCAAAGGGGGTCAATGTTATCAATATAAGCATGCACCATTCTTTGTGTTAAGAAATGACTAGGAGATAGAGCTTTTGAATTGATTTTGATAAGGAAATAGAGATATTTTGGTTCCAGATACCAGAACTAGAATTTTTTGATTATCTGTTTATTGATGTTATAAGGAGATTTGGGATGGTTTTTTTTTTACTTTTGTATGCCATTGCTATGTATTTACAAAATGTACCTTTTGTAATTTATACATCATTGTATTTGTCTATTACTTTATAATATCGAGATGAATTTCAAATTGTCTTTTCTAAGATTGTAAAAAAATTTTTTTGCCTAATAAAAATGGTTTGTATATCTAAATATACATAGAAAACAGAGTATATGTGTTTATGTTGATGACAACAATATATTGCTTTAATCTTTTATTGAAAATTATTATTAGTAGTATTATATTTAACTATTTTGAATTGATAAAGTTACATTTGAATAATAAAATAATGAAATTGTACGGAATGATAATACTATTAAAATAAAAGATTTGTTAAGAAAACTGATATTTGTGTATATGGAATGCCAACAAACCATATGCATTGATTGGTTACAACAAATACCCCCCCCCCAATAAAAATTTTTTTTTTACTGAAGATAATGCATACAATCATGCCTTTTAAATTACATAGTTTAAATGCTATGAGTAGTAGGGAGAATATTATTGAAAATTATAAATATATTATTTTTTCTTGTGCAAATTGTATATTTTACAGAAGTATATGCTATAGATCAGTGGTCTTCAATCTTTTCACCCCTGCAGCCTGGTAAAAATAAGAATAAGATTTCACAGACCGGCAGAAGTTTACAGATAAATTTTCTTAAAGATGTAACCTGCTTAGCCTTAGATAAGCATAATTGTTATAACTGACCAAAACAGCACACTAGTTAATGTGTATAGTAATGGTGTTGCTTACCTTCACATGTTGAACACTCTTTCTCAAGTTGCTGCAGTCATACTGCTACAGAAAACATACAATAACAATCATTCTCATTAATGTGCTTGCATTTTACATTTATTATTTCATTGTTAAAAGATGTAAGAATAAAATGTTATTCACCTGAATGTTGAAAAAGTCAAAAGTTTTGATCTTATTTTTTGGGGGGGTGGAGAGGGGTTGAAAAATACTTGTCATCAACTGAGAAATAGACACCAAAGTTATTTTTTGTTTGTTTTTATTTTTAAAAAAAGGTAACAGAAATTGGTTTTAAAAATAAAAGTTTTAGTATTTTAGCGGTATGCAAATAAAGCCAAAAAAAATATTGCCTTATAGGCCAAAAAAAAAGTGGTCATATTTTTAAACAAAAAAAAAGAAAACGAAGCTTGAAAAAGTCAAAAGTTTTGATCTTACTTTATTTTGGGGTGGTGGGGGTATATTGAGAAATACTTTGTAAATGTTAGGGACAGAACTTATTTTTGGGTTTTTATTTTTAAAAAAAGGTAATAAAAATTGATTTTCAAAATAAAAGTTAAAACCAAAAAAAAAAACACTAAAAATGAAATATTAAAAGAGAGGGTAGAAAAAATTTAACAGATCAAAAAAAGTCACGTTACATTATATTGTTTTAACAATGCTGACAAGCAGCTGTGATTGGCTATCAAAAGACAACCGGAGTTTGTATAATAAAAAACTTTTTCTACCCCCCCTCCATAAACATCTGTGATAAATAGAAAAACAAATTAATTTATGTATGATTGATTAGATAATTAAAAGTTTAAAATCGTATTATTTTGTTATTACAAACTTTCTTGCCAGTCTAGCTGTGGACCAGCAGAAAACTTCTGTGGCCTGGTGCCGGTCTGCGGCCCGGTAGTTGAAGACCACCACTATAGATTTATAACTGTAACGAGATTAAATTTGTCAAACAATGCTTAATCAATAGTACAATATGCTTAATATCATCAGACATTGAATCAGCAGAAAATCTGCTACAAAATTCTCAATTCAATCAATATATATATTTGCATAAGGATAGAATTATATGGACTTATTTAAATGTTATTTTAGTTCATCTCACTTATAGATCAATGCCATTATGTAAGTTCTCAAATTGTATTTATAAAATATAATCTTTAATAGTTCTTATGATTTTTTTATTTTTTATATAGAAGTTTGTTAGTAGTAGGTATCCATGAGAATTTTGTCACTACCAAAATAAGCAACATTGTATTTTAAATATTAATTGTGCACACAAACATCACATTTAATAATCACATGCTAATAAATAACACCAGTTGTTTAAACCTCTCTAAAATTTTGCATTGATATTAAAATGGAATAACTGACTTTTATAATTTACATTTCTCATTGCAATAATTTGCATATTTTGTAAACTATATATTCAGCCTGCTCCCAGAGTTGTTGGTTAATTAATTTTGCAGTATGGTGAGAAGTTGCTGAAAGTTAACTCAATGCTATTAAGTTAGAATATATATATATATATATGATTTAAAAATACCGTTTTCAAAATGGCTTGACTCAGCTCATGGAGTATTTTATTAGGTTATGAAAAAAGTATAAAGTTAAATAATTATATTAAAATATTTGTATGAAAGGAGGTGAGAGTGGATGGGGAGAGGATTATAAGTTTTGCAAGTGAATATTTTTTGGATTGTTGTGATGTTTAAAATTTTAATTTTACTTCGGTTATATTGTTAATAATTTAAGAAAAATATTTTGAGAGTATTTATTAAGCTGAATTGTTTATAAATACTTCAAATTCATAATTTATGTTAATTGCAGAGATTTGAATAAATAAATGTGAAACGAGCCTGAGAAGAACCAGGTGAGAGTTGAGTCAAAAGAATATTTAATCTCTTTGATCTAAGGTGGGATTATAATTTGGTTATAATGATAGTTGCAAACACCATTGTGTGTTAAATGGATATTTTGAGATAAAGGTTGATGCAACATTTTAATTGAAGGAAGAATAACATTTTTGATTTATTCAATATTATTGAAATTATTATAGTTAGGTGCACACACATCCACTCTTAACATGTAAGGGTTGAAATATTTATTAAAAACATGATTTAGGGTCATATCCATATTTTAGTTAAAGCTTTTTGTTTAATGTCATCCTAGGTTTATTCAAGTGTACCCCTTTCAAAATAATAATACCCTTCCTACATTTACATACACCTACACCAAGGTTAAACATGTATGCATATCGTTTCCAGATAACAGTTAACTCGATCTGCAGTCAAGGCATCCTCCTTTAACAATAAAGGTGGTACCACCTTTTTTTTCATAAGTCATAGCATTGACCGGGACGCGAACCCACAACCGTCTGCAACCAACTACTTGCTTGCAAGGCAGCTGCGATGACCTCTCGGCTAACAATGCTTGACACCTTTATCTATAGTCTGATATGTTTATACAGACACTAAAAGCTATAATTTGACCAAGGAGTACAAGATTAATAATGCAAAGAAGTTTCCACATTAAGTATATATTTACTAAGACTCAAGGCTTATTTTAATAGGTTTGTAAATTTAGATGATAACAATCAACCCTTAAGTTACCAACAATCTCAACCTGTAGACAAAGTAACCTTTAACAATAAAGGTCATCTGATATGTGTATATAGATACTAACAACTACCCTCATAAACAAAGCAAAACTCTCCATTCAGTAGTGCCACCTGTGCTAAACAGAGTAATCAATGGATGCCAGAAGGCTTGTGCATAAAATCCCTATCTAATGCCTACTCATCCAATATCCCCAGACTAGTTTCTGGCTTGTGGCCTTCGTCAGTTAGGAGCTTTGGATCTGAGAGCACTGCATCTAGATGTGATCATGTGATGCTTAATGGTTTAACTACCCTCATGGTGTGTATAGATGAAATGATCTTGGATTTTATGGTATATTTATATGAGTTTCTGTGAGATGTTAACATTGTTTGTGCAATGGTTGGAGAGATTGTCATCTTCAACAAATTTATATATATAAGGTATATTTATTAGTTTCATGTATGAAACAATTTTATGATAAATTATGTTGTATATACATATAAATTATTATTTTTAATGATAAATTGAAAACCATTCTATCTGCAATAACTAGATAAATAATATATTTTGTCAGAATTTATCACTTCTCTCTAGCAATTGCAATAAATTATTTGTCGAAATAAAGATTTCCATTTTTTTTTTTTTTTGGTGAGAAGTTCTAGTATTTAAATTCTTAGTTCATATGATAAATGTTTTTCTATGACATATATATTGTACTAGGTTGATAGTTTTTTCATCTTTTTTTTAATATTGATCCACTAAAGGGGTTTTAAACTATTTATATTATATGTATAGTATAATAGGATAATGTTTGTATTATGATCAAATCACTGCCCCCCCCCCCATAATTTACTGAATAAATATTAAGAAAAATGCGATTATAGTTGCTGGTCAATCAATCCTCGAGTAATAGTGTATGCTATGATAGAAAAGAAAACTATGGCTTGTGACAGCTTTTATTTATTTGTTTTAGCGGCCAGTATTCAATGAACCGCTATCACAAGAATAATTAATAAAGATTGAATTTTTCCCTCTTTTTTATAACTGCAGTATTTTTTTAATCAAATTTCTATTTATGGAGATTTAGTAAATTAGTTATGTGTATTAGCATTCTTACATGAAAGAATCTAAGTAATGAAGATTGCCTGATTAAACTTACAACATTAATTTAATATACAAGTAAGTACACACTATAATATGCATCTCATTTAGTATACTGTCAAATATTAATATATAGATATAACATTATCTAGAATAACACATGTTCTGAATTACAAATTTAATTCAATCTTCTGTTAGCAACAACAAAATGTAGTTTATTTGACTTTTTTAGTTCATTAAAAGTTTATATTACTAGTTTGGATAAGTTAGGTATAGAGTTTTCATTAATCTTACCTATTATTTCTTTGAGTGGGTTTTAATGATTGGTCTAATAGGTGGATACCATGGTCAGGGTTTTTTTTTTTATTATTTGTACGAACTATGAGATCCATTATGTCTGGTTGAAGTAATTGTTTTTTTTTTTGTTAGCTTTCTAGGGTCCTGATATTATGTAGGCATGGCGTTTTGAATTAAGGCATCCTCTTGACTTTAGGCTATGAAGAAAACATTAGTGATCATATCTGCTTAGCAATGCATCTGGTTTGAATTATTTCCGTAGGTAAAAATAAACATGTGGTAAAATATTTTTTATACAGCTTTCTGCTATCTTCTGCTCAGTAAAGAATACTGCACTATAATTTGCAGAACTCTTGGAATAATAATAATAATGATGAAATGAATGAATGAATCAAAGTTCTCGGGATCACCTTTTTATACTATTGGACTGATTCCATTGCGCAAGTACCTATTCACACTTTTCATTTCTTTATTTCTTTATGAATTTACTTCCTCCACAAAACTTATCTTCGTTATAATTAATTTACAATATTAATCACAACTTAAATACATAGTTCTATATTATCTTTAATATAACATTCATTCTGGCTGGGAACTAACATAATTTCATCAGCCAAAATGAATGAATACTTCACAAAAATTAAACAATGTTTAATTATATAATATTGCCAACTTTTAGTATATATATTTAATGGGCAATTGACATTCCAATCGGCCATATTTAATTGGAGAGAGAAAAAAGTCACACATTCCACCCTCTAAAATTATCATTAATTACACTTTTTCCTCATCTTAGAAAATCTACATGTACATTTTCAGGTAGTTACAATAAAATAATAAATCTTGTTTAAACAACAACAAAAAAATCTACATTTTTATATTTTATACTCGTATATATATATATTTAAAAAAATATATTTTTTCTCAGAAACCTTCTCATGGTAGAATGCTAAACATCCATTGTACCAAAATAATGGTACAATATATATATTATTTAATGTTTTCATAGTTATATGGTGTAAACAAAGTATTTATAGGGTTAAATCGTGTATTATTTTGTATTACTTCCCAACATTTCAATGAAATAACATCCACCATTTTCAAGGTCAAGTTCTTAAAGACAAAATAAAAAGTTTCAAATAAGAATGAGATTGAGTGTTAGACGGAGAATGAGATTGAGCATGAAAAGTAATTGAGCATTCAGAATACATTGAGTCACAAAATATTTGTTTTCTTCAGTTTCACCATTAATTTATTTCAAATTTATATTAAAAGAAAGAGATAAAATAAGTGGTCTTTACAAGGTTGGAATAGCTTTATTTAAACCAGTTGGTCTTTTTAATATTCGAATTTAAACCAGGTAGCCTTTTTAATATTTTGGTATTAAAAAGACCAACTGGTTTAAATAAAGCTGATAAAGCACAACATATTCCAGCCTTGTGAAGACTACTTATTTTATCTCTTTCTTCTAATGTAAAATTGAAATTAATTAATAGTGAAACTAAAGAAAATAAACATTTTGTTAATCCATATATTCTGAATACACAACTACTTCATGCTGTCTCATTCTCTATCTCACCCTCAATCTGGTTACTATTTGAGATTAAACTTTTTTTTTAAAAAAAACTTTATCTTGAAAATGGCAGATGTTATTTCTTCGAAACATTGGGAAGTAATACAAAATAATATACAGTTTAAACCCCCCACCCAATACTTTATTTATATATAACTATTAAATAACGAAGTGTGTGCTTTATATATGTAATAAAATTAGATATTCCACGGTAATATTCCCATACAAACTCAAATATATATTATTATTCTATTTATTTCTAAAGCGCTTTTCGAAGGAGCTATGCCTTCATTTTCAAAGCTATAGATACAAAGCGATGTTCAATTTATTTATTTAAACCAACAGATACAAATTATTCAAATTAGGTCTGCCATTTTTTTGAGATTGCGTAAAACGTGTCTTTTTTATTTAACAAGTGTTCATCTAAGTTAATGAAATAGGCCTCCCTGATTTTTCTTCTTATCTCATGTCGCTCACCGCACATCAGTTGCAGATTATCTGGCATACATGAGTGACCTGTAGTGACTTCATGCTGCGCAAAAATGGAAAAGTGGAAAGGATCCGTTAGTGCCTTATTGTATGCATATTTATGCTGCAGCAACCTCGTATGAACAGAAGACTTTTTTACGGAATCACTAACATTACAATATTAGGAGTGAATTTTTTTCAGTAGGTCTTTTTTTTTTTTTAGGTTTTAATACAAAGTGTTTTGTATCAAAGAGTTTTTTTTTTCCATAAAATTTGTCCAGTAAGTTTCTGCAGTTTTGTACAAATATATCTATTTTTGCTATTCTGAAAGATGCCTGTGTGGGTCTAAAATATGCTCTATGATTCAAAGCATAAGGTTTTCTCAAAGTAGTTCAAAATACTCATAGAATTATATAAATTATAATCAAAAACTGTTCTTGAGGTAATCCAAATCAATTTAGAATTAAATAAATGCCTTACACTTGAAAAATTTGGAAGAATCATCACACAACCAAGTCTCCAATAGAATATAAATTCAATGAAAGTTATTGAATAACTCCAAGTAATAGATCAGATAATTTACAGGAATAGAAAAATTTAGCAGAATGAAATTCTTTATGAGAATATAAAATGGCTTTAATTTAAAGCTTATTCATTAATTTGATCCAAAATCAAATTATTTGCGAAAGTCTATATATTGAAGGAGGTGATAAATGGCATAATATTGTTTAAATTCTTAAATTATCTGAAATGGTGAGAACATCTTTTTTGCCACATCCATGATTTCAGGGTTCAAGTCACTTAGGTAAATCTTGAAATTTAGGTCACCAAACAGACATGAAATTTTTTTTGTGGTTGTAACATTTAGATTGCTCATTATCAATCTAGCTACATTCAATGATGGTCAGTAAATGGGCATCTAGTGGTTTTTAATTAATGAATAAAAGTCTAACATTAGTCTTATTATTCTTTAGATAGTCCAACTAAATTTTGACTAATTTATTGCAGTAGAAAAGAATAAAACATCATTGATATTATTGACTCATTTTAAAATGCTAGAATGTGAATGATGTTGATTTCCAATAAGGTCTTATGGAAAAATAATATTAAATAAGAAAAATGTAATTACAGTAATTCATTTAAAATGTATTGCACTTAAAACTTATAGAAAGTTTGTAATCTAAGTAGTCTGGATTGGCCAAAGTGTCACATATGACTACATAGAAACATTTATAAAAATAATAAAATGAAATAATTTATTGTTCAGGAGTTCATAAAAAATTAAAGTACAAGAGGCAATAGAGCTGAAATCATAAACCACAGACTTTTACCACTAGTAGCTTTTACATTTTTAATTAAATAATAGTGATTAATTAGAAAGGAGCATAATTAAAATAAGAAAATATTTCATAATCACCAGCTTGCACTTTATGAAGTGGTTTCAAAATACTAGTGACAATATCATGACTTGTGAAGTTTAAGAATGAAACTGTAGTAGCAACTGAGGGAAAAATTCTTTAATAAAATTGTTAGCATTCTGCTATCTAATTCTTCTCAGTGCATAAAGAGTTCATTAAAAATTACGTTAATCTGATAGCGAAATGCTAAATTAAATTATGTTAACAGGCTGGCAAGCATTGGCATATTACTACTAATGATTTTGACATATGGTCGTTCTATCGTATCAGCCTCGTTATAGTGGGTAAAAGCTTAATATATACACATCATGCAATAAATTTTACTCACAAAAATATTATAATCACTGTTACTATATGAATTAAAATATAGTTATTTACTTGTTAATTTAGTCACATTGCAATTAATACTAGATTTGCCTTTCTTTATATTTCATACATTGGATAGCTCTACTTCAAAAGAAATATCAATTTATTATTATCATTAAGGTCATTTAAGTATTCTTGCTGATACTATAGTAATTGAAATTAGATAGTGTAGGTATCTCATGAGAGCATTATGTTATAGGATACATCCTTTCATATAATATAAATATTTTTCATTCATTCTTATTTTTATAAATCATAAAAATTTGAACTTATGTGATTTCATTTAACTAATACATATAAAAGAGCTATTATAGGTAATAGGAGATAACTTATTTAGCCTAAGGGAGATTGCCAATTAGTAGTAATGGATAGTTTCCTGGCAACCTTGAAGGCAAAGGTTATCTCTATTTACATGGGTAAAATCTTCTTATTTTTGTTCTTTATTAGAATAACAATCCATGGAAAATATTTAATTCAATATATATAAAGATGGTATCAATCAAAATGCTTGTATGATATAAATGCTTTAATATAGCATACTTAAAAATTATTTAATAAATTGATATATTTATAATTAAATATAATTTAATTTGATATTTAGTAAATTTAGCAATGCAAACATATGGCTTTTCAGTATACCATCAAAATGCAAATAAAAAATATATATTAAATGAACGTAAAGATGCACAAATTAGATCTCTTCATTGAGGAATAATCTATAAATATAATCCCACTAAAGTAAATCAAATATAATTAAGTTGATATGTATTATTTTCATTTGTTTTCTATTATATGCTGTTTGCCTCTGTTATCTATATATAATCATTAGAGACAAGTCAACACTTAAATAATCCCAATATCAATAACTTTCAACAATTTCAAACTGTTGTCAAGGCAATCTCCATTTATCTCTTTATTGTTAAAAGAAGGTAGCCTTGACAACAGTTTGAAATTGTTGATTGTTATTGATATTGGGATTGTCTAAGAATTGGCTGGTTTTTAATGATTACTTAAAAACCCAGTTAACCTTGAGCATTATTAGATACACACACATATATATATATATTAAGTATAGCTTTATGCATATTCTAATGTCATGTATCTGTGGATTTACTTTTTCCATTCTGTGGGACAAGCCATTTTAGCAAACAGTCATACACTTCATAACTATATATATATAATCATTAATACTGTGGATAGATTTTATAATCCTTATTCAATATCAATGATGAATAATGGCATTGAAATATAGATAAAATTTTCTTTGTAATACTCTATTCCATGAAATCTGAACATACAAGAATGATATTCATTAATTTAACGATATATAATAATTTCCAGCATCTATAAAATGCATACATTTCTGAAATGTTTCATTTTTCATATAGTATAGAGTATAGACTATATTATAATCAAGAGATTTTATTTTAAAAGAATGTAGATGAGTAATATTTAAATGTATTTATTGCATACTTGTCATGAACCGGATTGCGTTTAAATTTTATGCACTAATATTTATTTGACAGGTACATCTGTTAAATTGTGTGTGTGAAAGAGACCGGTTCATTTTTTATATAACAAATGAACTGTATTAAATTAAAATAAAATGGTATATTGATATGTTCCTTATTAAATTAAGTTATGGTAAACTTTAAATTATATTAAAATAATCTTTACTCCTTTATACGTTTTATTTTACTAACTTTATAAATATTTTAAGATTAACAATTAATTAATGACATGGATGTTTTGTTTGATTACAGACATATGTATATACATATAAACTAATGAACATTAAATAACAAGCTAAACTTTGCAACGTATACTATTAATCAGTGTGTGTGTTTGTTTCCTCATAATGTGAGGTCTTATTAAATTGAATGCCATTATTTATTCAAAGATTTCTTTCTTAAACTAGTGTTCCATTTGTTAAATGTCACGTGATGTTAAATCATTAGTTAGTTTACATTGCTGATTGATGGTTCATCATATGCTTGCAGGGTATTGTCCTGGATGGATGACTCTCTGTTTATTTTTGGTTGATTATCATTGTTAATTTATTGCACTATCTCTCTTAGCTGAATCTGAATGTGTATTATATATTTACTTAATTCTGTCTCTTTTGGTATATGGACGGTTATCCTTATTAATATATTAGATCATTTCTGGGTGTGACTTTGCACGAACATTTCTATATGATAAATGCTTCAGTGACATCCATTTCTGTTTGGGGAAAGCAAGAATTTAAGCTTTTTTATTCCATATTTTATGAAAAATAAATAAATATTAGAATTGTTATTTTCCTCTAGAATCAATAACTCTTAATTTAAAAGGAATGCTTATTTATCATTTTCTAAAGTAATAAGTATCTTCAATGTATTCTGCCCCCTCTCCCCATATTGTTGAGTTGTATAATCTCTTATAGAATACCCTTTCTGTATAATCTGGCCTTATAATTTATTTCAGATTAAATATTAGCTTAGAAAATACCGGAAGAAAGAATTCTTTAACTGTTAAGTTCAAAAGTTTTATATTATTTTAATTCATGTATATTCGAATCCCTTATAGTCAATGATTGATATATGTATATATTTGTATGATTGGTCTGTTATATATATATCATAATATAAATTCATCCATGCATATATCACATAGTTTTACCTGCAAAAATTATTTCTATATTTAATTGAATATCATTAATTTGTTTTATATGCAATTATCTAAGAATGCCATCTCCCTGAGCATCTATTCTGAAAATAGTCTAACTATAATTATTATTTATTGAACGGATTCATTTTGGTTTACTACCCTGACTGCACCTATTGTTTAGAATATAATACTTTTTAAAGCATATTGAAGGAATCATGATATTGAAATCAATTCGCGGTGTATATTCACACTTTAAAAGAACTTAATTTTCCTCAAATATTATTGTTTATAATAATATATTTTAATGATAAACTGATCTTTAATATTTCCTTTGAAATCCAGCTGTGTTTATAATTAAGGATCACATTTATTGTTTTACAAATTATTATATTAATCACACAATATATATATAACAATGATAGTCAACAAAGCGAGAGAGAGAAAGAGGATTTTAAAAATATTCCTATAAATGAAAATAGAACAAGAAAGATGAATTGAAAATATTAGCAACTGTGAATTAGTGGAAAAAGTAGATGGATAAATAAATAAAAAAATAAAATAGAAAAAATGTTATGGTGAAAGAAGGTAATTAAATGGAGAGACTGTGAAATAATGTAGACATATATACATGTTTTATAGCCACTTTACTTTGTTCTTGTACCTTTTAAAGAATAGCATTTTGGATAGTCTTTTGTAACGAGCACAGACGTTTGTTACATTGTTTTTTTATTTATTTATTAAACATGAAAGTAAATTAAAAAGTTCGCATTTAAAAATTTTCGTTAAGAATTAAAAATTTAAATTAAATATCATCTTAAACTCTTATATATTAAATCGCACAGATAATGAAAAATTATTAAAATAAAACTTTATTAAAGAAAAAGTATTTTAAAACTAAATTTTAAAAAAGATTTGGAGATAAAATTATATCTTTAAATTTATCTTTAAATATATCTTTGATTTGGAAAACAGGTTAATTAATCAGAAATGGAAATGATTGTTAATTAGTTAAATGTAAACCAGCCTTGGGCATTTAAATGTAAAAACAGCGGTCAGATAGGAAAACAATAGAAACAAATAGCCAATGAAAGAAATCCATCGGGAAATCGGACCTCAGCGAAAGGATCATCACATCGATGACATAATGCCAAGTCAATCCTTCGAATACGTATAAAAGGAAAATTTGGAAATTATTAATTAGTGAGTTGTTATGATTATTACGATGTGACAGATAGATGTTAGTGCGGAGGTGCGGGAGAAGAGATTGAAGGACGCACGTTCAATCCCTTCAGTTGTTATAAAATGGAAAAATGAAACATCGCTTTTCTTATATTCAGAGGACCACAGGATCATCGGGAAATTTAACGCTGGATTTCAAACGGCAAGCAATTGTAAAAGATGAACATTTCTAAAACCGTAAGAACTTTCTAAGATAGATATAACGAACAATATTAATTTGAAAACACTAAGAACTTTAAATTTTAAACTTTCCTAGTATTTAATTGTTACAAATAGAATCCTATCTGACCAAACTAAATTCTTTATTAATAGTGTTATTTGATGTATTTTTTCCCTATTTATGTAAAATCATTTCCATTTATTTATTTTTTATTCTTTAAGTTTTTATCATGATTTTTTTTTTGTTTTTCGTTAAATTAATTATATAAATGTTAAACTTAAGTCGGGCGTGAATGGCTGTATAGATTTGTAAAGTTATATTAGGGAGGGTAATCTTAGGTTATTTGTTTCATGGTTAAATTGGGTCAATGGATTGGATATATTGGTGTGATTAGTAGATGTAATATTGATTCGCTACGGGCAGAATCGCTTCATACGCCGCACACTTCCGTTTGCCTATGGAAGGAATTATAAGTCGGATACCGCAGTTCCTTTCTATGGAGTTTTTTTGTTTTATTGCTCTTCTTTGCAGATAGATGTAATATTCCTATCTCATAAGAGGCAATTTCTTCTCTTAACCTTTTGTGCTGCCGTATTTTATTACATTGAATACATCGATATATCAGATGAATTGATGCCAGTTTGACTACGAATTTTAGCCTAAGGTTAAATAGGGATAGAATGTTTATTTTCAAAAGCAAATTTATGTGGTCTATTCATACTCGACCCTAAATAAAAATGCAGTAAATTTAAGTTGTTTATAGACGCTTGCATGGATTGGTTATCGGTTAAGTATGTTTTGGGTTTTCATATTTGATCAAAATATATAGACATTCGATAAATAATGATACCTTACGGTGAGTATCTAAAATGTATTTATTCGGATGTCTTTTAAGTTATTGGTGACAATGCAAGTATCTTATGGTGAATACTATTGGGTTACGTATAAATTTCCCTCCGCAATTGTCAGTAATCAATAATTTTGTATTTTGATCGTTTATGTTTACTTTGAAATGTTTTTGACCGTGAAATCTATGTAACCGATCTATATTCAACATTATAAACAAGCTTTCATAAATTTATCTGTGCGAACTTAATTAAAATGTAAAATTAGAATATAATAGTAATAAAATGTAAATTAAAATCTAAGGTAAAGTTAAAAATAATGTTAAATGTTAAAATGTACAACTAATACTAAAATAATTTTAAATCTTATATATATATGTGCATAAATAAATGTTTGTATGTTAATTACTGGCAGTGGCTTATTTTATTTATTTTTTTAATATTGAAATCTAATTAGATAAGATATTATATTATTTAATCTCTGCTATTCCACTGAGCTAGTGACATGGGCTAACGACCGGAATCAAAATTTAAAAAAAAAAAAAAAAAAATTTTTTTTTTGACTTACGTATCTGCCTACTTTATAAATTTTTCTAGGTTCAAATGCCTAGATGGCGCCCTGTAGTGCAGTTTACGTTAAGTGCTATTCTCCGGATCGTTACAACTGGTGCCCAACATGGGGCCAGTTGTAACGATCTGGAGAATAGCACTTAACGTAAACTGCACTACAGGGCGCCATCTAGGCATTTGAACCTAGAAAAATTTATAAAGTAGGCAGATACGTCAGTCAAAAAAAAAAAAATTTTTTTTTTTTTTAAATTTTGATTCCGGTCGTTAGCCCATGTCACTAGCTCAGTGGAATAGCAGAGATTAAATAATATAATATCTTATCTAATTAGATTTCAACATTAAAAAAATAAATAAAATAAGCCACTGCCAGTAATTAACATACAAACATTTATTTATGCACATATATATATAAGATTTAAAATTATTTTAGTATTAGTTTACATTTTAACATTTAACATTATTTTTAACTTTACCTTAGATTTTAATTTACATTTAATTACTATTATATTCTAATTTTACATTTTAATTAAGTTCGCACAGATAAATTTATGAAAGCTTGTTTATAATGTTGAATATAGATCGGTTACATAGATTTCACGGTCAAAAACATTTCAAAGTAAACATAAACGATCAAAATACAAAATTATTGATTACTGACAATTGCGGAGGGAAATTTATACGTAACCCAATAGTATTCACCATAAGATACTTGCATTGTCACCAATAACTTAAAAGACATCCGAATAAATACATTTTAGATACTCACCGTAAGGTATCATTATTTATCGAATGTCTATATATTTTGATCAAATATGAAAACCCAAAACATACTTAACCGATAACCAATCCATGCAAGCGTCTATAAACAACTTAAATTTACTGCATTTTTATTTAGGGTCGAGTATGAATAGACCACATAAATTTGCTTTTGAAAATAAACATTCTATCCCTATTTAACCTTAGGCTAAAATTCGTAGTCAAACTGGCATCAATTCATCTGATATATCGATGTATTCAATGTAATAAAATACGGCAGCACAAAAGGTTAAGAGAAGAAATTGCCTCTTATGAGATAGGAATATTACATCTATCTGCAAAGAAGAGCAATAAAACAAAAAACTCCATAGAAAGGAACTGCGGTATCCGACTTATAATTCCTTCCATAGGCAAACGGAAGTGTGCGGCGTATGAAGCGATTCTGCCCGTAGCGAATCAATATTACATCTACTAATCACACCAATATATCCAATCCATTGACCCAATTTAACCACGAAACAAATAACCTAAGATTACCCTCCCCTAATATAACTTTACAAATCTATACAGCCATTCACGCCCGACTTAAGTTTAACATTTATATAATTAATTTAACGAAAAACAAAAAAAAATCATGATAAAAACTTAAAGAATAAAAAATAAATAAATGGAAATGATTTTACATAAATAAGGAAAAAAAATACATCAAATAACACTATTAATAAAGAATTTAGTTTGGTCAGATAGGATTCTATTTGTAACAATTAAATACTAGGAAAGTTTAAAATTTAAAGTTCTTAGTGTTTTCAAATTAATATTGTTCGTTATATCTATCTTAGAAAGTTCTTACGGTTTTAGAAATGTTCATCTTTTACAATTGCTTGCCGTTTGAAATCCAGCGTTAAATTTCCCGATGATCCTGTGGTCCTCTGAATATAAGAAAAGCGATGTTTCATTTTTCCATTTTATAACAACTGAAGGGATTGAACGTGCGTCCTTCAATCTCTTCTCCCGCACCTCCGCACTAACATCTATCTGTCACATCGTAATAATCATAACAACTCACTAATTAATAATTTCCAAATTTTCCTTTTATACGTATTCGAAGGATTGACTTGGCATTATGTCATCGATGTGATGATCCTTTCGCTGAGGTCCGATTTCCCGATGGATTTCTTTCATTGGCTATTTGTTTCTATTGTTTTCCTATCTGACCGATGTTTTTACATTTAAATGCCCAAGGCTGGTTTACATTTAACTAATTAACAATCATTTCCATTTCTGATTAATTAACCTGTTTTCCAAATCAAAGATATATTTAAAGATAAATTTAAAGATATAATTTTATCTCCAAATCTTTTTAAAATTTAGTTTTAAAATACTTTTTCTTTAATAAAGTTTTATTTTAATAATTTTTCATTATCTGTGCGATTTAATATATACGAGTTTAAGATGATATTTAATTTCAATTTTTAATTCTTAAAGAAAATTTTTAAATGCGAACTTTTTAATTTACTTTCATGTTTAATAAATAAATAAAAAAACAATGTAACGAATGTCTGTGCTCGTTACACTTTAAAAGGTTCAAGAACAAGATAAAGTTAACTTGAAACATATGTTTGTATGTACAGATACACATCGTTTCATTGAAACTCCTTATAGTATGTATAGTAGTTAATTCATTCATTTGGCATAATCATAATCTGGGATTCAAAACTGAATTGGTTAACCTTGGAAATTTTTTTCAGTGCACAAACAGATTTAAGGTTATTTAATCTTGAGTAGTTAATTTATAAACAAATAAGCAGATGTTTTATTTTTTTTCAGATATTGTTTTAAGTTGTAATGGTAAACCCAAACAAATAGAAATAGTGCCTTTGGTTACAACATTCATAATTTTGATTTTGGTAATTATACGCCATCAAATAGAGTTCAAACTTATTATTGAAAAAAAAAAAAGACTCATTGACTGAAGGGCCAATATGCATACTTGGAAATATGCTTGATGTTCAGAGGAGTAATGAAAGTGAGATGTCAGAAGCTTCTAGATATCTGACTTATTAACAGAGAGAGAAAGAGAAGCAGTTGCAACACAACCTAGAAGAAATTGAATGTTATTGTTTTTGTAAACTGTAAATTATTTATTTCTGTTTTGATGGTAGTGATGTCATTTTTATATATGAGAGAGAAAAAGAGATTACGATTGTATTCAGGAAGGAAATAATTATGCTTGGTAATAGATGGGCAGTTTCTTCAAAAAATGCATCTGTATGTAGTATGAGATTTTAATAAAGTTCTTATTTCATATTTAGGATTTAATATAATTTTATAAAAATTCAAATTCAAGTTAACAGTGATGATAATAAGGAGGAAGAATAGAAAGAGGAGACTTTATTGCTTGGGAGTATAAGAGATTCTGACACTCAATGACAGAGCCGGGGGTGCAATTCGTAGACTTTTGAGCTCCAGGGTCTACCATTCTACAACTGCATTAAACTACATAGGGCTTAACACAGGATAATAAAAGATTATAAGTTGACAGATCAAGGCAATTTTTTACTGAATACCAAAAAATAAAAAGTTTGACATGAGTTGAGACGATGAGATTAAACTGTTGGAAGCACTACAGAAAATACCAAACGATTTAATATTGGATAGTGTCCACAATAGATTGCCGATGATGATATCTTACGAGTAACTGCGATTTGGCAAACATTTTGTCTGCTTATAATTCCGTTCAAAAAACTCTGCACTTATTTATTAAATCTTCGTTAGATGACAAAGGAAAATCAAATATTATAATTTGATAAAAAATAATTCCATCTAAAATAAATTATTTATGATTGAAATATTGCGAAAATTTATTAATTTTAAATTAGTACATACATATTTATGTGCACTTGAGTTTTGTGTGATATTGATGTAGTTAATTAATTTAAGAAATTGATTTTTCGTATTTTGTACGTCAATATCTGTTTATGTCGATAAATGTGTGTGCTGTTCGTGTGCGCGCATATCTGTATATTTTAAAAATGGAAATCACTTTTTGTCAATAATCTTTAGATTTTTTTTTTTTCATAATAAAATTGATGATTTTGCTTGTAATTAAATGCAGTTCTAATACATGGTGAAGTCTTTAATAATTAAGCGCCCCCCCCCCCCATCTCTGCTCTCACTACATTTTCAGATATATATATATATAACGTAGAGAAAAAAAATTAATTGATCTCAGCATATTTGTTTCATGGTTGCTAATTATACAAACGCAGCAATAAAGAAATATTAATATATATATATATATTTAAACAATTTTTATAATTGAATTGTAACTGGAATTCTGTATTATATTTAGTAATAATTTTTGATTTGAAATATTTTTAATATATTATTATCAATTTGTATAAGATACTACTATCTGAAAATATGTTTTTATCTAGAGATTATCCAATAACGAATAATATTTCTAATAGTGTAATTTTCACCACACCACACTCACGCAATGTAAGGGCTGGTTTCTATTCACTTTTAACACCTTGTGGAGGGATGTAATCGTAAACATATGATCAAAGACATGTGAAAAAGATTTATGACCATCAAGATACACATCTCATCAGTTGGTCAAGATCACAATCTCTTACTATCTTGTCTGTCTTTTTTAAAAAAAATACAGATCTTTTTTTCCCAGGCGTTTTCCTTCATGGCCCATCATTTTAGCTTCACATAATTATCATTAGTTAAATGATTATTTCCTCTTTTTTTTTTTTGTACTTTTAGAACTGACTCAATATTTTCTTGTTTTATAGTGACTCTTGATACTCCAACATAAATTTTATATTAGATTAAGAAAAAAAATTAAAATCAACAGTAACATTATATGACTTTCTTATATGCCTGCTCTTACGCTTCCCAAGAGCAATTCTCATTCCTCTACCATACAATCATTTACTTAAGCTTGAATAACCAAAGGATACTAGATGTTATAGCACTGTAATATTTTCACCACCACACTAGTTTCTGCTTTAGTCTTTGTGAATAGGAACTAGGATTCAAAACTGGATCTAATGCATTTATGCATCTAACAGTCATCCATTACTCATTTGTAATATTCAAGATAATATTAAAAAAAAAACCTCATATATTACCATACTTTTAGAGATCACACTTTTATCCAGTTGCAGTCCTCTTCTACTATTTGGCCATGAAAATTACTACCAAAAACAACATCATTTGGTTTTCTTATTTACTTAGATATTTTCAAAACAGTTCTTATCGCTCTATTCAAGAGCCACCTACTGTAAGTACTGCAGTGGACTGAAGATAATGTAGTCTATAATATCTCAGAACATTCCAGTATATATATATATATATATATATATATATATATGGATATATATATATATATATATATATATATATATAAAATGCAAGCAGGATAGGCATCAGTTTTTTATGGGTCTTCTGTAGTGAGAACCTTTTTTGTGATATTACAGTGCTTGATTTTATGCATTATAAGTACTTTCACATTTTACACTACATCTAATGATAAATGCCCAACTGATCAAAAAAGCCAACTAAGCCAATGACATGGAATAAAATATTTATATTAATCAATAATTACTCTCAAATCCCTTTCAATATTTTGCACCTCTCTTTTTTCTGTTGTTGTTTTTTTCTCTTCCTCATTGGTTTTGTACCTCTCTTTTTTTTTGTTTTTTTCTTTTCCTCATTATTAGAAAATTTTCATATTTTTCAACTTAGATTTAAAGTTTTTAATGTTTTTAATAAAGGACTTCTATAAGCACAAACAATCAATGATTATTAGACTGTAGTCCGTTTTAATTCCCATTCCCAAAACAGTTTCTGGATTTTGCCTTTATTAATAAAGAAAAAAAAATATGCTCAGGAATTACTAGAAGTGATAGTGCTAAAGACTTGATCAATGGTCTTTGAGTTCCAGAATCCACCAATCTAATATTGCACTGCATCATACAAGATGGTTTTTTTCCGAGAGCTTTTGTATTCAAAGCTGGAATCAATGCAGCTACACATTTGGCAGCCATCTTTAATTTTTATGTTATTATTAAGCTAAAGAAAACAAGTTTGAGTGCAAGCTTGTTTGCTTTGTTTAGTTATACAGATCTGACCCCCAGTTAGTAACTGTATATTTTATTTAGTTTCTAATAACTAAAAGTAAAAAAGCTGTGCTTAATATTTAGCTTTTGATCTTATATTTAATTCATCTAAGTTTTTCTCTACTGCCCCCCCCTCCCCATTTTTTAGACTACAAGCTTTATAGTGTCATGTGATATATGACTTTAATTTTTTTTTATAATGCATTTTCTTGTAATAATTATTGTAATCTGTGTTTGAAAGAAAAAACCTAGGAATTTTTTTTTTTTAGCTCCCAGATATTCTATATCTTATTGGTCAGTAAGTTGATATCTAATCGTGTAAACTAAAAAGTAAATAAGGATGAAAAAATACTCACCACCATCCAGTAATTGATAATTCTGGAGAATATTATCGTACTTGTTTCTTTGCGAGGAACTATGGAAAGGCTTTCATGCAGCAGTAGGCTTTTTAAAGTTTGGTTTCACCATTACATTTTTTACCAGATTTTCTATATCATGACAAAAGTGATTAAGTAAATTTCTAGATGATTACAATAAATTAATACATTGTACAGGCTTAAACCTGCATTTATATATGTAATTCGAACTCAGACTTTCACACGACCCACTACTCTCAGTGCTATCCCATATTGCTGACCCACCTGATCATACACATGTTGAAAAGATAAATAATCACCAATATACGCATTTCATGCTAAACCAGCAATCGTCAGTTGGTCTAGATTACTATCTCCTCACATATATACAATCAGTGCTCAGCTTTATATTAAGGTAGCCAATCTTCATGCTTTAATGGACAGGCTTCAAACTATTCCAACTCACAACTCTTCAGCCTTCCATTTCATTGAAAATCTGATGATGAAATGTTCAAAATCAGATAAATATATAGGTTTTCTGATGTATATTATTCATTATTAACAATTAAAAATTGTTATATGATCCGTTATCTTGCATCTAAATTAAATACATACTTGAATAGGCTATTTAGAAAGAAATATTATATTTTAAAACATAAAAGC
The DNA here is from genome assembly GCA_028023455.1 of Epiperipatus broadwayi. NCBI lineage: Eukaryota > Metazoa > Onychophora > Udeonychophora > Euonychophora > Peripatidae > Epiperipatus > Epiperipatus broadwayi. The sequence continues at coordinate 7,319,003 of JAQFVV010012416.1, read as the reverse complement.
TTCTTTTGATAATATTTCATTATTCTCTTTACTGTAAATATATATAATAGATTATTGAAGAATCATTTACATAATAATTAACAGTGGTACTCTAGAAAAAAAGATCTAAGCAGACAAGTACGTTAATTATCACCTCTCTTCAGAATGCTCATAATATGATACCTGTATATCTTGTTACATCTTACTGAATCTTGATATCGCTCTGCAAAGAATAATATTTATAATAATTAATGGGGCATTAGATACTATATACAATTAAGCTAGTTTTTTCAAATTTAAAAGCGCTCTCTCTATATAAATACACACGTTTTTTAAGACTACAATAATATTAGATATGAAAGCATTTAGACTTTTTTTTTTTTAAAAACTATGTTAATTTATATGTGTATATATACTAAATGAAATCTTAATATTATTTATGCATTGAATATAATTCTATAATATTAATATGACCTTTATGGATGTATAAAAATACATATCAAAATATTCAATTTATTTATAGTTATATATTTGATTATTTCCGAGAGTTAGTTGAATTGTTAATTGCTTTTAGAAAAATTCAAACTTTACACCAGTCAAAACAAGTTCAACTTTTAGCAATAACTCAGAAGTTAATATGGAACGCATTTTGAGCATTATTACCTTTTCTCTTCTTCATCTGTCACTAATCTGACTTTAAATTCGGGATTCATGTGTCTAAAGCTTAGTAGACTATTTCCTGAAGAATGGAATAGAATAATATCCCCCCAAAAAGTTGAATGTATTTAGAAAGGTAAAAATAAAGTTTGAATTTTTTTTTTAAAAGAAAAAAACATTTAGCATATATCAAGTAGAGAGAATTAGTGTAATGCCATCATTATGAACTTTAGACAAACATATTCAATTTATACATCTTTTATTGTTTATATACAATGCACAAGTACATTCGTGTTTATATCAAATATATAGATGAAAATATTATTCGTACACAGTTATACTAATATAGTCATACGTTGATAGTAATGCTATTTTTTATATTAGTATGAATGAATTTATTTATATTCAAGCACATATAGATATTCAATCCATGCATTTTTAAGAATGCATACATGCAAATGTTTCTCCACCCATGCATATGTATATACAATGCACCTATTCACCAATGTTTACATAAAATACGAATATACACAAAAGAAATATAATAAACAAATACTTCTGTCTTATATTTGCAATAACTGACGAAGGTCACAAGCCAGAAACTAGTCTGGGGATATTGGATGAGTAGGCACTAGATTGGGATTTTATGCACAAGCCTTCTGGCATCCATTGATTACTCTGGCTTGCACTGAATGGCAATACATATAGAGAGTTTTGCATGTTTTAATAACAAAAAAAAAACAACAACCCAACAACACTGTTGTTATTAATGATAGAGATACTAAAATGTTTTCCTGAAGATTTGTGATGATGGTGTTGTAGTTGTATTTTTATATTGGACTATTTGCATAATCTAATATTAGTATTGAATGTCTTTAGAAAAATTTAACTTTTATTTAAATTTTCCAAATACATTCAACTGTTAGTATGATGTGCGATTACTAACAGTTGAATGTATTTAGAATATTTAAATAAAAGTTAAATTTTTTTAAAGACATTCAATACTCATATTAGATACTAAAAACTTCTAATAATTTTAGTAAATGCATAGCACTTTCAACTTAAGTCCTTATATAAAAACTAATCAATAAACATTGAAATGGTTATTATATAGACCAGGATGAACTAATAGGAAAACTAGTCAATTTAAAGTTTATCACATAAGGATTACTTTTGATTACATATGATTTTTTAATTTTACACTTCTTATCCTGTGTCTCATGCATTAATATCTCAAAAGATTGTGAATGAAAAATATTTCCAGTAAAAGATTGATGGGTATAGAAAGTAGAATAAACTGAATCATCTAGTAATGCTTTATTACAAGTTGATTATGTTGCTGAGGACGGTATTTCATATTGGTCTTTCTTTTACCAATATATACAGCACTATAACCAGGATATTGATATAAAAATAGAGCACATTACGTTACTCCTATTATCAATATTAGTACAAAATTGTATTAAAATTAGATGGGGTTCTCCAAGCAATACTAAAATCCTTTCTAAATATCTTAAAAGTTGCATTTTGAATAGATGGGGATAAAAGCCAGAGACATCCACAGTTTATCAGATTTTATAATATTCAAATTATACTGTAACTTTTTATAAAAATTATCAATCAATAATAATAACATACATTTACTATTACCAATTTGAACAAGATTCCGAAAGTAAGAATCTAAATTGTCTTTATGAGACACTTCACATGAACATAAACATTGATTATAGGATAAAAAAGATTTAAAACCAACTATTTTGTGATAACCCCAGTATATTAGAATTTGGATGTATATAACCTTTTATAGAAATATGTTTGTCTAACATGTTATATGAAATTATCCCATCCAAATTCATTATTTGCAGATTTAAATATTTAATAGAACAGTTATTCTCACTCCCAATAAACCTTGTTTATTTTGAAAATTATCATAAATATTTTGTATCATAGATTGTTGTGAATATCCACATATCTACACTAAAGTATGTTCTGATCCTCCGCAACAATCGGCTATACAATACTAAGTTCAATATTATCTAAAAATAAACTACTTAAAATTCCACTTATTGCTAAACTCATACGTCAACGATTTTCCATTGAATAAATTTTATTCCCATGAGCAGCAGTATTATCATTTCTAATCCAATTTAGGATATCTATTATAAATTTAATTTTACCCAAAGACATTTCACTAACTCTTAATTTCTATCTTGGGATAAAATTAAATTTTTAATAGATAACTTAAATTGGGTTAATAGTAATATTACTGCTGCTTATGGGGATATAATTTATTCAATGGAAAATGGTTGGCCTATGGGTTTAGCAATAAGTGGAATTTTAAGTAATTTATTTTTGGATAATATTGAACTTAGTATTCTATGGCTCATTGTTATGGAAAATCAGAACATACTTTATTGTGGATATGTAGATGATGTATTAATATATACACAGCAATCTGGTACAAAATATTTTTGATAATTTGCAGAATAAACAAGGTTTAGTGGAGATGGAAAATGAGAATAATTGTTTTATTAAATATTTAGATTTGCAAATATTATATTTGCATGGGATATTTTCTTATAAAATGTTAACCAAACATATTTCTATTAGGGGTTATATACATCTAAATTCTAATGTACCGGTCAATTATAAAATGGCTTGTTTTCATATGTCATAGCATCGGCCGGGACGCGAACTCACACCCAACGCTTGACTTAAATCTTTTTTATCACGTAATCAATGTTCATGTGAAGTGTATCGTACAGACAATATAGATTTTTATTTTTGGGATCTTGTTCAAGTCAATTATAGTAAATGTATGTTATTATCATTGGTTGATAATTTTTATAAAAAGGTATGATATAATTTGAATATTATAAGATCCAATAAACTGTGGATGTTTCTGGCTTTTATCCCATCTATTCAAAATGTGGCTTTTAAGATATTTACTAAAGATTTTCCTATTACTTGGAGAATCCCAAATCTCAGTAAAATTTTAAATAATACAAAATTTTGTAATGATAATAGGAATAATGCAATGTACTTTATTTTATGTCAATATCCTGTTGTGGTGCTGTATAAATTGGTGAAATAAAGACCAACATGAAAAACCATCACACTTATAATAAAGAATTACTAGAGGATTCGATTTATTCTACTTTTTATCCCCATCAATTATTTATTGGGCATATTTTTTGTCCACAATCTTTTGAGATATTACTGCATGAGACACAGAATAAAAAGTGTAAAATTAAAGAATTATAATGTAATCAAAAGTACTCATTACACGGTAACTCTAAATTGAAAAGTTTTCCTATTAGTTCATCCTAATCTACATAACAGTCATTTCATCGTTTATTGATTAGTTTTTATATACCGTTTTTTGCCTTAATAAGGACTTAGGTCGAAAGTGCTAGGCAATATCTGTCAGTAACAACAGCAGTTTTTTTTTGTTATATATACAAAAGGTACTTATTTATACATTAAATATAAAGATCTTCAATATAAATGACCATTTAGCTAATTATGTAGATTTTTTGTATATATTCATGTTATATTTATTATAATTGGTTATATATTTTTCTTCTATTAGAATTTTTAATGTATTATAAAGCTTTAATATATATATATTGATGATCATACATTAGCTTGTATATATATATGGTAATGATTTATTTACTCTTCTCTAAATTGATCTAGTTCCTTTCTTTTTTTCCGAATGTTTTTTTTTTTTTACATTGATCATAAACATTTACAGTTTCTATAATAAATAAATAACTGAATTGTTACTCAATAGGTCATAAAATGTTCGAACACCACAAGTGTGAAAGCTGACGTGAAATTCCTGGATCTTTAGCACTCAAATCTACCACTAAATCATACAAAATATTTCTGCAGTTAATCATATAGATTATATGTTCTTTATTTTTTATTTCATGCAGTTATTTAGGATTATTAATCTAGGTAATGAAAGGTGAAACTCAAGATGTAAATAAAAATTAGTGTGTTGCTGTATTGGTTTAAAAAAATAAGATTTGGTAGATGGAAATGGTAATGTCTTATATTTAAATTACATTCTTTGTTTTTCCATCTAGAAATATATCATTATTTATTATTGATAGCCAACCAATCACATTCTTTGATTTAAACCTTTACTTAGAACATTTAATGTAATAAGTTAATGTTTAAAATGTGTGCATACTGTTTAACTTTCACTTTGAATAAAATTTTTAGTAAAATTAAATAATTTATTTATATAATTATTATTTATAATATTTTAAAATTAAAAATAAATAAAAATATTTTAAATAATTTAAAAACTTTGAATTAATCATGTGAAATAAAAAAAACAACAATACTTTTAAGCTTTTATTAATGTCATGGGGGGGGGGCATTTTGCTATTTCTACCACGTGAATTTCAAAAAACATCAGTAATTATGAAAATAAATCTTTTTTAAAAAAGTTTTTTTTTTTTAATAAAATAGTTCTAAAAATAAAAACAAACATGCTAAATTATAGTGTTTTTCTGAAGGTTTGTGATGATGGTGTTCTAGCTGTATTTTTATACTGGACTATTTCTATCATCTAATATGTGTGTTGAATGTCTTTAGAAAAGTTTAATTTTTATTTAAATATTCCAAATACATTCAACTGTTAGTAATATCACAGCAAACAGGTTAGTATATGTACCTGTTTGCTGTGATATTACTAACAATTGGTGCATATACTAACCTGTTTGCTGTGATATTAATAACAGTTGGTACATATACTAACCTATTTGCTGTGATGTTACTACCTGTTGGTGCATATATTAACCTGTTTGCTGTGATATTACTAACAGTTGAATGTATTTGGAATATTTAAATAAAAATTAAACTTTTCTAAAGACATTCAACACACATATTAGATGGTGAAAATAGTCCAGTATAAAAATACATGCCAAATTATAGATTCATGACCATTCCAATATTACTCAGATAATTGTGGACTAGAGTTGTTATTATAGTTGATACAGTATAGCAATTACAGTGCCACTTCAAATTTATCATTGAAACAGACTGTGAAAGGAAGAATATGAAATTAGAACAGTTTGGATATTACTTGCAAACAAAAAAAAAAAATCAGAAATCTTGTGTGTAACTCCAATTACAGTTTAGATGCTGTTTATGTACGAAGATAATATCATGAGAATTGAATCAAAACTACATTTTGTGACTGTTTTGGTATTATGAATTAATTCTGAAAACTGGTCGGCTATTTTGGTTCTGATGGTAAGGTAGATGATTAACCAATAAAAATCGATGAATTATAAAACATTTGATTGGAATTCATAGTTGTTCTGAAGTTCACATTTCTCAGGTTCTGAAAATGAATGAAAAAAAAAGTATTTTATTATTATTAGTTATCAGTATTTCATTATGAAGTTTGAAATTGCATTTGGAACAATAATACTATAATTAAATTAAAATTTAACAACAGTTTAATGTGATTGTTATTGCTATTGTAAAGTAGCAAATGAATGTACACCAATATCATTTCTTAAAACAAACTTTCACTGCTATTGAGAAAGGAAGCAATCTTCTATATGTCTATAGAATGCAAACAAATTTTTTTAAAAAACTTCTTCATTTTCCTTACAGTTTCGACTGTCCAGCAGTCTTCTTCAGAGTTTTTTTAAGAAAATTTGTTTGCATTGAAGTGTATATGAAAGAAGTTATTATAAGAAATATATATATATGAATATATGAAGGTATGCAAAGAAAGTAAAAGAGAAGATTAAGAGTATATCTTCTTTATACCTTAATAAAATTATAAAACAATGAAATAAATTCATCTTTCTTTTACCACTATAACAATAGTTATTTTTTTCTTGGACAATGTAACAGTTTCGATTGACCAGTAGTCTTTTCTGAATTAAAATATATGTGTGTGCATAAATATATAAAAACATAGTGTATCTAATCAATCTAAACAATACAAAATAAACATTATTTCCAAATATAAATTGAATTATTTTTCTATCCTATTATATATTTACTAAATATATATCCTTAAAGTCTATAATACAGTTGCACCATGCAACTAACTTTATTATGATGCAAATGTTCTATAGACTTTGAAGGTATATGTTTAGTAATAGTAGGATATGAAAAGAATTCAATTTATAATTGGGTATATGAGGGGAGGCCCAAAAATAACTAGAATAGTTTTCTGGTATGCATTTCTGTCTCATAGTATATACTTCTGCTGCTACATAGGATACTTTAGCATCAATCTGCCAACATAGCATATTTTTTGTAAAGTACGTTTCGCATATTTGTTGATATTTGTAATGGCTGAAAAGTTGGAACTATGTAAAATTCTGTTTTCTTTTAGGAAAAACGGGGAGGGGGGGTACAAGTATAATGTTTGATGCAGATTACAAGCAAACTTATCTCAGTAAAGCACAAGTTTACAAGTGGTTTAATGGATGTGTCAAATTCACCACATTCCTAAAAAGCATGGCGAATGAAGTCCAATGTCAAGGCAATGCTAATTTTTTTCATACAAATGACATATTTTCCCCAGGATTAGTTTGTAATGGTCAGGTATTTTATCTGAAAGTTCTGAAATGTTTACTCGATGTAGAAAAAATGTAAACATCCCATTTTGTGGCAAAATGAGGAGTGCAAGCTTTACCCAACAAAGCGTCAGCACACAAAGCATTGATTGTGAAATAATTTTTAATTAAATTCTGGTAACCCAGCTTATCTATCAAACCATATCCACTTGATCTCATTTTGTGTGACTTTTTTTTTATTGTCTCGAATGAAAAAAATGCCTAAAAAAAGTTTTTTTTCAGACTTAGAAGTGGAGAAAAAAAAAGATGCAGGTGTCAAAAAGCATCACTTTGTGAGTGTTACAGGACTACTTCAAAAAGTGAAAAACACATTTAGACTGGTCTATTGCATTGCATTGACAGTAATTTGAAAGATGTAAATAAGTAAACAAATTTTTATTATAAAATTCTGATTAGTTTGGGTACTTTTTCATAATGTTTGTTTTGTATTGTTAATATTGATTAGATAACTTATATATATATATATTAGCTCTGAAGAAGACTGCTCGACAGTTAAAATTGTTGGATTGATCAAGTAAAAAATAAAATAAGCATTGTTATAGTGGTGAAAGAAAGGTGGATTTATTTTATTGATTAATAAAATTCATGTGCTCCAACATAATGACCTCCTGATTGACAAGCCATTAATTTTTTTTGGCTGTGTGGTTTAGTGCAGTAATAGAATAAAGGGGTGTGTGTGTGTCTCAGGAGCTAAACATCAAGGGTCAGAGTTCAACTCTGCCTCTTCCAATGTGTGAGCATCATATAACCAGAATGGTGAATTCAGGAACTGATTAATCCATGAAATGTAACTCCATTGTTGTTTCTGATACACAAACATCACGTGGCCTCAAGCCATTTGATTTGAAATTGAAAACCTATGCAAATGCAAGAATCACTTTTCATTACATTCCTTTTTTATGAAGTTGACTGAATATGTTTTTTTGTTTTTTTTGTGCTTATTATTTGTTTGAAGTAGGAACATGTTTAGTTTTGAATTTGCATTCTTAACCGGGAAATGCATGTGGTGAAGGAAGGGTAAATGAGGTCTGTCATCCTCTTAATAAGTTGTTACTGGAATTGACGATTAAATTAATTTTTTTTTTATCTTATTCTTTCTCTATTTTTATTGTCTAAAGATTATTTAATTATTAATTTGTACAGGATTTGGATATATAGAATGAATCACTCATACCAATGGTGATTTCTGTGCCACTACGTGTGATAATGCGATTGCGTGTTTGTGCAGCCATATATTCCACACAATAATTCTGATTTTTAACCCCCCCCCCCCGATGAAGTTAAAATAGTCATACTCGTTATGAGTGCTTGCTAATGGTGATGATGATGAAACTGATAGAAATTTGAAATTTTCTAAGCCCCCCCCCTCTTTTTTTTTTTTTTAAAAGTGTGTGCAACACATAAATTAAGATAAATACACTAAATGTTTTCAACGTTAATGAGAATTTAGAATACTGCATGTATATATTTTTTATTCCTAAACTGCTTTTTATTTCTCACTCTCACGCTCACTTACATAGATTGCATGCGCGTGACTAAAATCTAGAAATAATATTTTTTATTGACAGTGTAAAATTAGGCTATTAATTATTTTCCCAATAAATAGATTAAATGATTGAATGTTAAAATATTTTCTTAAATTTAATCTCATAAAGTAAATTATTAGTATTGTTTCCGTTTTTTATTACATTTTTTCAAAGAGAATTTGATATTCACGTCAAATTTACATTGTTTTTTTTTTTTTTGTGTGTGTGTGTGGATATTAAACAATCTACTACGTTTTCTTCAAATTCTTGAAATTTTTATATGCATCCTATATATACATAATATGGTATTTTGAAGATGGCTAATTGAAAGAGAGCATGCCATCATGTTTAGTGTTATGAGACCAAGTTTTTCAATTTTTAATGAGTTTATTTTTTAAATGGAAATGCTGATGATTGGTGGAATGTGGATCACATTATCTTAGTTAGAGTAGGCAAAGCAGTTTCTCCCAATTCCACACATCTGCATAACTTGTTTACAAGAAAAACATTTGAATATGGACTAATGATATTAATATTACTTTGTGTACTGGTATATGTAGGTTTAAAAATTTTTTTTATCTTATTTTGGCTGACTGATTTTTTCTTCTAGATTTTAATGCACTTGTTGGTGATATATGTAGACTGTTTAGTGAAAGTTATTGGAATTGCCCTGCTTGGTTTAATGCAGTGGTAGAGGTCACAGATTCTAGAGCCTAAGGTGCAAAGATCACAACCATTCCTGTCACTTCTGGTGCACAAAATTCTTATGATCTTTCAAGTAATATAATCATTCAATTATTTTTTATATTGGAAATGATAGCATTGTCTCTGTGACTGAAAATAATATGTTATTAAATTTTTGCATAAGTTGATTGACTATGATGAACACTATAGATTGCTACATTACATAGAATTAATATTTTTTGAAGTTGCATTATTTAAAATATATTGGCACAGGACAACTACATTTTATCATTTTAAAATATTTATATTTACAGATGCTAACAGTTATTAAATCTGGTTATTATATCTATTCAAATGATTCCTGATAGTAATGTTTAGTTACAAAAGTAAAACTGAACTATAAACAAATAATATTATAAATGCACACATACACGTGGAAGGAGTTAGTAGATAGTGTACCCACTGCCACACTCATAACTGGGGGCTCGTATATTAGGGTAAAAGTTTAAAAATATTTTCGGATGCCAAACTATCTCAGGAATTTTCTTTCAGCTAATTGGTTGACAAATAGATGTCCGACTGCTTTTAGCTACAAAATTAAATAAAATTAAAAAACAGAATAACTATTTTACAACATTTGTTTAGGCAAATATCATCTTCTCCGCTGATTCTCATTAGAGAGTTATGCTTTAGCGTTTACTTGTGAGAAGCAAGGAGAAAATACTGCTGATCGTGGATTTTCTTATCATAGTCTATCTCACTCTCTCATTCATTTTATTATTATCCAAATCACCCCAGAAATTAGTTTAGCATTGTTATGAGTTTCTCATGATATTGGTCATTTCTTTACTCTGATTGTGACAACAGGTTTTACATATTTATGCAATTTTCTATCTTCTAATTTCACACGTAACAATTTTACCCTCTTGAATTAGAAAAACCATACTCATTTATGATTGGTTACATACAATGATGGTAATGAATTTTCTCTAAGTCAATATTAGGAAAGTCTCCCTTTTTAAAATTAATATTATTATTATAATCAGCTAGTGCAGGTTAGAATTTCTATATTCGATAATATAGATTTTTTTTTTCTATATATAAAATTTTATTTAAAACTACTATAAAATTATTTGACTATCTATTTGCTTTATACTTATGTGACTGATTAAAAATTGCATTCTGATATATAGCAGATATATATTCCAATTTGTTTGTGAATAAACAATTTTAACACTTTGATTGTCATTGAAGGTGATAATGGAGTAAACTATTTTCACAGACCAAATGAAGTAAGTACTTATATTTGGTTTGAGATATACTATCTTAATATTTTTTTTTTGCTGATATATAAATATTTTTATTGTTTTGATATTTAGCTTCATTTTATAATTAATAAAACACTAGTTAAAATTTTTTATTTTTTATCTGAACAGTATTTAAAGATTAACAGTTAATACGTCTTTTCTACCCTTTGCCCCGTATGAACATTTTTACCAAATTTTTAATAATATTTGTATAAACAACACAAGTATAATTCAATTTTTTTATTGGATGCTATTTTGCAAAAAAAAAAAAAAATATGGTGGACTGAGACATGCAAATGAAATATATTAGTCTCTCATATTATTTTTCTTACCGTCCTGTGTCATATAGGATTCTAAATTAATATTCAGCTTTGTAATGTATAACTAATTTTTCCAATTTTTTAAACGAAAAGAAACTTCTCAATAGTTTATTGACGGGAACATCATTTTAAAAATATTCGTTGACATTTTAGCAATTAAAATGGATAACTTTTTATGATTTATTGCTGATTTTTTATTTATTTAACATAATATATTAAATGTCTTTTGGTAGGATATATTTTTAATGGGCAATAAAAGTAATGTATATTAGTCACATGGATATTGTAAATGATATCTTACATAATATTCTTAATAGTTAATATATTGTTAAATGCAACAGGTTATTTTGAGGTTCAATGCTATTAAAGTTATGAAAGAAACTCATAAATATTTTGTTAGAATTCAGGTGTATCAATTTTGGATTTGACAATATGTAAAATATCACAATTTCAAACAATTTAAATTATATTTCTAAAATTTGATTCACTTGCTTTTGTTTAAATTACATTTTCAAGTAATCTATAACTTTCATTTATGAACCACATGGCCTCTTTTATTGTACTTGAATAGATGTTTTTTTGCAGTATTTTTGATATTATTGACTTGTGTTTATTTATAAAGAACAACATTTATTCTGCTATTATATTGTATTCAATTCATAGTTAGTTCTGTTATAATAGTGCATTTAATGCTGTGTGGTATTCATCTGCAGCTTGTGCATAGGCATTGTGGAACTTTAGTACCCCTTGTAACATTTATAATGAGTCTTTTTTTCTTTAATTCTTTCTTTATACTTGTATATTATATAACTATAATGTCAGTAGCCACCCCCCATTTTGGAGAAAAAAGTACAAAAATCTGTGTATACAACTGTATGCTTCACATATCTAACAATATGGTGTTTGTCCCATTATGTGTGATATTTTAGTTGTAGATATAAATAATACTCGCTCAAACAGTATACATTTCATATTTTCATTAACATCCAGTGACTTAATGATGAGTCTTTTTTTTCTTTAATTCTTTCTTTATACTTGTACATTATATAATACATAGTTTAGTTTCAGTAGCCATTTTCTTACTTCTTGACAATTACAAAAATCCTTATATATACTGAGATTATTTTTGTATAAAAATGTACACTTCACATATCCAGTGACACGGTGTTTGACTGTTGTGCACATGTCTGAGATAAGAAGGTTGCATAATGCCGACCTTGTTATGCAAATTTAAGGTAGTGTGTTTTTTTTTTTGTCTTGGTGTGTGTTGTATTTAAAAACTGTGTACCAAATTTTTGAAGGTGAAAAAGTGTAGAATTAGATGATTATCGTGCTTCCAGCTATTCAATTTAATTCATAGTTTTTTTTTCCAGTTCTATTATTTTACAGAAAATTTAAATAATTTAATCATGGCCTCTTTAGCTCCTTGCATTCCCCAAAAATAAGTTCTGTGATTGTAATTGAACTTCAAGAGCTTAAGTTGTTACTGTCGTCTCTCCATGAGAAAATTACAATTAAGAAAAGTGGTCATTCAACACGTGATATTCAAAATATCTCAACAGGAGTAAACAACAACAACAAGCATATTTGTAGCTTTAATTCTGATGGTACCAATGGGAAAGTTGGCTTTGCTGTTGTGAAGTAAAAAAATGCATTGGGTTGCTTCCTGTGTTTGCTGTTTGGAGATGATTGAATGTGGATAAAAGATATTTATAGAATATAAACAAAAGCATGTTGAAAATGTGGTTTCACTGTGACTTTTAGGAAGCATTAACATTAAGGAGAAATTTAGTAAGACATACAGAACTTTTAATCAATGAGCATAATATAAAAGTTAAAAAAAAAAATGAAAATAATAGATTGTATTTTCTTTTGTGGAAACTTTGAAACTCCCTTACATGGATATAGTGAAAAAAATGATTCAATAAATCCAATGATATTTAAAGGATTAATAAATGTTGCATTTAAACTAGTTCTAGATTTGAAGAATCACTTAGAAACCAGTACAGTCTTCCAAGATATTTCCAAGGCCATTCAACATGAGATATTTGACTGCTTCATACAAATATACCATGAGGAAATAAGGGTAGAAATTAGAGAAGCTTCTTTTGTAACTGTCACGGTTGATGACATAACAGATGTTTCGGTATATATTCATATGGTCATTGTTTTATCATACATGTTGAATGGAGATGTATTTGAGCACATTTTTGGTGATTCTTTATTCCAGGAAATTAAATTGCAGATAGCATATTAAAATGTATTCTAGAACAATTAGACTAATCCTTCAAGGAAATGGACAAAAACTAATAGCTCAGATATTTGATGGTGCAAATATGAAAAGCAAAAAAGGTGTTCAAGTAAAAATAAAAGCAGTATATAGTAATGCACATCAATTTATTTTATTAATGAGAAATGCAGTAAGTATTATATGGAACATAAAAATATTTTTTTGTAACATTTTGGCTATTTCAACATTCTTTTCAAAATTACAGAAATGTATATCCATTTTCAAGAAAAACATGAGCTTTCCACATCCAGCCTCTGCAAGGTAGAATTTTAACATACAGACCATAAATAGAGTTCATGAAAATTTGCAACCTTTAAAAAGCTGTCTTACTGAAATTCAATCGACATCAAATGCAGATCAAACCATTGTAGAAGGAATAAGAATTTTAAAATATTGGAGTGATGATAATTTCATGTTTTGGTTAGAACTTTTTCATCAATTATGCCTCATGTTGAAATGATTTATAACTGAATGCAATTTTGAGAAATTACTGTGTTTAAAGCCACTGAATATATAACATTTCAAAACTGCCATTTTAGATTTAAGAAACTCAAAGCAATCTTTCTAAGATACTTATAGCAGAAGCTAAGGAAATATGTGTCTGTATATGTGTTGATACAATGGACAGATATTCCTCTACTAAACACTTAGCAGCTTCTAAATTGTTCTACAAGAAAAGCTTTATTAGTTTTTGAGAATGAACTGCCTACAGAAGGGATAGCACTGACCACTGAAGCATATCCCAAGATTTTTGACAAAGAAAAGCTTGAAACTAAACTAAAAGTATTCTATTGTAGATCCAATATGCAAGAATATTTCAAATTAATTGAGCTGCTGAAATTTATCCTGGAAAATAATATAGTTGCTGTTCTTAGTGAAATTATGAAACTGATAAAAATCCTCTTGACAATCCCCATGATTACATCAGAGCTAGAATGCTGCTTTTCAACGCTGGAAAGAATAAAAACTTCTCTAAAGAGAATTATGAAAGTCTAAATGTACTTGATGTCCTTTCAATGCAGAAAAATTTTCTCAATAGTAATCCAGAGATCAGGGACAAAATTATTAATCTTTTTGGTTTTAAATGAATGAATCAAGCTTGTTGTTTCATTATACACAATATTAAAACAATAGCTAAAAATTTTCTGAATCGGCTCTCTCAAAATTTTTAGTCATGAGCTGCCACTGATGACATTCATAGTTATTATTCATGATTATAAAACACGTTTAGTATTTGTATTCTTCTTATATTTTTGCTTCAAACTTTTTTTCTCATTAAAATTATATTGAATAATCAGCAATTCAAATAAAATATAGTTAATAACTTTAACTACATCAAGATATTTGGCGCCATATTGAATTTTTCAAAAATTAATAGACAATTTTCATAATAATTTCAGCTTTCATGTTAAAGCAATATGCTATATATTGATAGAAAATAAAAAAATTAATGAAAACAATTAGACCAAAATAAATAGTGATTACCATTAGAAAAGTAAGGAAGAAAAAGAAATTTCAATATCTGAAATAATTATTAATTTATTGTTTGTTCATAATTTTTAATTTATCATTAATTAAGTTTAAATTACATCTTCATTGATAATTTCTTTGTATTCCTCACAAAATTCTCATTCAAACCATATATAATTCTTCTTACCTGAGATAATCCATGGCTTCAGAATCTACAAAAATAATTGCATAAGAATTCTTCATTTTTATCTTGTATGGCAAAGTTAAAAAATCTCAAGGCATCTATAAGAAAAAGATTCATCTTAATAAAAGATACAAAATAAATCATTTCCAGAAGGTGAATATGTATTTGTCATCATAGTAATTGGCTGTCTATCCAAAATTAAAAATTGAAGGCTACTGTCTGTATTAATGATAAAATGAGTTTCATCTCTTCATTTTATATTTTTTATGCACACCAGTGATGCTATCTTGCTATATTTATTGTCCCACAGATATAATTTATTTGCATATAGCTCATTTTCTAGCTATAGACTTGAAAATAATGTGGTGCAAGATGTGCTAAAACTACTGTCTCCACAGCATGAGTACCAAGGCATAGGCAAGAATCAGGATTTTATTTTTTACTGCATACAATTCCATGTGGTATACATAACCATTATGACTATCACCACACTCACCACTTAAAATCTCTTTTTATTAATTTTTAAGAGTTTATATTTTCACATGATGCTATGCTCAGTAAATTTTGTGATTGTTTTATCAACTGCAATCTTTCTGTATATCTGATAATTAGTTTTAAAATTTACACTGCACTGCTCTATAATATCTTAATTTTATATATAAAAATTATTATTTGTTATACAAACACAGACATGCAAGTACAAACACAAACACTCTAATACAAATATAAAAACACTAATAAATTATTAAATCTTTTGAGAAAGGATCAGAGCCTCAAAATTACATTGTACATAAATCACTATGTTTGTTATATTTGAATACAAATATAATTTATATACTATACAGACACATTAATACAAATGCAAACACATTAATAAATTATACCTTTATCAAATAATAAAAAAATTTAAAATAATGCAAAAAAACTAACAATAATAAAGGAATTAAAACTGAATACTTACATTATGTTTATTTTTGGGATGAAGGCCTTGAAACTATATATCACTGAGGAAATTTTGTTAAGGAAATTTATGCCTTTGTCTTCGTGGTGCAATCTAGTAAACTGAACAGAATAAATAAATAAATGTAGTCATATTTTTGTCTGATTTTAACATGCCATTTTATAAAGGAACTCAAGCCACAGAGAATGATGTTTTTTTTTAAATGTCATCCTTGTGGTTTTCCCCGCAATTTTAAAAAGAAAACGAAAGAAATTTTAATTTCAGAGAATCAGTGGCCATTAGTGACAATTATGCTACTGTTTGTATTAAATGAAAACTTTATAAGTATATATATATATATAGGTGGGTTCCAAGGTGGGATTCCACCTTTATTGTTAAAAAGGGGTTGCCTTGGCAACAGTTTGAAATTGTTGATTGTTGCTTTTAATGATTATATATATATATATACTTTGTATTTATTCAGCCTGTATACTGCCCATCTGTCTTCTGTGTATTTAAGTGGACAAGGTTCTATACATGAGGGGGTCAGATTGATTTAAAATCAACTTCGGCATAATAATACTATTGGCATTGTCAAGAGATTTGGGTGTTCCATCATCAGATTTTTAGCGGTATGGATTGCTGAAGAATTGGAGTGTGAAGATTTGCTATTTTAATATAAACCGATCACTGATTATATATATGTGAAAGATTGATCTGGACCAAATCTCGTTCAGCAGAAAATATGTATATTGAGATCATTTATCTTTTCACATGTATGCAGTCATGTGTGTTAGTTGTATGAGATAGAGGGAATGACTGAAGGGAGCTTGAAAATCCATGTTCATATCCCCTATATTATGTATATATAATTAAGTCTTGGGTACTTTGAAATATTTTTTATTTTATTTGATATGCATATTTGTAAAAGATATTAAGTATGGTAGATTTTTTTTTTAGTATGTTTTCCTGTGCAATATTTATTTGTAAGTTTTATTAGTATTAGTATTATCATATATTAAAAAGAAATAATATTTTGAGAGTAAATGCATGTAAACATTTAGGTATTATTTTAAATTATAAATTACTATTCTCAAATCATGTACAATATTTATGTCCTAAAGCATTTAAGGTCGCAGAGTTTCTTAATAGAGAATCTTACTTAGAGTATCTTTTTACATCTTTAGTATTACCAATCCTAAACTATGGGAGTATTATTTGGAACTCTGACAATCACTCACCTATTACAGCTTTCGATGCTGTACAAACAAAATTTATAAATTATTAATAATGCAAAGTTTGGCAACAGTATATAACTCTCCTCATGCTTCCTTAAAATTATTAAGAAATCTTATGTTTTATGCAGTAGTTAAAAGGTGAACTAATATAGTAATTTGCATCAGTGAAATTTCTTATAATGTTCATGACATGAGTTTGAAACATGGTAAGACTTTTTACATTGTCAAATTTCGATAAGCTCTTTAATTAAAAGTTTCTCTTATTTAGATTTCTAAGATTATTTAATGCCTTTTATCATCAGGTGATATTCAGCATTTAACTATGAATGATCTAAAAACTAATCATTATATATAAATAAGATTAACATATTTTTATATTCTTATTTATATAATATTTTTTACTTTTTCTTTATTATTAATATTGGGTTCTATAATTAGGCTTTTTATTTATGCTTGTAAAACACATTGATTTAAATTAATTGAATTGAATTATCATCAGCATCATTTTTCTATTTGCTTTATTTAAGTTTCACAAGCATCCATATATGTTAAAAAAATAGTTATTTATTTATAATTTTTCACTATTCAAAATAAATTAGTAAACTAAACAAAGAACATGTTCTGACATTAGTTCATTTTTAACTCCTGATAATGCTTTGGTCCCTAGCTATTGAAAAGAACAAGATATGTCAGTAAAATTTTATATAGTGTAGAGATTTAGATGACTAGAAATAGAATGGAAAATGGACTAGAAGCTTTGAGGTGAAGATGGATTTGAAAGAAAATAAATAGAATAGAATAAATTGAGTGATAAAATTCTAACATATTTAAATCATGAAAATAGTAGATATGCAAATTTTTCTTGAAGAAATAACAAAAAAGATGTAATATTGGAGTGAGATAGAGTTATGAAAAATATAAGAGCACCGAAGGTTGAAGGAAACCAAGGAGAAAAAAAAAGTAAATAATTATAGGGAAATGGATATTTCTGAGTAAATAGAGCAAATAAGATGAATTTGGAGAGGATGCTAATGAGTACCATGTATTTCTATTCTGGGATGAATAATTATGATAATAGAACTTATTAAAATCATATTCAGTGTTTTCCTATTTATATCCCCAAATTAATTTCTGGTTTACAGCTTTCATCACTAAGGAATTGACACTTGGATCTAGCTTGATAGTAAAAAAAAAAAAGAGAGAGAGAATAAAAGAGTATAGCTGAATAGAAGGTGCATTTATTCCAGGTCTGATGAAGGCTGTAAGCTAGAAACTAGTCTGGGGATATAGATATGGTAGCACTAGATATGAATTTAATAAGCACTTTTATCTAAAATCTATTGATTATTCATGTTTACAATAGATGGTAGTATTGTATTAAAATAAGAGTTCTCCTATAAGGGCTATATCATCATCAAAATATTATGTAAGTTGTATTTAACTCAAATCAATGGCATTATACATAATACACACACACAAGAATAGCATTAATCTAGAAATCTATTATTCAAACATTTCTATTTTTACAATAAATAAATAAGTTTATATACACATTATCAAATAAAAAAGAGATAGAGGAAAAAAATTCAGTTAATATATATAAATTAATAACTAATCTGTTTTCTTTTTAATTAACTCTTTCCAATAACTTAATTTAATTTCTGATCAATACTATAATTATCTCTTTTTTGTTTTAATTAATCAAAATCCAACAATTCTAATTTATGATTGATGTTATAATTAATCTTTGAAAAAGATTACATCTAATTGCTAAGTAAAAGAAACAAATCAATGAAAAGGAAAGAATACATTTTTTTATGATTTAAAAAAAAAAAAAAATTAAAAAAAAAAAGATTAAAATGCTAAATGGAAAACTGATTTCCATTTTAAACAAGAAAAATAAAAAGAAGGGGGATTAATCTGTAAAAGTAAATTATTTTGATTTATTTTAATTACAAATAAGAATATATTATATTTACAAATTTTTACACTGTTGTTAATAAAATAAGCCAAACGTATACAATTATTCATAATTTGTATTTTTATATAAACAAAACTACAGTTAATAAAAATTAATGTTTATATACATTTTCATCAGTGTTGCATTTATAATGTGGAATTATAAATTTATTCTTGAAATGTGAAAAATTCACATATCTAAAAAACTTCTCTGGAACTAGAGATTTCAAATTGATGTTTTATCTGTTGTATATCTTTTTTGTACCTTTACATATTATATGTTTATATTTTACTTGTATTTTTGTAAGATTTGTGTACATAGATTAAGCAGTTTTAGTGGTAGAGAACCATATGGTGTGATAGTATATACACATACTTTATAGAGAATTATATATATTATAAGAGATTTGAGCACAGATTTTCAGACTCCCGTCAGCTATATGCTCTATTTCATACAATCAATATACATGACCACATACACGTGAAAAAGATAAATGATCTCTAATATACATATTTCATGTTGAACTAGCACATCAGTTGGTCCAGATCATCATCTGCCACACATATGTAAATCAGTGCTCAGTTTATATTAAGAAAGAAAATCTTCAAACTTTAATGGATAGGCTTCAGTCTTCTCTGCCCCTTCAATTCTTCAGCTATCCTTATCATTGAAAATCTGATTATGGAGCACTCATAGTCTTTTGTTGATGCCAATATTATTGTCATACCTATATTGAGAGAGTTTTATTATCAGATTTTTAATGATATGGATGTCTGAAGAGTTGGAGGGTGGAGACGATTGACTTCTGTCCATTAAAGTTTGAAGATGTTATCTTAATGTAAACTGAACACTGGTTATATATATGTGTGAGGGAAATGATAGTCTAGAACAACTGATGAAAATTGGTTCAGCACAGAATTTGTATATTGGAGATTTATCTTTTTCACATGTGTGTGGTCTTGTGTATCACTTGTATAAAATGGAATGGATAGCTGTAGAGAGCTTGAAAGTCTGAGTTCAAATCCCTTCTAATTACATTAAGTTCAGTAGGATCAATATACATGTATTTAAATATTATATATATATATATGATTATTATCAATGAATGTTTGCCTTTTATTTTCATTTTTTAACACACTTTGTTTTAGTCTGTCATATAAACAGATTTTTTATCCGAGTTCAGGGATTACAGCATTCTGGTGTATGTATACATTATTTAACATTATTTAAAACTACTGAACAGAAATACAATTTGGGATTACAGCATTCTGGTGTATGTATACATTATTTAAAACTACTGAACAGAAATACAATTTGTTTTCTTTTAAGAAAATGATTAACTGATTGATTTTTTGTTTTCATTATTGAACTAAACTGAAGAAATATTGAAAAAATACATGCCTTTGGGAAGAATTGGATACTGTTTTCCTATAAAGAAATCAATCAGGAGACAAAGTTAATACATTTCGAATGTACAATATTTTTCTTTTTAAGAATTCCATAAAAATAATTTTTTTAAGCAAAAATATTCAATTATTTGATATATATTGAATTTTTTTTTTTAAAAAAAAAAATTATGTGTATTCTGTAAATTGCATATTAAATTATCTTTTAGTAATCAGTATATTGATTCTAATGAATGTTTTGATAAAAGATGTTACTATTGTACATCATCATCCTTTTAACCATTGTTAGTACATATAGATTGATGATGTCTTGAGTTACTGTGACTCATAATTTCCTCTTTTTCACATCATTTTTATAAACTCTTGTATTTTATCCATACATTTCACTTGTGATATTTTTAAGGCATCACTTCTTGCTAATTTTAATGTACATTTATTTATAGTAAATAGTCTCTTCATTATTTTTTTATTAATTAAATGTCCAAATCTCGAACCCATAAGTAATCAAGAGTAAAGCATATTTATTAAAAAACATTCCCTTTAAGATATAAATGTATTTCCTTTCAATGTTGTTATTAAAGAAGATGATAAAAGCATAAATATATATTCAGGTAATACATTAAAATTAATAATTACTAAAATTTTAATTTACTATTTGTTTAATTTTCCAGTAATATGATAGGTTTATAATGAAAAAGGACAATAAGAGGAGTGTTGTTGAATTACTTCTTAATCCAGAAAAAAACTATTAATTAGGGAAGGATAAAATTTGGGAAAGATAATAATTCAAGAATAGCAGATTAATAGCATTGAACTATATATTAACGTATATTGCAGGGGTCCCCAACCGCACACCATTTTACTTGTGCCCGCCGTTATCCGAACACGATAAAAAAATATTTATCTGATACAAATAAATTTAATTTTTAAAATTTCTTATAAATTATTGTATTATATTGTAATCAAATTGTAGGGCATACTATACTTTTACAGCGTAAAAATATAAATGTTAAATTATATGCTAAAATTTTATTTTTGAAATAAATATTTTTTTGTACATTATGTGTATTATTAAAAATATCCAACTATAAATTTACATTGAAAAAATAAATGGTGCCCGCCACCTGGTTAAAAAAATAAATGGTGCCCGCCACCTGGCCGGTATTATAGAATGTGCTCTTAAGTGCAAAAAGGTTGGGGACTCCTGGTATATTGTGAAATTGCTACATCCATTATATTTTATTCTAAGATTTCTAGAAAATGATATATATTAGCAGATAGTAGCTCACACTTTGTTTACAGTACTAAACGTATATATAATACAATTTAGTGTAAAAATTATAGTACATAAACAAATTAAAATTATAAAAATATTTGAAAAAATAATGTACTAGTACATTTTTACATATGTGCAATGAGTCATAATCCCACAAAAAACGTAAATATTAAAATTTACTGTGTTGTTTTATTGTTATAAATTTTTTTTTTTTGTAATTAAATTAACAATTATCAGTTTATTAGTTAATGTAAAGCATTTGTTAAATTCTCTTATGCTTACTAAACTTATGGTCACTAGCTCTATACGAAAGGTGACCAAGATGTTGATCGCACTCACCCAGTCGATCACAAGGTCTCTGCAAGTCAATCACATAATTTCTTCTTTTTTTTTTTTGTAAAATTTGCATCTAATTTATTTTAATACAATTCTAAAACAATCATTTTCTTTTTTTGCCTGTATATTTTTTTGATTTTTTTTTAAAATTCAGGACCAGCTCTAGAAAATAGTTATTTATAGGTAATTTAAAATTGTAATTTAATAAATAATTTATAAAGTGACAGATTGTAATACTAAAGAGAAGTTGAGGTAATTTAATATAATAGTCATAGTAAAATGTTTTCCAACAGTTATCTTCTAGAAAAAAAAATCATCAATTCGTAAGTATCTTCTAAAAATGTCATTAATATTTGTTAGTATTTAAAAAGCCTTTATAAAAAAAAACATCAATTTGTAAATACATTCTAAAAACACCAAGATTTTATATTTTTCCGTCCTGACAAAAATAATGGTTTTTTTTTTCTGGTTTCTGGTTTAAAGCCCTGAAAAAAACATAGTATCTCTCAGGTACACTTTCATCAAAAAAGTCACCCTCAATGTCTAAAAGTTTGGCCACCCCTGCTCTATACTTTGAAGTAATTTCAAATGAAATATATACATTTTTGAAGAAAAAAGTGGGGAAAAATATTCACATGCATTTGTTTTTATCTAAATTTGCTTGTAGAAAGAAGTCATTAAGATTGTAATTTGAACTTTCTAGTTATTAAATACACATGTTTAAAGATTGCAAAGATCATACATATATTTGGAAAAAGTTGAGAGAAAAATGTTATATTTAATTTTTAAATAAATTTAAAGCTATATATTAATATATATATATAATGTATTAATTTCATGCTTAATAAGTAATTGTTAAAGTTTGGTTGGTCACTAACAAACCATTGATGCTGCCATTAATTTTGGCTTTTTTACATTCTCTTGTGACTACCTATAACACTTTTGCTAGTTATGCATTCATTTTATGATAGAAATTGAATGTAAAATAAATATTGTTTTATTAATTTAAAAAAAATGATGTTAAAAGTCTACAGAGAAAGTAGTACAAATGAGGAACAGTACTGCTGATTGATCGATTTTCTGGCAGAGCAGTCACAAGATTGCTTGTAAACTCCTCTTCTATTATTGTTAGCAATGATCAAAAGATTGTATATTTTCTGTAGTTTATTATTATTTTTACAAAATATTTGTACAGTATTTATTATAAAATGAATATTTTAATGTTTTCATTTTGATTTTATTTGAATGTGTTTTATTTTCCAAAAATTCAAGGTTAAGAAATTTGTCATAATGGTAAAAAATAAAACTACAATCATTAACGCTTTGCCAAATACCATAGTTCAGAACTTTCGTGATATTTTAATTATTGTAAATGCAATTTTAAATTTTAGAACAGAATTTCATAGTTCTATGATGGTTTAACAATAATTTATTCAGATTTTAGAAATGAAATTCAATTAATTGAGATTTCTTTATCCCCCCTCCCCACCTTATGGTAATCATCCAATAATTTAAAAAAATATTCATATTACATTTATATATATATTTCCAAAGTTCAAATATAATTTTTTAGGATGTTTTTCATTTGTGAACTTATATGTTTAATAAGTCAGTTATGATATATTATTTACATATATTGCTGCAAATTTATAACATCGAAAAACTACTGCATAGTAAATCGAAAGATTTCACGCTGTATGTTTATAATTTGAACTCAGTGAAGTAAGTGTGATGATATTTAAGATTCACGCTTTCAAATATAAGTACTTTGGACTGGCTTGGATATATATTAAGACAAGTAAAGAAGAGAGTGGAACCACTCTTTTCTTATTAAATTCTCTGTCCCAGTGATTAAGATTTGATTGGCTGGTTGTAGTCATAAACGCTTGAGAGATTTGCACTCTCTCAATTATTTCGATATATTCATTCATAATATAGAATAAAGATTTTAATGCTAAAATAAAATGTTGAACTATAACTCAAACTGCCATTAAAGAATCATGGAAAAAACATTAGAACTGGAAGAGTTAATATTTTAATAGTTAAGGTTTCCTCATTTGAAAAAATTGATACTTGTCATTTGTAGTGATGCAAGCTGGAAAATTTAATATACACATAAAAATTTATATATCTTTGAATTTAACATTTGTTTTAAATGTAATGTTTTATTTTTTATTTTTGTTTGTTTACTACTACTACTATTAATATTGCTATTGTTGTTGTTGAAGATGATAATATATAAGTGAAATAGTAAATGTCAAGACAGTAGATGTATGGTTCCACTGTAGTCTGCTCATTATTTTTTGATTTGTACGCTTGTTTGTTATATTTATAATGTAAGTTTATATATATTATTTAAAAATGAAAATGAGAAATATAATAAAACTAAAACAAACAATAAAAAGATACTCTTTATTAAAATATTTCATATTTAATTTTTATTATATATTGCAAATTAAAATGTTTCATTTTTATCTTGTTAGGAAAGTTTAAAAGCATTTGCAGACTAAAGAAATTGTCGGAAATGGATGTAATTTTAATTTTAAACAAATTTTTGTCAAAATATTGTATTAATTTGTAACTGATTACGATATTGAAAATGGAACGGATGAGAAAAAATATTACTAATTTACAACTATTCCAAATTTTTTCAAGACATTGTGTTTTTTGACTCTCTAAGAACTTTAGGTAGGACCATAAATCCTGCTTTATCATGTAACACATAGTAACAAAAGAGATGTTTAAAATATGTTAGTCAATAATACAGACTAAGATAATAAAGAATAGCAAGTTTTTATTTACTTTGTTATGAAATATGATTTTTTTCTGCAGTACAGACTTTTTCATATCTGCCCTTACATATGTAATATATAGGGGGTTTGAACTCAGACTTTCACATGACCCTCAACCATCAATGCTATCTCATACCGCTGATACACTTGATCACACACGTCGAAAAGTTAAATAATCACCAATATCCGTATTTCTTGCTAAACCCAACACTCGTCAGTTGGTCCAGTTTATTATACTCCTGAATATAAATATAATCTAACGTAATAGATATAACGAGTATTCAATAAATTAATAAGTATCAACTACCCAGAATGCAGTAGAACTGCCTTATTTGTTGTCTTCATATCTGTTACTTCAAATAAAAACGTTAACATTCTTAAATTAATTAAAAAGATATAAATATTAAGTATATATTTAATTTTCCAATATTTTTTTTTTTTTTTGCATTACCCCTTTTAAATCTTGCAACAATAAGTCTTAACACTTATTCTTTAGTTATGTTTGTTGAATCAATTACATCTTGCATTTTTTTCATATGTAAATTTTAAATCATGCATATAAAATACGTTCGTGTGTGTATGTTGGTTAGTGCTGAAATCACCTCAAGGAGTAAATCTGTATTATGAAATGAGAATTTTTTTTGAATATGTAATTGTGAAATTTTTTTCCAGGTATTAATTAATAAATAATTATATTAATATATGCATTTCATATTTCATGATAATGACAAAACAAATCCCTTCACATGTTATACATAAGTTTGAAATATATGTATTTTTTAATTTAAACAAATTACTTCTGTTCATAATTAATAAAGCAACCAAAATTTAAAATTTCACAACCATTGGTTTCACTGCCAAGGCAGACTTTTTTTTGTGCAAAATAAAGCAAAATATTAATAATTATTAGTCAATGACTGACTAATAAAAATATTAATATACTTTCATTTAGTGATCTGTGTTAAAGTTATGAAGGCAGCACATTTGAGACATCAATTAAACTACAGTAATATGTTGCATATATACTGAACGATGATTAAGTTGTATGTAAGAAATTGTGTCTGGGCCAACTGATGAAAGCTGCTTCAGCATGAAATGTGCATCTTGGTGATCACAGATCTTTTTCACATGTCTTTGGTCTTATGTTTATGATTTCATCCTTCTACAAGGTCTTAAAAGTGGATAGAAACCAGTCCCTACCCTACATGAAAATGGTGTAATGAAAATTACATTTCAGAACTATTCATTATTCAACACAAATATATATTAATTTTCCACAATTTTTATTTACATTCCAATTACTTTTAATATCTAAAGAACTTTTAAACAATTTAATAGTTTGAGAATAAATAATTTTTCAATAATAAATTTCATTCTTTTTTTTTTTTTTTAAAAGGGGGGGGGGAGCCTGTATTAGCTTGCTCATACATCATTTTATAACATGTATTTCTTTCATGAATATATAATGCAGAACTGAGAGATTCATTTTTGACTCTACTTTTATGAATTTCCATTCTTTCATTTGAAATCAAACTACTTTGAAAGCAAGGAATAATATAAACTACTCCAGGAATGATACTCCTACCACTTTGTCTTTTAATTATTCAATAAATTATCTGAAGTTAATATCCTTCTCCTTGCGATTCTCTTTACACACAAATTATAATTCTTTTTTAAAATCATATAAGAAGATAATTTAAAAAGCAAAGAAAATTATATTTTCCTTTTATTTTTCCTTTTTTTTTAGTCAGTCAATTTTAAAAATCTACCAAAATATATTAATTTTTTTACAGTTTGATTTACTTTCTGCACTTATAAATTTGATACTATTTACTCTAGATAAATATATTGATGATTTAGGCTAGAGATCATCATATCACTCTTAGCATAGATGTATAATTTAAATCTTAGTTAAAGAATTAATATGTTTGTTTTTTTAATTAAAACTTAATCATATGAAATAATTCAACGGTATATCCCTTTCATATATTCTTGAAATATATGAATAATAAAGCTATTTGAACTTATGCTGATCAGTACATTTTTACTTGAAATCAAAGTTTTACTAAAATACAAAAAAGATTTTCAAGCACCCTTCAACTATCCACACTATGTTATACAACTGATAGACATGAACACACACATGCAGAAAAGATGAATAATCACCAATATACGTATTTCGTGCTAAACCAGCACTCATCAGTTGGTCCAGATTATCATTTCCCACACATTATGGTTTAGCACGAAATACATATATTGGTGATTATTTATCATTTCTACATGTGTGTGGTTATGTGTATCAGTTGTATGAGATAGTGTGCATAGTTGAAGAGTGCTTGAAAATCTGAGTTCAAATCCCCTATACTTACAATTAAGTTCCCTGGTTTGTGAAGAGTGCCTGGTTTTCAAATATTTAAAATAGAAAATAAATAAATAGTGTTGAAGCATTTAAAATTACGATATCAAAACTCATGTTTAGTAGTGATATTATTATGGTGGAAAAGATCCAAGAAGATTAAGTGTGCCATAGCATAATACATCTCTGATTATGATTGTTTATTTAACTACAGGATATAATGGATCTACATTTTTACTTCGTTCATTTTAAGAATTTTTTTTAACAAAATGTGTGATCATTTGTTTTGAAAATCAAAGGAGGTGCTTTCTTTATATAAATATGAAAGAACTTATGGTATAATTAAGTTACTCATCCACCTGCCATGCCAACAATTTGGGGATTGAAACTGTCCTGATAAACGTCAGTATTTTTTTTTTAGCTTACAAATAAGCTTAGTATTTTTAAAGATAGACTGCCCATAGCCAATTCGACTATCTATCACATGTCAGTATCTATTCTTAGATAAAGGGCATAGACCTTAGATTACTGTAAGTTGGTTAGATGGGTGTTGATGTAGTAACTCTAAAAATAAAATACGGTTGTAATATAATGCATCTTCCCTACTGGTGGATAGATGTCATTCCCCATTCCACCCCTGAGTATATCAGTTACCGTTATCTCCCTTATTTATATATAAATAATATTTTTAAAAGATTGTTTTGAGTTTTGGTGATTTTAATGTTTATAAAATAGATGTTGAAAGAGTGTTCGATTTTTATTTCAAAGTTCAATTTAATCTTGATTTTTCTATTAATAAACATTGGAAATCGGCTGAAAGATAATGCAAGTCATAACTAATCTGCTTGTTTTAATTATTATTTTTTTATAAAGAAGAAAACCTTTTTTTTCTCTCTGACAGGAGTTAATTTTGCATTTCATTATTATTATATTATTTAATTCTTTTGATTAAAATCCTAGCAACTAACTAATAAAGAATTGCAATTTTTAATTATTGTTATAATTAACAAATTGGACTCATTTTTTTAATGTATAAGTATTTTTATTATATTTGAAGTTTATCTGTCAAAATATTAAAAAGAAATTTTCTTTCTAGTTTTGTGAAGTAAATTCTAAGTATTTCATTAATTGTTAAATAATTATTATCGTAAAACAGTTTGGAATTTGGAAAAACAACAACATTTGCTTAGAAATGTTTTGCAAATTAAAATAAGTAACTTATGTAGAATAGAAATTTAATTAAAGTCAAGGTAAACTACAATTGTATCGATGTAGACCTGTTTTCTGTTTTATGAAATAGAATTATTTTAAAATTTATGCTTGATTGTATTTGATCAAATAAGAAATTTTAGGGAAAAAAAAAAAACAAATAAGTATAGCGATGTATAAGATTCTTATGGTATATGGTTAGTATATTTTACCATATTGTATATGGTTAGTACATTCTGTCATATTTAAGATCTGGTTTTTGAGTTTGGGCCGGATGAATAATGAAATTTGGTTTAAAACCTCACCATAGCCAATTCAGCTAACTATCCTTTGTATTGAAAAATGAATATATAGATATTTTAAGCTAGAGAATAATGGTTCCATGTTAATCTGGACTAGTCAGATGAGTGCCAATTAGTAACTATACAAGTGAAAAATATAGTTCCTATGGATGTTGATTATCTTTAATATTACATACATTTTTATTAATTTTTGGTAGAAAATGTTTATTTAATTGTTAATCACAAAGTAACATATATATATATATTAAAATGTTACATAAGTATTGATAAAACCTTGGATGGTATAAGGATGGTTTTTAAAAATATCTGGCCATTGAAAGGATTGTCCAAAATTAGTCCAGATTAAACATTTTAAAAAATTATCTCATTGTACATTCAAATCAAATCTTGTGATAATATAAAAAATACTGTTACATTTTTTGGTGATAACAAATTATTGTTCAGAATATTATAACTATATAAGATTCCTTACTATTATAGTGAAGAATTACTATTTTCTTCAAGATTTTCTTACATTTTATATGGCTTAGTTTGTCATATTAGAAAAGTATCTTAAAAAAAGTTATTTTTGTTAACCAAAAAAAGAAAATGGAAATAAATCCATCATTTATTAAACAACCATTCTTAAAAAGAATAACCATTTTTAACTCAAGTAAAATACAATATAACATTTGTCAATTGCCAAAACAGAATCATTAATATAAATAAAATAACTATTGCCAAGTGCTTTCAACTTCTACGAGTCCTATCAAGACAGTAAAACACTCTTATTTTCTCCTAAGCAGTAAATTGAACATTTCATTGCATTGGCCAGGAGCAACTAATCGGGAAACTGTTTAATTTTGAATTCATAACACAAGTAAAAAGAATAGCAAAAAACAAATAGTTAAAAGATGTGTTTTACAATGACTGTTCTAACCAGAACTTAATCATATTCTCATGTTTTTTTTTGTCTGTTAGTTTGACATCTTGAATGCTGTCATCTAACTTTTTCTGCAACAAATTTTTATTTTCTAAAGGATTTCAGCATCCTGAATGAATGTAGATCTCCATTGCATTCTATCACCAGCCACATCCTCTGAATGAAGTAAAATAATATCATAATTCTTTAATGTCTTTATGATAACTTTTATAACATAAACAGTTTTTTCTTTATAGTTATATTAAAAAAAATTCATCATAAAATATATTTTTATGAAATTTCTTATGCCAAATCAAGTGAAAATGTTTACAATAGTAGAACTATATCACAAACAAAATATTCATTTGTTATATCTTTTGTTAGATTATCATTCTCTTGAATTATGGCAAAAGATGTAATTTATTGTCACTATATCACTGATTAGTCTTATGATATTACTACTATAGATGCATAATCTTACTTTTGCTGAACTTCATTGTCTCTGTGGGATTTTTTCTGCCAACGTTTTACTTTTAATACTGTGTCTGTTCTCAAATAATATAAAGTCGCTGAATTAATTTGTAAGATTGGAATTTATTATTTTTTTTCAATACAAAATGTATATAAATGATTTTTACACAGAAAAAGTATCTATGAAAATAAATATGAAAGATTAATATGTTCTTTGACATAATTTAAGAAAGAGAAACTTCGGAAATCCAAGCATTGCTTTACTAACTTACTGCCTGTCTTAAAATGAATTACCAGTGAAAATTACTCACAAACTTATTTAGTTTTTTCTTAGATTTGGATTCCATTGGCAAGTGGAAGGCTGTTAGAAACTGTCAAAAAGAAACATGATAATTTATTGAAAAAAAGAAAAAAAAAGAAATACACATATTATGTATTTATTTTATCATATTATTACAATTATTTTTAATTTACATAAATGATATATCTTTACTTCATTTGGAACGATGGAATTGTGATTTTGCATATGTCATTAGATTGTCCTGCATTACACTTTCATAGAGTCATTATAAAATAGAATTAATGATAATTTGTTTTAATTAGCAAATGGTAGGCTTATAATTGTTTATCGTGAATAAACATATTTCATAATCACTTGACTTCATTGTTTGTAATAAATATACTGATCCTGATGTCAATCACTTAAATAGGTATATAGCAATTCTTAATATTTCTTGTAGGAATCTCATTTAGATCTTAGATTTTTTATTATAAATACATGATCATCTAATAAATTTTAACTAATTATATTAAACTTTGTCAGCATCTTTACTTCAAAATAGTTGGGTTATAGTAGTCCTTGGTTATATAACAGTTTATTTCATTACTTTTATATTATGTATTTTATTTTAAACTCTTCACTCAAAATATGTCTTGGATGGAATTTATATGATTGTATTATTTACTTTTGTTTTCTAATTAATAAATCTATTTATTTGGTTAAGAGTCACAAAAAATCTCCCTTCTTTTGCATGTTTTTTGACTGATATTTTCATCTATCAATAATTTGTAAATTAATTTTTCTTTGTTTAACATATGATAACATATTTATTATTTGGATGTTAAACATATTGAATTTTTACCATTGTTAATATTCCATAAAATAAAGGGGTAAATATGATATTAAATATGAAGTATAAAATACAAAAGATATAAAATAAACTGAGTGAATAAATATCCAATGTTGAATATAAATATGTGAATGCATTCCTGATATTAAAGATGAATACAAGGCAATAAGAGTCAAATAAAAAGCCTGTGGTAAATATTAATAGAAAGATTTGTTAGTTTTTTTGGTACTTATAAGTTTTTCAGTAAACCAAAATGGCAGTCTAAGTTGTAAGGGTAGCTTACAATCCTGTCCAAACTCACCTATATGTATCCACAATATCAAGTTAAACTCATTGGAAACATAAACTGAGATAATAGGTTAGATACGCATTATCATTTTTATTTATGCTAATAGACATATAGAGATATAGGCATTAAAAGTTTATGTTAATAATTACTAAATCAAGATAGTGTTAAGATGAAATAAATGCTCTTTGTTAATGGAAAGTAAAAACCTAATTAAAAACACCTTTCATATATATTTAATAAATCATTTATCAATGTGTAAACATCACTATTTAAGACTTAGACTTTGTAGGCATAGTGATGCGCTAGTGTCAAGTCAATATCTAAACAGGATGGGAGTAGAATTTTTACTACATAATATTATTACATAATATTAATTTTATCTACAACCAATATATACACAGCAATAGACAACCACAACAATTAAAAAAAGGAAATGAAAAAAGTTTGTATACTAAGCAACAGAAACTGAGCATGGTATAAAAGCAAACCCAGTTCATTTCTGTGCTCTTTTGTTATTGATCAAAGGATAGAATAATCACACACAACCAATATCTTAAGATCGAACCATAGAATGCAAGATAAAATGGATGACTTATTCAAAAATCTTATTTATTTGTATAATTTTCACAGCATAAAAAGTTAAAAAACAAATCACAATTAATGCTTAAAATAGAGAAAGTTGATAATTTTCTAACAAGTTAATGAAAGAACTGAATTAATTTTTAAGTTGATAAGTAACAATAATGGACTGCACTATTATTCAAATCAGAGGGAATAAAATAATATATTGTCATCATATATATATATATATACTTAGATAATTCTCTAAATACCAAACATAAAGAAAATTGAATTTATTATAAAGTACCAAGCAATGTATTCTGGCTAAATAAAGTCGCCATTGGATTAAAGTGCTACCATCCCAGCCATAAAGCTTGATGATTTGATTCACTTATATATATAATGCCTAAAGAAGTATTAAATGCTTCATCTGAAATGTCTGAATGGATCCAGGAGGAGAGCAACTGTAGAAATGGAAAGCGCATTGCTGGAGAATTTGAGTGAGCAAGGAGGATTTATTGGAGTAGAACGTAGGTTCCCAAACTTTTTCAGGTAGCTGCCCCTTTGCAAGACATAAATTTTGTAATGCATTCCCCTAAGTACCTCAGTTTTCCGCATTCAATCTGTTTGATATTTTTGATGTAAATAGCAGCTAATGATACTGTACCTGTGATGCCAATTCCGTAATTCACAATGCCCACAAGATATAACATGAGATTAATATCACGCATCGGAATAAAGCATCAACCTAAAATCAATATCAATAACAAAAAAAAAATTAAAGTTATTAAATGAATTAAATCAAACCAAAATTGATTATATTTCCTTATTTCTCCCTATCCAAAACTCTAATATTTTGCTAATTGGTACCACAAATTTTTAGGTACCACAAAGTTAACTCTAATATTTTGCTAATTGGTACCACACATTTTTAGGTACCACAAAGTTTTAGGCGGAATATCTTCGAGAAGAAAAAAAAACACTTTCAAAAATGAAATATCATTGCCAACAAAAAACAAACAAACCAACATGTCAATAAATTTTCAATAATCAAGTACAGAGATTACAAAAATAATAATAATAATTTCACGCTAAATAAGTTTTTCTTTTCTCAAATACAACAGTGTGTTAAAAGCAAACAACAACAAACAAATATGTTTTCCTGAAGATTTTTGATGATGGTGTTCTAGTTGTATTTTTATATTGAACTATTTCAATCATCTAATATGTGTAGAAAAATTTTAATTTTATTTAAATATTCAAAATACATTCTTCTGTTAGTAATAGCACATCAAACAGGTTAGTATATGCACAACATTTCAAGAGGTATTATTCTCCCCTCTTCTTCAGGTATTGCTAGCCTCACCAGTGACAGTACTAGCATGGGATTTGAACCTGGGTCCTTATATTCTTGATTATTGAATTTTAAGGTAATGCTGTAACCAGCAGTTAGTTAGAGCATTACCTTAAAAATCAATAATACCTCTCAAAGTCTTGTGCATATACTAACCAGTTTGATATGCTATTACTAACAGTTGAATGTATTTGGAATATTTAAATAAAGTTAAATTTTTTTAAAGACATTCATTACACATATTAGATGATGGAAATAGTCCAATACAAAAATACAAACTAAAATGTATATATATCTTCACCTCATCATACACACAAGCATTCCAGAAATTAATTTGGTAGAACTGTTTTAAAACAGGAAAATCAAATAATTTATAAACAAAAAAAAAAATACAAATAATAAAGAAATACAATAAAATTTATAGCAACAAGACATAATGATAATAAATAAAAAAAAAAAAAAACTATTCAGCTTCCTTCTGGTTTCTTTCCATTAACCATCTCTGGACTTAGTAACTTTCAAGGATGCTATAAACCACAACAACAAGGCAGTGAGGGCTTCCCTTTTTCACAGCAAAACATACGCATTAAAGTGTTCATCATCATCAGTTAGCATTTTTGGCTACATGATAGCAATGTAGGAGTCTGACTGGTGTACTAACATTGGGAGTTTAGCATTTTAATGATAAAATATAGGCATTTTTATATTTCTCAACTTTCTCTAGAAGTCTTTATAATAAATGCCAGCAGCCAACCAAGTGTTGATTACACAATTCTGGACAGACTATAATTTGAAGCTAGTATCAGCTCAGCCTTCTTTCATAAAATTCTCTACTGCTTTACAACTACAATATTTCTCTTAGTTCAGCAAACCCTTAACCGTCCAGCAAACAAATGTAGCAAGGAACTCGGAGGAAAGCTACCATTACCTGCTGAAAATCTTTTATAACATATACCTATACAAATTGAGTACCCCTCTTTCACTATTACAGCCATTATCTCCAATTTCTTGGATAATTGATCATAACACAATTGATATAGCTTTTTACACCTTTTTATCTTTCACTTTTTACTCAGATTCTTTTAATTTCTCAAGGAGTTCTGTTTTACATATAGTTTCTAATTTTAATACAATGAAAATAGCTTTTTCCATCGTTATAAAAGATTCAAAACAAAAAAAAACCCTGAGATATGATAAATTTTTAGATTCTCTCAGCTGGTATTGACCTTAAATTAATTTTTTTAACAAAAAGTATAATGCTCAGGATGACCATTTCTATTTATTAGTAAAATTTAAAATTAGCCATACAATAATAACCTGTATTCCTTTTAACTTGTTGATAGAGAAAAAAACCCATCAAAAGTGTGCAAAACATTTTGCCTTTTTTTATATATATATTCTTGCACATAAACAATTTATAAAATAACCATAAAATTAGCAACATAATGTAAAAATTAGCGGTTTGAGAGTGAGTTAAAGCTGACGATCGGTGCATCTGGAGAAAAGGCTAGACTACCTGAATGGCCCCCAAATGCTTCTGAACCCACTACTGCCCTGCCCTAGAAGTTTTCACTGCCCACTGGGGGTGGTACTGCCCACTTTGGGAAATACTAGAGCAGAATGATGAGAATAAAGATAGACTGTATTCATGAGAGACATTATTAATAGATTCAAGGATTTTAATAGGGTGATTTGAAAAGATATTGATTTATCATGTGTTACATATATATATTTGCATTTGTAAAATTCAATTCTTATTTCATTCTCACACTTGGAAGTTTCAACATGCTTACATTTGAAATAGTCCATTATATTGAAAAATAATGTAGTACGGGGGGGGGGAGGTATTAAGTTAGATAAGATTTTTTTTATGTAAATAAAGTTTAGGTTTATTCCTTCCATAGTGACTTGATTTTCGGACACCATGCATTATGGAATAAGGTACAACCATTTCAATCCAAATTGTGTACCCTATTCTATACCAGTATTATGAAATAAATATTCAAACAGATTAATAAAATGCTGGATTGGGGGATCATTTTCAAATACTCTTCACCTTACTCTAATCCAATTGTAACTGGGAAGACTGTTTCTGACAGAAACATTTCACCACCCATACATGAATTATTTGTGAGATTTGGAAACAAGGTATTTTCCACTTTCAATCTAACATCCAGCTATTGGCAGATTGAACTCCATTCAGAAGATAGCCAATATACTACCTTCTGATATGAGGGTTTTACATACCAGTTTAATAGGATGCCTTTTCGATTGATAAATAGTGGTGCTGGTCTGACAAAATATTTAGATAGTACTCTATCATGAGGCTAAGCAGATCATAACTGTTTATGTGATGATATGATAATTGCATCTGCTCCAATTGAAGAACATCTTAACACCTTGCTATATTTTTTTGAAGAGTGCTACAAAAAAAAGGGATCAAAATCAACTTCAAAAAGAGTACACTAGTTTCCAACCAAGGATAAGGCCTCATCCAGAGAAGATCAATGCCATTCGAAACTTTTCTAACCAATCAACAGAAAGTTCTCATACCACATGGAACAGTTGTTAAAACTAATTAGAAAAGATGAGCGATGGAACTGGACCAAGGAACAGGACAAAGCATTTGATAAAACTAATTAGAAAAGATGAGCGATGGAACTGGACCGAGGAACAGGACAAGGCATTTGATAAAACTAATTAGAAAAGATGAGCAATGGAACTGGACTGAGGAACAGGACAAGGCATTTGAGAATGTTAAAACAAGGTTCTTAGAGCAAACCCTGTTAAGCCTTCCCTGATTTTAATAAACCATTCACTGTCCAAACAGATAATAGTTGTTTCGGATTAGGGGTAATGCTATCCTAGGTCCAGGAGGATGGCCAGTCTGGGGTCCTCTATTTTATCAGCCAGCTCATGAAGGATCCAGAAATAAATTACCTGGTTACTGAGAAGGAAGTACTAACGATAGTGTGGGCCTTCCAAAAGTTTTAACAGATGCTACTCAGATTGGAGGTGATAGTGATCACAGATCACAAAAGCCTTGAATTCCTGAATCACAACTACCTGTCCAATAATCATTTAATCAGATGGTGTTTAGGAATTCAATTACACCATATAATACTATAAGGAAGTCAAGAATATTGTGCTGACATGCTTAGTCAAAATCCATGTAGGTCAGAACAGGATCATTTGTCAGTAGAGAAATGCCTACAGTACAAGTGGCAATTTAATGACTGATAGTGATATAGAGAATGATTTAGAGAACCTATCCCAATTATAATTTAAAGACCCAGATTTAAACCAATCATGAAAGTTCTGAAAGGAGAGAAAATTTTGAATGTGCCAAGGGATCTCACCATAAGATAGAAAATCAGGACTTACTTTATTGAGTTGATATAAATATAGATGAGTGGAGGGTAATAATACCTAAAATATTGTATACCCCACTCATAAAAGTATATACATTGTTTGTACAGGCACTATGGTGCCCATAAAGCAGAACACATGGTGAAAAATTCGTGAAAAATTCGTTTTACTGGCTGAGAATGCATAAAGACATCTTAAAAATCATGATTCTCTAGTTTGTCTACAAGCCAAGCCAGTAAACCAAAGTTATAATAATGCTTTAAAGTCAACCATATCTTAAAGACTAAATGAAATCTTGGTGATTGATTGTTATGAGCCATTGCACTATTCTATAAACAGAAATACCTATTGGTCACCTATGATCTCTTCTCTAAATATATTTTTGCTTATCCAATACCCCAAGCTAATACCAGACACACAATCAAGGTATTAGACATCCTTCAATTCATAAGGATAGGGAAGCCCAAAACTATCCTAACAGACCATGGTATACCTTTCCTATCCAAAGAATGGAAAAATGGATGGAAAAATCTCAAATAAGACATGCTTACATCCATTAGGAATCCACAGTCAAACTCTTGCAAACATCTAGTGTTCGAGCTCAGATGTTTGTTCAAGATTTATCTAGAGGAGATACATAAAGATGGGTAAAGGAAACCGAGTGTGTAGTCACTTACTTGAATTAGAGTGTAAATGAATCAATTGGTTTCATGCTCATTGAGCTACACTTCAAAAAATTATTCCCATGTTATTTATTAAATACCAACCCAGAAACAAACCCAAATTGATACAGAGAGAAATATACAAAAGGTATATCACAATTATTGCATAAGGCTGAACGAAGGAACAAAAGCACAAAAAATGAGTAGACAACTTCAAAAATAGGGGATAAAGTCTTTATGAAGATGCCATATATTATTAAACCACTAGATAATAAGTACCAAAGATTTTATAAACAATATGAATAACCATTCACTATTGTGAAGCAGTCAGGTCCAAATGCATTTTGGATAGAAGTGGAAGGGGAACTTAAGGGAATGTATAACCAACACCCACATTTTAAAGCTATATCTTGGTCAATTAGTGACCACAAAAATAACTTAACTGATAAGCAAATTAAATGATAGGCATGAGTTTTAATTAAAGCTAGACATTAAAGAGAGAGAACATCAAAAAAAGTAAACAGAAAGATGGAGTCATTAATTTATGATGAGAGTATGCCCAGGTAATCACAAAAGCATTTACTGGGATACTTTAGAGTCAACCCAGTCTTTAGAAAAGTCCAGTAAGCCTCAAAAAGGAGCAGGATAAAGGCTAACAAGTTTGTCTATGTGCTATTTGCAATAGTAACACATTACTGGTTGATCTTACACCATATAACAATCTCACTTCACTGTGATGCAAGAAATAAAGCAAGAAATTGTAAAGGCATAGGAATATAGTTGAGGAGACAGCAGAAATTAGATTAAATAAGCTTTATAACCCTTCTTTAAAAGAAAAGCAAGAAACTTAAGCAATCCAATGCTAAACTAACGTACAATAATTAAGTGTTAAAATTTTAGGGATACCATAAAATTTTAACCCTGTAAGGATAGGAGAGTTGTAAGGATAGCTTACAATCCTGTTCAAACCCACCCTTATATATCTACAACATCAAGTTAAACCCATTGGAAACATAAACAGATAATAGTTACGTACACATCAATTTTTTATGCAAACAGATATATAGGTATTAAAAGTTTGTTAATAATTACTAGATCAAGACAGTGTTAAAAGAAATAAATGCTCATTGTCAAAGGATAGCAAAAACCTAATTACCTATACTAACAGTAAGACATTTGTCATTGTGTAAATATCACTATTTAAGACTTAGACTTTGTAGTCACTTGATGACCTAGTGTCTAGACAACCAAATATTAGAGGATGAGAGTAGAATTTTACTATATAATTTTATTACGTAATTTTTATCTACAACCAATATACATATATACACAACAATAGACAACCATCCCAGTTAAAAAGGAAATGAAAAAAGTTCATATACTAAGCAATGGTAACTGAGTTTAGTATAAAAGCAAACCCAGTTCATTTCCTTCCTTTTTTGTTATTGTTCAAAGGATAGGATAACTGCACACCACCAATATCTTAAGGTCAACCCATAGAAAAGTTAAAAAAAATTGCAATTAACACTGAAAATAAAGTTGATGAAAAAACTGAATTAATTTTAAGTTGATAAGTAACAATAATGGACTGTGCTATTATTTGTTTTATTTTTATGAAATCACTTTATTTTGTATTAATTCAATGTTTCAACTATTTTATGTGATCATTATCAAGAGTATATAGCATTATTCAAAAAACAAAAATGTAAAAACATGATAAAAGATAATAACAGATGAAACAAATTGATAAGTTATTCATATTTCATTTTATTTTATTTATTATCATCTTTTTATATATATATATTTTTAAATAACATTATGTAATTCTGTAATGCTTACATAAGATACTTGAAATATTAGATCAATGTAAAATAATATGATTTATAAAATAAAAAATGTTTAAAAAGAAAACATCTCTGAAATTATATACTTTTTACTGATCAATGTAGAAAGAAAAAAAATATTAATATTGTTTTTATTATTGAATTAATAAAAATTGTATGAAGTTTAATATTGTAGTTTTAATGTTGCTGTTTTTTTTTTTTTTTCTCATATGTCAAATGCGTTGACCGGGAAATGAACTCAGGATAGCTGCTTGGAAGGCAGCTATGCTATCCACTAGGCCACCAATACTTGACATGTTGCTGTTTTTAACAAGTAAAAAGATAGGGCATTTCATTACAGAAAAGCAATTATTACAGCTAAATTAGCAGTATATAGGGCTGTTATTTTAATTAATTTATTGTATGGAAATTAGACTTGGACACTTTATCAATGCAATATAAGGGTATTAAAAAAGTTTCAATTATATACATTCTGTAAAATTTTAAAAATATAATGGCAAGATCATAAAACCAATCACTATTGTCTTCAGCTTGCAGGATGTGGTCTTATTGAGTCCACTATTGTAAGATTACCTCTTCATTAGATTGGATATGTAAAGTGAATGAACAGTGAAAAACTTTATAAAAGGATGTTTTATGGTAAACTTTAACATGGGTTTCATAGGAAAGTAGATTCTGATTACATTATAAAGATTATCTCAAAGACATTCTAAAGAAATGCAATGTTAATTGTTTTCATTGGGAGGATATGCGGTTTTGTATAGTTGGTAGGGTGTCTGATTTGGGATTGGGAGGTCTGAGGATTGATTCTGGCATTCTAAGGTCTGATGCCAAACTTCTCATGAACTCCTGAGCAAAAAAGCCATGTCTTTTTTTTATTGGGACGATATGAAGAAGAATAGAATACATTGGAGAACTATAATTAAACATGGCATTGAAGTATTTCAGAAAGTAAAATTTTCAGCAGAAATTAAAAGACAACATTACAAAATATCAAACAAATAGGAAAATGGACCAGCATGTTTAATATTTGGACCCATTTGTAACTCACAAATTGATTTGTACATCCATCACAAAACTCTTCTTGAGCATTTTTTATAATTTCTTGGAGTTGGAATGGATATACTCATTTAGGAGTGGTTACTGCTGCTAGTGAAAATTATTAATTCAATATTTTTGCTCCCTTAACTCTTCTGGATTAATAATTTAATCTGATTTAAAGAGTATGTAGTACATCTCTTCACCAAATCTTTAGAAACTATACAAAAGTAATTCCAGAAGAAAATAAAAACATCCAAACAAAAATTGTAAATTAAAAACTAAAAGTGAATTTTGCAATGCTTATACAAATCAATCCATTAAACACAAATACAGACACACATACTAACTATTTGTATTTTTATATTGGACTATTTCCATCATCTAATATGTATGTTGAATGTCTTTAGAAAAGTTTAATTTTAGTTAAATATTCCAAATGCATTCAACTGTTAGTAATATCACAGCAAACAGGTCAGTATATGCACCAACTGTTAGTAATATCACAGCAAACAAATGTTAGTAATATTACAGC
The DNA here is from genome assembly GCA_028023455.1 of Epiperipatus broadwayi. Lineage (NCBI taxonomy): Eukaryota > Metazoa > Onychophora > Udeonychophora > Euonychophora > Peripatidae > Epiperipatus > Epiperipatus broadwayi. The sequence goes on along the minus strand of JAQFVV010012416.1, from coordinate 7,277,997 downwards.
AAACAGGTTAGTATATGCAATAACTGTTAGTAATATCACAGCAAACAAATGTTAGTAATATCACAGCAAACAGGTCAGTGTATGCACCAACTGTTAGTAATATCACAGCAAACAAATGTTAGTAATATCACAGCAAACAGGTCAGTATATGTACCAACTGTTAGTAATATCACAGCAAACAAATGTTAGTAATATTACAGCAAACAGGTTAGTATATGAACTAACTGTTAATAATATCACAGCAAACAGGTTGTTTGCTGTGATATTATTAACAGTTAGTTCATATACTAACCTGTTTGCTGTGATATTACTAACAGTTAGTGCATATACTAACCTGTTTGCTGTAATATTACTAACAGTTAGTGCATATACTAACCTGTTTGCTGTGATATTACTAACAGTTAGTGCATATACTAACCTGTTTGCTGTGATATTACTAACATTTGTTTGCTGTGATATTACTAACAGTTCGGTGCATATACTAACCTGTTTGCTGTGATATTACTAACAGTTGAATGCATTTGGAATATTTAACTAAAATTAAACTTTTCTAAAGACATTCAACACACATATTAGATGATGGAAATAGTCCAATATAAAAATACAGCTAGAACACCGTCATCACAAACCTTCAGAAAAATACTAACTATTGGTTATTTAATCTGCTTATTTGACATGTAGCAATGTGGCCTTTTAACTTCTTCTGCAGTAAACTTTATTTTTTGAGACACTTCAGTATCTTGACTAATTGTAACATTTTATTATATTTTATCTTCAGCCATAAATTCCCAACTACTGCAATATATAATTTTTATAATGTAAAATGGGTTTGTGTTCTACCTTGAAAATTTTACTCAAAATTTATTATAAAATATTTTTTAGGAAATGTGTTACCATTCATTTATATGCCTAATTCACTGTAATAAATAATATTAATTATTAATATCTATTGGATATACATTGACAATATGTTTTGTATATTAAACATTTAATCTTATATTGATGCAACATTTATAATAAAAAAAATATAAAAAATTCTCAATTGTTTTTTTTAAACTTTACTAATTATAAATCTAATTTTAATGATAAAACACTAATATATGTATTATTATATATCATAATTTATACATAGTTAATTTTTATCATAGAAATAATTTATACATAGTTAATTTAAATTCATTTAAATCTGTTTTGGGAAAGATCCAATTCTCTAATGGGATCATTATCATCAATATGTATTCTGTCCCATGGACAAGTCCATAGAGTAGTCCCATCATCATTTCATCCATTTTCCCACTCCATTCTCTTCATTGACCAACTCAAGTCTATATACCTTCCATCTCTTACATCACCCAACAATGTCAATCTTTTCCACTCTTTCTTCTTGCTTCCACTCACTATTCCCTCCAAAACATCTTTCATTAAACTATACTTTCTTCTTAATATTATGTCTAATCCAGTTTTTTTTCTAATTTCCTCAATTTATTTTTTTTCATTTATTCTTTTCAAAACTTATTTATTTTATTCATTCTGTTCCTAATTTTATTACTCATTGTTCATATTTCACAACCATACAACAGTACATTCTACACATAGCATTTAATTAATATTTTCCTTAATTCTCTCTTCAAAAATCACATTTTTTTTTACCTCTGCCTTCTTTGCCAATGCTATTCTTCTAGTGGTGGTAGAAATATTAAACCCCCCACCCCCTCGAAATGTGGGTCATTATTTTCAAATTAAATCAATTATTTTGTATAAAACTTTTATTAATAAAAAAGCAATAATTATATGCATTTTAAAAAAACCATTACACCTGGGTCTCGTTTTATACGGTAGATAGGTACCTCAGAAAATGCGCACAAAAGAAATCGCACAAAAATAGACTTAACTTACCTTGAAAAATGGGGGATACGTACTGTAATTTTCCAAAAATCGCATAAAAGCACAGCAACAACGTAAAATTACTTTAAAATTCACATAAAAAAAATAAGAAAATAAAATATGACTAATAAAAAATTTCAAATTTGAAAAAAATTGATACAAGACAAACTTTTTTTACTTTTTTTATTAACTACAGTATTTAATTTTATTCAAAACAATATATTTTTATGCGTAATTTACATTTTTTCATACATGTATGGTATTTTAATTATTATCGCTATTTGAGACATCAGAATCATCGATGTGATCTACTGTGGCTTCTCCTTAAATGAAGTCAAGAATATCTGAGCAATTATACTACTAGTGCCAACTTCATTTTTTAAATTGGTCTTATAGTGGATTTGCCCAAACTAAAACATTTTCCAATCGTTGTTGATCCTTCCCATTTTGCTAAGTGATCTAAAATTGAAATTTTTATTCCAAAGAAATTCATTTTCTTGGTTATTTTTTCTCTCCATTAGGGTAAACTAAAAGTTTAAAATAAAGATAAGAACTTAGACTTACGATAATAAAAAGACACCGACTCACCACTGTTTCGCAACATTTAATTAAAACTGACAATTAAAAATTAAATTCTTATTTTTGTCTTTAATTTTTTAATTTTCAATTCCATTTAAAAATCAAATTTCATCGTTTCAAATCACATTAATTTCAGATCATGTAATGTAATTTTTAAATTGTTAATTACAATAAAAAATCAGATTTTAATAGTCAAATTTAATTGTGCCCACTGCTGTTACCCACCTTTTAAAACAAACTTGCGGACACTAAATGATTAATTGATTACATACTCTTTTTTTAAAAAGCAAAAATAAAACGTGATTTAAAATGCAAAAATGACAACATACATAGTATAGGCATCTATAACGTTTGAACAGATTTAATATTATAATCTTGTAAAATTTATTACTTGCGGACACTAAATGATTAATTGATTATATACTTTTTTAAAAAGCAAAAACAGAATGTGACTTAAAATGCAAAAACAACAACATGCTAGTATAGGTATCTATAACGTTTGAACAGATTTACATTATAATCTTGTAAAATTTAATGTGTGTATATAAAATGGGGAAATCCTGATTTTAAGTGAATTATGAACTTCTTTATTGCATAAAATCTATTACAGTACTATTATAAAGCACTGAAAATATTGAAATTATTAAATGGAAGTCGAACTCTGATAATGCGCTATTACTTTAAATATGACGTGAGTGCACAAAATTTATAATATTTAAAGTAATAGTGCATTATCGGAGCTCGACTTCTAATCTAATAATTTTTATCACATAAAAGAAAACCGCATACTGTAACGGTCAGAAACGTGTGATTCATTAACATAGTGCAGACCACCACACAGAACTGCAGCAGCATCTAGATAGCGAAGCTACCCGTAGTACTGAGTTCGAACATAGTTTATCGGTTCCACAATACAATCTACGAAACAACGCATCTGATGCTACATTAGTAAATACTTCTTTAGGCACGGTGATCAGGGAGATGCAAGAGAATCAAGAATTTATTTTCGAGTTAGCTAATAACAACACATATTAAATATTTATATTTTACAGAATTGAGGAAATATTATATGGAATGGGTATCGAATAAATAAAGATGTAACAGCAGACATATAGTTTGAAATTATTTATTTAAGACATTTTAATAATAAATCATTTAACTAATAATATTTGGTAAGATTTAAAATATCAGTAGCGGGATTTTCCGATACTATTAGATATTAAAGAGATACATTTATTTACATAGCTGACGTAATCTAGCTGCCTAAATTCTCGAGCAAGTATTTCAAGAGCATGCCTTCGGGGTTTATATCTTTGCAATGCAAGAGTCTAAATTAGGATTTATAATAGTAATGGCGGACATATATTTATTTGATTAAATAAGATATTTAGAAATTACTATGGGCAAACATTTATTTGAGAGTGAGTTATGTCACTAATGCAGAGATGGAGTTATATATTGAATAATAAAGTTACTATGAAGAAAGATGTGGTACGTCTAGAAAGGCGATATAAGGGTGGCAGTATATTGAAACTGCGAAGCCGTGGATGAGTTTAGAACAATGGGCTGGCATTTGCCGTAGGCCCAAAGAGATAAGATGTCACATAAGTATAACCAGGGGCAAGTAGTTCGTGCCATAATTGCTTCCAGGCTGTGTGATGGTTTTCAAGTTCTACGGGACATTCATTTGTCAGCTTTTGTAGGATGACTGGGATTATTTTAAATCCTAAAGAATCCGGAGCATCCAAGGCTTATAATAGGTCATCGCATCTCTAAAACATAACACATATATAATTTATGGACTATTCTGCTAAGATTGAAATATATTTTATAACTCGGCTCTACATTATCAACATTTAATAAAGAACGTTTGCGACTCTCAAAGAAATGTAATTTACGGAATTATTACATAAATTTTAATAAAATATAAAAACAATAGGTAAGCTAGGTGAGTATTAATGAGTAATATGGCAGCCATTTATTAAGTAGTAGACCCCTGCATTACAATAATGAAGCATTGAATACGTGTCGATTTATATGAAAATATTAAGTTAGATTTATACTAAGAAAATTATGAGTATGCTATAATTAAATAATATAAATGGAAAATTTAGAAATATGTACCCAAGAAAGATAGAATTAGGCAAGCTAGATTATTAACGAAATTTACATAATAAATTAATTATTAAATTTATAGTTTTACAAATGAGAATTTTACAGTTTATAAGTTATATAAAGAATGAGCTATGGTGTGATATTAGTAGAGTACTCTAGAGCTTGGGTAGTACAGGTACCTGTTTTATGAGAAGTTTTCCGAATCAGTGGTCAATAGCAAATTGTTCATGATTCCAGCAGTAGCAGTTCTTTCCAGCATTTAGGTGATTTAGTTATTTGAATAGTAGCAGCAGCTTTCTGATTGTGGGCAGATCCTTTTGGTTGATTTTATGGAGGGCAATGGGCGTTGGTTCATGGCAAACAATCAACCATCTCCGGGGAGAATAGTCTTTGGCGCTTTCTACTCATGCATACTGTGGCAAGTAAATCAATAGATATATATATATATATTTGGAGACTCTCAACTGATCGAGAGCACGGCTAAAGTTCAACTCCAAGTTCTGAAAAAGTCCAAAATGTCCTTCTTTCTTGATCTTATCTTTTTACCTTTTGTTATATTTTATTTTGGATTCAATCATTTGCCCTGAGGATAATCAATACATTCTTATACGTTTAATTTATATAGAAAGCTGCTTTACTATTATTCACATTTAATTTTACATTTACATTTTTGGTAAGTAGATTTTAGGGAATTTTTCTGTTTAATTAATCTATTATTAAAATTTCAAATACAAAAGGGAACATACGATTATTTTTTACTTTTAATTAAATATTACAATCAGATTTCTAAAATTATTATTAAATGAAATTTAAACAAAGCAATAAATAACGAACTTTATAATTTAAAATAAATGGTTAAAATTATATATTTTTATATACTAAAAAAAATACAAATTACATTAATTATTTTTATCTATTGCTTTAAATTTGTTATCGAACTGTGTGTGTGTTTATGGTGGATTTTACATACGTTTATACATTTTTAATATTGCTACACACACAATTCGATACCAAAAAAGTTTAAATTTGGGTAGGATAGAGTGGTGGGTGAGAGACGATAAAAAAAAAAAGAAACTTAAGGTGAAACTTAAGATTCGAATACGAATCTTACTGTTTCAATACAAAGATATTAAGAAGAAACATGAATCGCATAACTTCAAAATCGCATTAAATAAATCTGAGACCCGGGCGTATTTACATTATGGAGCTTCATATTTAATTATATATATATTTTGATTAAATATTGTCTATTTTAATTTTTAATTTTGCTATTTTTAGAAGTCACATAAAGAAAGAAGGATCAATTCTTGATTAAATTTTTTTTTTTTTGGAGGAGTCGTGGTGGTATATCGGATATTTTAATCATTATTAAGTATTCTTAACCATTTATATTTTTTATTGTTTTTAAAGCAACCAGCAAAACCATTGCATTATGTGGATGAAATCTTTTAATATTATTTCTTATTTCTTTTTATAATTTTATACATGGTCAAGTTCAAATACTTCATATTTTTTAAACAAAGTGAAAAAAGTCTCTTCTTTTATCTTGTAAAAATATATAGATATATTCTAAATTCATATTTAATCTGTCATTTAAATAAACATTTGTTGGAAGGAAGTCATTTAATAATTTAAAAATGAATTTGATGTGATTGTGGAGCATGTATTTTATTCAGAGTATTAAACACTTTTTGCAAGTCTTTTTAAATCCTTATGTTTAATATTAACGAGCTATTTAATCATTCTGCTAGTCGTTAGATGCTATAAATTAGTCACCATAAAATTATCTTTTTCAATTTTATTAATTAAATTATTATATTTGGTAACGGTGGACTAAAACATTCATATTATATTAATATATGCTTATACTTTATGAGATTCATACAGTCTTGGATCACTAAGATTGAAGCCTCCTTGACCAATTGGTAAATTATATTAAAATTGATAACAAGTGTGAAGATTTTCTCCAAATGTACCTCATTGCTGTCTGTTTTTTTTTTTTACTTTAAAAGACTTATCCAAGGTGCTCAATAGCTTAGGACTCTCATAATAACGACATTAAAAATACTTGGATTAATAATTTCATAAAGCTTTTACCAATGAAAAAAAATATTTTTTTCTTGTTATTTATTCATATCTGTTTTTGACATATCAGTTATTATTATTTTGACTTTATATTTAAAAAAATAAAATTAAGAGCTCTTCGGTAACCCCTCATAGTAGAATTGTGAAGGAGAAAGTTGTATTCACCAGGTGGCGAGAAATTGAGTGATTTTTTTATTATTCTAGCTAAGAATAACTAGATTCCCAGTTTCTGACGTTATTGAATGGTTAACCGGAAATGTTATGGGGATACTATCTGGGATGGGACATCCCAAGCCTATTGAAAAAAGATGTTCAACAAGTTTATCCGGCCCAGATTCGAATCCAAGCCGCTTGGAAGGCAGCTACTTTATTTTTGCAATATGCTTTGAATTTAATAATGCAGAAATAATCTTGTGTAATTATATTTTATATTGTTTAAACTTGGTGTGTTCCTAGATGTTTGAATATCTGATTACCTTTAATCCTATTTATAAATGTTTAGATAATTGTACAACTGAAGATATTTTCTTTTATTCAACAATGGGATAAATTCAGGGCAGGATAATAGTAATCCTATATATACTAAAAGAAAAAATTATTTTTTAAAATTCAGGATTTTACTTTTATTGGTTTGCAAATCATTATACAATGTGTCGTGGCTTTCTTTATTAAAAAAAGTTCTTTTGTAGTAAAGTAATCGAATGGTTTATTGCTTACGAGTTCACATGAAGTTTCACCAAAAGTGACTGAGTTGGAGTCGCTATCTTTGGACTTTGAGCTGGAGAGTCCGCCATTCCACTTCTGCACTAAACCACGCAGGGCATTTCTTTTGTGAAATGTTTGTTTTCAAAAAAATTTTCTTTTATTATCTTCTTGTTGCTGTTGGACTAATCTTTCATTCAGTAAATTCTTTGTAAAAAGAGTTTTGTGGTGTTTATTGAATCCATTCAACCACCGTAATACGCATGCGCAATCGAGTTTAGTCGCCTCTTGAAGAGTAGATAAAATATATAGTTGTTAGAGTAATATAATTGCCCTATAAAGGCTTCACTAACTGAAATGTAATTATTTCAGAATCTTTTCTTCTTTTTTTAGTACTTCTCCCCCCCCCCCCAAAGACGAATTGGGTCATAGATCTTGATTTATTTTTACTACTTACCACTCATTCTTGTTGCCTAGCAATATCACTGCTCTGGTGGAGATCGGAAGGTTGCATCTTTTTAAGGAGTTACAATTTGTTCAATTTTATGAAAAAATACTGGGGAGCGGGTATCACAGTAAATATATATATATAAATGCAGTACGGTACATGTATTTAAAGCCTATTTAAAAATTCTTACAAAATTAGAAATGTAAACTAATGGTTTATTGCTCTCTTATATTGTAAATTATAATGTGAGTGAACTTTGCAAGAATATATTTTTTTTTATTCACGTGACAAAAAAGCCTTTTCATTATAACACGAATATAATTGCATCTCAGTATATACACTACACATTATGATTTAGGGCTTAAATTTTTTTTTCTTTTTTTTAAATAGCCGACGTATAGTCAATCCAACTCACCATCTAATATTGGTCTGCAAAATAGCTAGAGGGCAAAACAAGGATAGAAAAACGCTCAAATAATCGCCAGCCGGCAATTGGCAAGTGTGATGAGTAATGCAGTCTCCTTTAGTATTCCCCTATGAAGTAATGTCGAGAGGCCTTTGCACAGCAGTGGGTTATATTAAAAGCTGTTTTTTTTATATGTATATACATTTGGTTTTTGAACGAGATTGACATTCTAAACATGTTTAGAATGTTTATTTCGATTTGTCTGATAATGAAATGCGGATGTATACATTTATATTTTCATTACTAATACTAGCTGATCCACTTTCTTTCATTTAAGTATAATATTTGAATGCTGTGCTTATTAAAATTATTTACACCTTTATGTTATAATTCCAAATATGGGGTGCATTATTAAAAATAGATTATTTTAAGGGATTATATAAATGTTTATTTAATGGCTAATTGCTTTGAAAAGTCATGCGATATCCAAAATACCAGAAATGATAGGTTGTCTCTTGATTCAGGAATCTTTAGCTCCCCAGTTCATCATTGAACCTCTACACTAAACTATCTCCACCCTTCATCAAATGTTGCAGGCTGTGTTTATTTTAATCTTATTGCCTAGACACCCAAGCTTCCTTAGAGCTGAATATTTTTTTCCACAAGTATGTGTGTATGTATGAAGCGAAACACGAAACCTTCCTATCACAGTGCTTGAATATCAATGATAAAATCCTTTCCAAAAATAAATTAGAATTAGCGTGATATTGATTGTTAGTATGTTAAGTTATATAAACAGATGTAGCAGATTATTTTTGTAACAGCTATCACACTAGTTCAAACAGGCAAAACTCTCCACATAGTAGTGCCACTTAATTCAAGTCAGAGTAGTCAATGGATGCAAGAAGGTTTGTGCATAAAATCCCTATCTAGTGCCTACTCATCCAATATTACCAGACTAATTCTAGCTTGTGTCTTTCATCAGTGAGGAACCTTGGATCTGAGAGCACTGCACACCTTCTTGCATCCATTGATTACCCTGGCTGCACTGAGTAGCACTACTATAAAGAGAGTTTAGCCTGTTTTAACAGCTTGAGCAAGCATAAGAAATGGTGATCATGTGATATCACACTAGTTCTTTGATTAATAAAGTTGCAATATTTTTAATTCAGCATTCTTGATTTTCTATTCTCTAATTTAAGACAAATGTGCATAATAATAATTATTAAGCACACATTTCTTTTTTGTAAAATTTTTCTGTATATGAGATGGATGGATGAAATAAGGAAGTGTGCTGGAATAATGTGAAGTTAAGAGGCTAGAGATTGGAGAAATTTGAAGAGACCTTTATCCTGCATTGTTTAGATATTGATTGAAAATGATGACGATGACTAATAAAATCAGATTTGTGTAGCATAGAAAGTTGACCATGAGTTTCTTATTAATATATTATAAAAGTGTTTCTGTTTTAGTCTTATATTGTAAACAATGTAACATTCCACTGTATGGCAAAAATATGTTCAACAGCTTTAGCACTTAACTAAAGTTGCTATTTATCAGATGGAAAAGGTTTGAGCTTTATTTTACTTCTACCCATTTAAATCAGTGTTAGACTAGTTACCTGAGATGCAAAATTCTTAGTCTTTTAAAAAAAGAATTTGTTTTCAAACTCCAGTTTGCAGGTGCAACAGGAAAATACATTAAATTTATATCATCACACCCTCCCTCCTAACTCTGTATTCCCTTTTTATAAGCAATAAAAATTTGATTTTTAAATTAATTTTAGCTAAGGCATAGCCAGATAAACTTAAAAAAAAAAAAACATTAAATGATTTATTTATAATTCTATCAATAATCTTTAATAGTCTATATGAAGGTATGCGGTCTCATATCTAGATATAATAATAAATAAAATCTTTCATTTATTACCTTTGTAATTAATACAGGTGAGTTTAATTGCTATTATGTTTCAGTTTCTATTTGTGAATTCTTTTTAATTAAATTTTTTATTTTCACTTTAGTCTTATATTCTATGCAACTTACTTGAAATATAATCATATTTTATACACACTTAAACACCCAGTCATATACTTATTCAGAATATCTACTATATATCCTCTTAGGTAAGTTGTCTTCCATAAAAATTCGTTGTTCCATTCTTTCTACATTCCATCCAATCTCCATTAATTACTTCTTGGTCAATTTTATAGTCAAGATTGCTAGAGTTGAGAATTTATGTTGAAATATATGGATGTAGTATCGCCTCACAATAACAATGGAATGTGTATTTGGCTTCCATTGTTAAGTGAAGTATATTGTTTTGTATTTGTATTTTTTTTCTTTCTAATATATTAGTGATAATCTCATATGTTATTGCTATAAGTGCAAAGTAGATTAAACATTACTTTATCATAATATTATTTTATTAATACAATTATATTTTACTAATTATTTTTATTAACATAATTAATTAAACATGTGTAAATAAATTACTAACCACTTTATGAAAATATATTAATAATTTTTATTAGGCATTCATTATACTAGAAATTATTCACTTAATGAATAAATATATCTAATTCAATTTTCACTACACCACTCTCATGCAAGGTAGAGTGGTTTCAATCCACTTGTAACTCCTTTTAGAGAGATATGATCATAAACATTTGACCAAAGACATATGAAAAAGATGTATGATCCCCAAGAAGCACATTTCATGAGGAACCAGCACTCATTAGTTAGCAATTTAAAAAAAAACTAGAAGGGAGGAACTATTCCATAGCTCAATTTAATAAAATCAAAGACTTTTTTCCTCTTTTAAACTTAGTACAAAGAAGTAAAATTAGTTGCAATTAAAAACTAAATTTAATTGTAATTAAAAACTAAATGTCAGGCATTGGTTGTAGAGAGATCAGTGACGGTTGCTTTATAAGCAGTTGTCCCGGGTTAGCGGTTCGCTTCCCGGCTGATGCTATGACACATGGGAAAAAAAATATTAAAAACTAAATGACTTATTCTGCTAATAATATGTATTTTTTTTTCTAATATAAAGTATTTTTTAATTGAATTACTTATGCAGTTTTTGTTTAATACTGTTAATGCTGTAAAAATATTTTTTTCTTATAATTATAATATTATATCATAAAAATTCAGCATAATCGAAATTATATGTTTTTGTTTTTTTTTAATTCGCACCATATATTATTATAAATGTCGGATATTTACTTAAAACTTTTTTATACAATACACAATATATATATAATTTTATAAAGTCATAAAAGAAATGAAAAAAGATACTTATGCATAATTGATTAAAAAAAAAGGATATAATGCATAATTTAATTTTTTAATTTTTTTTTTTCATTATGTGCATGTTCAGAAAACTAAAATGAAGCAAATTTGTCTTTCAGTAAACACATTAGAAAAATGGTATGCAGCATGCATGTATATGATATACTTTCTTAAAGAAACCAAAGACATCAAAATTTATAGGTACTGAACTGAGTTCAGACCTATATGACTATATAAGCTGATGAGCTTGGTTTGAAAATATTATTGTGTTTTCAATTTAAGACTTATAGTTTTGTAGTTAAGTAGAGATAAAAGGTGGCTGATGGAGGGTTGCATTAGATCCTAAGATCTAGGTGCAGTGCTCTCAGATCTAAGGCTCCTCACTGACGAAGGCTACAAGCCAGAAACTAGTCTGGGGATATTGGATGAGCATACACTAGATAGGCATCCATTGATTACTCTGGCTCGAGTGGCAATACTGTGTGGAGAGTTTTTCCTGTTTTAATAACAGTTATAAGCAAGCATAAGAAATGGTGATCATGTGATGTTAATCTGGGCTCATTTGTTAAAATCATTTGACAAGGTATTGGTATAATTATAATTGACATATGCATCCTTTCTTCAAACTAATGATCAGATTTAATGTAAACTTAAATTCTAATATATTGACCATATATATATACATTGGAAGATTTTCACGGGTTTTTAGATAACTTTAATGAGTTTTCTATATATATATTTTATAGATAAATTTCAGTTATGATGTAAACAACCAAAAAACAATTAGAAACAAGCTTGCAAACTGGAAACAATGCATTTAATAATAGTATTTATCTGAATTACTTTAAATCAAAAATGAATCTGCTGTTAGTTTATTATTCTAGATCAGTGGTGGGCAAATAGGGCCCATGGGCTACATGTGGCTCACCAAGACAGTCAGAAAAATCTACCTTGAACAGAGATTTCCTTCCCGTGCATGACTGAAGATTCTTCTCATATTTTCCACTAGGATGGCCATGTCAATATACATGCGCAGTGTAAATATGATGTGCAGTGCTTTTCCAGTTGATCTGGTTAATTTTAATTTTGTCTTTGCAACAGTAAATATATGAATTTCCAATTTTAGTAAAACCATGAACCCTCTGAAAAAAACATAAAATCAGTGATGAATGTCATGTGTTTAATGCAGAATGGACAAACAAATATTTCTTTGGTAATATAGGGAATAAAACAGTGTATTTATTGTGTCATGAAAAAAAGGTGTGGCCCTCCACTAACCTCTGCTTTGACAAAGTGGCCCCTGAGCCAAAACCATTGCCCACCCCTGCTCTAGATTAGTGATTCTGAAGCAGTGTTTCCCATGGGCTTAGTTGAAATGTTCAATTAAATTTTGATGATCTTCAAAAAAATTAACATGATTACAAAGACAATGATTGAGGACAGGGGCTGCTAGCAAGAGAGGATACAGTCAGTATAAATTATTAGAAGCCATTGCAATCTGTTCAGAAGAAGAGATAATGATCCAACAAACCTAGTTGAAAAATAAAACTGGGCTTATTTATTACCTCATTAGAATTATTATTATTATATTTATAAATGAGGTATAAACTCTACATAATCACAATGTGAATAAAATCCCTTTTTTAAAAAAAAAAAACATTAGTTTTTAGAGGGCTGGCAGAAAATTTTATCAGGATCCAAGTTCATTCTCAATGCCCTGCCTTGGAAATGATTGTTTTCAGTTATTTATAATTTTATCATAATATCTTGAGTTTAATAATATATATATATAACAATAAAAAAAACAGGATCTTACAGATTTATTTATAACGCAAACAATTTGCTATTGTTTTTAAAAGAGCAGATTATATTCTAAACCAGGGGTGGGCAAATAGTGGCCTGGGGGTCACATGTGGCCTGCTAAGAGGTTTTATGTGGCCCTCCAAGATAATCAGAAAAATCTGCCTTGAGCTGAGATTTCCTTTTTGTGTGTGACTGAAGATTCATCTCATATTTTCCACTGTGATGGCCACGTCAATACACATGTGTAGTGTAGATATGATGTGCAGTGCTTTTCCAGTTGATCTGGTTAATTTCAATTTCGTTTTTGCATTAGCAAATATATATACATTTCCAACTTTAGTGAAACCATGAACCCTCCAAAAAAATGTAAAATCGGTGATGAATGTCATGTGTTTAATGAAGAATGGACAAACAAATATTTCTTTGGTAATACAGGGAATAAAGCAGTATGTTTATTGTGTCATGGAAAAAGGTGTGGCCGCTAACCTTCGCTTCCACAAAGTGGCCTCGATGCGGTCCTCCGCTAACCTTCACTTCCACAAAGTGGCCCCCGATGTGGCCCTCCGCCAACCTCTGTGGCCCCCGAGCCAAAACAATTGCCCGCCCCTGTTCTAAATGATTGTTTTAAGATAAGCATTAATGAATAGTAGATATGGTTCAAGAATGACTCATTGTTTATGTGTAGAATATTAAGACTTAACCCAAGTTGTTAACAGAGGCCATGATTGGCTAAATTTGGCAGTTTTGTGGCTGTCAACAAATATGTGTTAAAAGCTTCAAATGAATGAAAATCTCCAACTGGGAAACAATTAGGTCATAGTAACAATAAATATATGGATGTTTCTTCCTAATCCATTATCATTTATTTTCATAGTGTTAATTCAAGTATGTCCAATTGGAATTTTAGTATACCGATTGTCAACGTTGTAACATATTTGTTTGTTTGATAGTTATAATAAAAATATTGTTTTGTAAAAGTTACTTCATGATAATCATATCTGCTAGGGATGTTTCTACCTGTATCACTCATTAAATAAATAATAATTACAGATCAGCCCAAAACACAAAGTGGACAAATTTCTTAAATGCAAATATGATTCTAGTTCTGATAGAGCAAGTACATGCAATGGCCGATACTAATAATATGGAAAAAAAAATCAAAAAGGTAAGCAGACAATATTCCAATGATTATTTAGATTTTGGAGTCACATGGATTTGGTGAGGATGAATGCCAAGTTCCTCTCTGCGTTATATGTGTGGAAAAATTGATTAATATTTTAATGGTACCAGCTGCATTTTACAATTAAGCACTCGAGTCTTGAATTCAGAGATAAAAAATATTTTCAAAAAATATTGAGAATCACATTAAACAAGAAAAAAATTTAAAAAGGTCATTACAATATCTGCTAAAGCAGGGGTATTCAGCCTTTTCACACCTGCAGACCGGCAAAAATAAGGATAAGATTTCGCGGACTGGCAGAAGTCTACAGATAAATTTTTTTAAAGATTTAAACTGCTTAGCTTTAGATGAGCATAATTGTTATAACTGACCAAAACAACACATTAGTTACTGTGTATAGTAATGGTGTTGCTTTCTTTACATTTATTATTTCATTGTTAAAAGATGCAAAAATAAAATGTTATTCACCTGAATGTTGGGAAATATGACAATGATTATGATAAATGTAATATCTGCATTTAATGTTAAATATACAAGATGAAGTTATATATATATGGAGTTTGTATAATAAAAAACTTTCTTTTTTTAAAATTTTGAATCTGGTGTTATTTTAATTTCATTTTTACCCAATTAAAAAAAAAAAAAAAAACAGAACGAAAAGTTGTTTTGGTAAAGTGTCACATGGAAATAAAACAATCATTATAAAAATATCATTTTGCTAAAAAAAAAAAAAAAAAAGATAATAGATTTACATTCTCGATGAAGGGAAATCATCATGAATGATCTGTCTCCATTTTGTGAACTTTACAATTTCAAAAAGAAATGTCACACACAAAATAAAAAGGTGATACAAATGCAATAAAAATTTTTGCTGTATGTGACCAATAAATGAGCTGACGCAATACAGAAATGCCTACTAGGTATAGACGTGTAATGAGTGGTGTAGTTATCATGAGATTGATGCTTTGTTTTTAAAGATTGCATTTTCAGATAAATTCCTTTGTTTATTATTTAGTAATTATAGTATTATCTAATAATTTAAATAAAATTTTGATTTATAATTCATTTTATTTAAGCAATTGCAATGAAAAAAAATGGGTACTTTAGAATTATCACTGCCACAACATAATCATCTGGCCATAATTATTCTAACTTTGCAAATTGGTCTAGCACTTTAGGTTTTCATAATAATTTTGCTGCTCACAGAAAGCTGCACCTTTCTCCAGTGCAGGGGGGGGGTATTTGCATTGGCAGAATGCCATGGTTGTGATTATTATCTAAAGTGTTAGAATAATTTGCAAAGTTAGAATAATTATGGCCAGATAATTATGTCATGGCAGTGCTAACTCCAAAGTACCTAAAATACTAAAAAAAAAATATCAGCAAATATGCTAATTTTGAGGACCAAATATCATTATTAAGATATTCTATGAAGGTGTTGATTCATTTTGAAAAAGAGTCAATAATTCAACATTGAATTCTAAAACACAGTAGTATTTTATTTCTGATAACCATGTTCAACTTCCATAGGTATGCAAAAATTAAAAAAAAAAAACTTTTTAAAAACCTGATCTGAATACAGTTTACTATATCTGTAGCTTGATCAAATACAGATTTTAATGCTGCTGACAATGATATTTAGTATTTTGTTCTTTGCAAAAATAACAAATTCTTATAAAAATTTATTATTTCATAAACAAATTCTTTAATAGAGCCTTGGAGCACAATCTGTGCAAACAAACATACCTTTCAAAATATTTTAAGAATTTCCTAAATATAATGCAAATAATTTAAATATATCATGTTCTCTTGTACAATCAGTAAATTTTCTGCAGCATAAAAATTGGCTAACTATTTTATTCCATTTAATAAAACAAGCAGATCCTAAAACATGAGCTTTAGTCCTTGTGTCAGATGACTTATCAATTCAGAAAGCAACTGTTTCCTCAATATTGGCTGACATATCATTATTTCTACTTTTTTTTTTTTTGATAGTGTCATCTGAAAGAGGAATTTTTAAATTTTTATTTTTTGCATCTTCTCCAAATATAATTTTTACAACTTCACAATATGCTGGAAAAATGGGTGATTCTACTATAGCATGTGGTTTTGATTTTTATGTGATTAGTTCTGCTATTCTATATGAAGCAATTTGTGCTTTAGCACAGTGGTCTTCAACCCTTGGTCCATGGATCGGCGCCAGTCCGCAGAAGTTTTCTGCCAGTCCACTCTAGACTGGCAGGAAAGTTTGTAATAACAAAATAATATTTTAAACTTTTAATTAGTATAAACTTGCTATGACCTATTACCCCAAAGATGTATTACTCTAATCTTCTGATCTTTAAGATAATGTCTCCTAGTGATTTCCGGACAATGTTAATCGCTACAGGTCATGTGGAGGCATTACGTTAAAGCTTGAAAGATTAGAGTAGTACATTTTCGGATAATAGATCATAGCAAGAAAAATAGTAAAGAAGCCAGCTGTTTCTGGAAAAAAAAGAAAACAATTACTATAATAATTAATTAGTATAAAGAAGACATCTAATAACAAAAATAATACTAAAGAATCTGGTAGATATAGCAAGAATAATACTAAAGAAGACAATCAGTCAACATAGCAAAAAATAATACTAAAGATTCCAGTAGACATAGCAAGAATAATACTAAAGATTCCAATAGACATAGCAAGAATAATACTAAAGAAGACATCTAATAGCAAGATTAATACTAAAGAAGACATTCGGTAGACATAGCAAGAATAATACTAAAGAAGCCATCTCATAGGGGAAAAAAATATCGGACAGTGCCATGTTTGTCATTCCTTGTAAAAAAAAAATTACATGCGCCAAAAAAATACATAAATTAATAGTAATTTACTAAAGTTATTGTAAATTCAAATTGACTCCAAAATAATTGCAGAAAAAATTATAAGAAAATATTTGTAATTTTAAAATTAAACAGACAATAAAAAACACTTCCCAATATAGTGCAAATCTGTCATACAATGGAAATGGCAGATGTAAAAAATGTCTTAATTAAAAAGTATTATAAAATTATGAAATATCGGATGGTGCCATGTTTGTCATTCCTCGAAAAAAAAAATTACATGTGCCAAAAAAATACATAAATTAATAATAATTTACTAAAATTATTGTAAATTCAAATTGACTATAAAATAATTGCAGAAAAATTTATAAAAAATATTTGTAATTTTAACATTAAACAGACAATAAAAACATACTTCCCGATATAGTGCGAATCTGTCATACAGTGGAAATGGTGGATGTAAAAAACATCTTAATTAAAAGGTATTATATAAAATTATGAAATTTAAAGTATAGTCTTTTATCTTTCAAAAGGAAATTTTATTCACAAACCATAAGAATCATTTACAAAAGGAAGGACAATTACATATCGATCTCAAAGGAGACCAGTCAACACAATCAGAGATTACACTTGTATATATATAAACAAAAAAACAATTAATTTCATGTCAATTACATTAAGACTTTATATTCTTTTCATCATCGGTACTACATTTTGTTTTAGATTTAGTAGGGCTCAGGTCTGGTTGAATGTCCAATTCTGAGAAAATTTTTGGTCTAATTCTTTAATTTCTTTTAGTAATTGTAAAGACATTTTCATCATGTCATATTCTTCTCCACTCTCGAAGATAGTCTTATTTCTCAAAGACCAAATGGAAAAATTTATGAATGTTGCCAATCTTATGACCCCAAAATGTCCACTCTTGAAGGCCTTAGTCAAATTTACACAAGCTGATTCTTTGTTTTTAATGAAAGATTTAAAAGTGTTTCTTATGCTATTCCAAATTTGACACTCCTCCAATATATGTGCCATTGTCTCATCACTACGCCTACATAGTGCGCATATAGGGTCCAGATTATAATTCCTTTTACTATGTAGGAAGTCAGCAGTAGGCAAGGCCCCAAAGTTAACCTTGATTAAAAAATCAACAAACCTCAGTTCCAATTTTAGACGTTTGGTCAACCTGGAGAACCTCGATATTCCAATCGAAAGAATATTGTCAATTTTAGTTTCTTCCGGATTCATAAGATCATATGTGTTCCAGTAGTTTAGTTTGTTATTAAACATTGTTCCTGGCTTCATTTTTAGATAGTTAAATACTATAGAGATTTGCTCTTGAATCCAAAGCTCCTACTGATAGGCCACCTCCCAAAAGTGTAGTCTTTTTTAAATGAAAATAAGGATAATTTATAAGAAAAATGGAAAAGAAGACAATGAACCAAAAGAAGCAAAATAAAAAATAACCTAAAAAGTACTACATAAAATTATGAAATTTATTTTTTTAATGAAAATTAGAATAATTTATTTAATTATTAAGAAACAAAATGAAAATTACTTACAAATAATGGCGGTGGAAAACTACTATATCATCCAATTGACAGTTAAAAATTCACTCTATATAGTTAAATAATGTCAATATTAAATATGAAATATATGAAAATATTCTCAATATGATCAAAAAAATCACTGTGCTCATGCCAATATCAAAA
The DNA here is from genome assembly GCA_028023455.1 of Epiperipatus broadwayi. Taxonomy (NCBI): domain Eukaryota; kingdom Metazoa; phylum Onychophora; class Udeonychophora; order Euonychophora; family Peripatidae; genus Epiperipatus; species Epiperipatus broadwayi. Next base: position 7,258,969 of record JAQFVV010012416.1, on the reverse strand, counting down.
CCACAAAAGACAGAAAAATGACAAAATTTCCCATAGGTCTCTCAACATTTTAAATCTCGCGGGTCACCACGATAAAAAAAATCACCATTCCCATGGATAAATCATGCTAGTGTCTTTGTTGCCATGACATCGTTCATCTAATCTTTGATGAAATTTTACCAGCAGAAAACATGTTAAGCGTAATATGTCATAGCTTATAAAATACTAAAGTACCCTAAAAAAATATACATAAAAAATTTTTGTCAGCAATTTTGTAAGATTGATGTTGTCTAAAATAGTTATTAATACTATGTCATTCAAAAACAAAATAACTTTCATACTGAAACTGTACAATACAGAGTTAATTCAGCTCTTTTGTAAAACGATCAGTTCATTAATGATATATCCAAAGTAAATAAACTTAATATGTGATTGATGAACATACGGTACAGTATTTTATTTAATTTTTATTCAGTATCTTTGTAAAACAATCAGTTCATTAATGATATATCCAAAGTAAAGATTTTCATAGTTAATGGTTACAAAACTTCAAAAATGTTTTATTCAGTATAATAAATGATCAAAAACTTACACATCTCATAATGTTATTGCACATATATAAAAATGTAGAAAACTGGGGGGAAAAAATGCAAATTTTATTCAGCATAAAACTGTTAACGCAAAATATACTTTCAGTTTAAAAAAACATATGTAAAGTTGTATATAAATAAATGGAAAAAGATTCATACCATTAATATTTATTTGAATAATACTACTGAGCTAATTAAAAAATTTTTAAGTCATTTCAACATGTTTACTGCACTTAATAAAATATATCTCATGGCAAAAAAAAATTCACGTATTTATATTCCGCATAAAATGATATCAATTCGATCTGCATAGTACACATTGTAAAAAAAAGTTTTAAATATTGACTACAATATGCAAACATAGAATGCATTAGATAAGTTTTTTTTTTTGTTTTTAATATGCCAGAATATATATATTTTAAAGCAGTTTTCACAATGCACAATAAGTTAATTTTTTATTCTTATATTAATGATAAATAACAAGTCTTTATGATCAATTAAATAAGTTGTTATTAAACATTTTTTTAAAATTCAAAATAATTCCATGTAAGTAATATAATATAGTAGTACAAATTTGAAAAAAATAAAACTTCAGTATGGATTTTGTTTCTGTACAATGAGAAACAGTTGCACAGTACAACACAAAGAAGTATTAACTGTTGGTTTATGTTTACTTTCTTGTCCATTTTGTTGTTTTTTTAGACAGTTAAAAAGTGCATTTCCCCCCTAGAATTTCTGTTTACATTTTCAATTAGAATCATGCTTGCAACTAAATATGACCATGAACAAATCAAGAAAATCTCTGAATTTGGAAACAGAGATAGATATCTTAAGTCGACTGGAAAGAGATGAGAATCATGTATTCACGTTTACTGTCACCACTATTTTTAAAAACCAAGACAAAATAGAACAAACTGCTCAAATTATCACAGGGTATTGAAACTTTCCGAAATCACGACATCCCATATTAAAAAAAAAATATCTAAGAAGCATGTCAAATATTTTAAACTTTTTCATCTAGATCCTCAGCCATCATTTGATGGACTTCTCTAAAAAAACAACAACAACAATATCATCAAAGGATTCTGATAACAATGAATCGTAGAATAAGCAAATTCATGATTCAGAAAATTAAAATAATTATGATTGATGAATGGATCATTGGAAAGAACAACTTTAAGATAAGTGTTTTTTTTTACATAGATTTATGTACATACATATTTTAAGTGCATATTTGCATAATATGCTTATCACAATTTATGTATATTAAGGATTTTTTTAAAAATTACTGAGCATTGATTGTATATATGTGTGGAGTTGATAATCTGGACCAATTGACGAGTACTGGTTTAGCACAAAATACGTATATTGGTGATTATTTATCTTTTCAACATGTGTGTGATCAAGTGTGTCAGCAGTATGAGATAGCGTGGATGGTTGAGGGTCATGTGAAAGTCTGAGTTCAAACCCTCTATATATTACATATTGGAGTGCAGGTATGAAAAAGCCTGTACTGTAGAAAAAAAATCATATATGAAAAAAATTATATATACTAGATTAAGTTGTTTGTTAACAGCTTATAATGTAATTTTCAGCTGGTGGAACCAGACAAATTTTTTTTCCCCATAGGAAACCATTATAACGACTTGGTTCTTTATGCAACATTCTTGCTTGACAATGAGTTTGTGGGACCAATTGTCTTCGTTAAATGGGGTAAAGTTGTAAATATATTTGTACAATAAAAAGTGTGTTTATTAATATTTTAATATTACTTTTTGATGAACACGAATGTTATTAAGATTAATGTTGATTGAGCTTTTCATCATCCATGACTTTGAAAAGATTAAGAACTACTGCTCTGTATTATAAAGGGTTATAGATCAGAAGTTAATATTTTTTATGTGTGAAAACTGGAAATATATCTATAAAATATATGGTGTAATCCTGTTAAAATTATTAATATTTCTATCTAAAATTGTGTGAAAATTTTTCTAATTATTATAGGAGTTTCTTATTTATTTGGCAAAGTATTTAGAAAATTATGTTTCCTTGTTTTCACACATAAATTATTAATATCTGTTCTGCAGTTCTTATGTAATCTAGGCTAATGGACTAAAAGCAGTTTCACTATTGGTTTAAAGTGATCCTGATAAATATTATTATTGGATGACTTGGTTTTCAGTTTGCAATGCCTATTTCTAATTACTACTTTCCATGTAACTGAAATTTATTTAATTATAAATATACGATAACCTTATTAAGTAAAGCTTTCGTACAGTTTGTTTTATTTTATGTCCTTAGCCGATTTTCGACTCTTACGAGTTATAGATGTGTAGCTGAAATTGTAAATTAGAAGTGAGTGTATATATGTTATTATTTTTTACATAAAATTTAAATATGCGATTTAATTAAGAGGAACAGGCCATCCTTTTGAGAGGGGCACGTGATTTTCGACTGTTACGAGTCATAGACGTGTAGAATAAATGATAAATTAGGAGTGGGTGTTGTTATTTTTTACATAAAATTTAAATATAAGCTTTAATTAAGAGGAACAGGCCATCCTTTTGAGAGGGGCACCATGATTCTTTTCTATTGATGGAATTTTTATCACTTGATATGTGCCATGCCTAATAAAATATATACAGAAATCCCATTAAAATTATTAATACATATATGTTTATATGAAATTATGGCTTTTGAATAATTTATTAGAATCTGTAATAAGCAAGTTTTAAACACTATGAAAGCTTTAAGCTGTGAATTTTTTTGTGATATTTCACAAAGTAGTCAGAGAAAATTTTCATAACAAGAAATTTTGTTGAAATGCCATCTGTGTAATGGAGAGAAAAAAATCTCACCAATTTCCAAAAAAAAAAAAAAAAAAGAAATTTTTTTAAATATTAGCATTTATTAATATTAAAACAGAATTTTAATGTGATAAAAAATATTATAATTATGTATACATTGATTTTATGGATAATTATGAAATTAATATTGAAGTTAAAAGGTCAAAAAATAGATATGAATTTTTACCAATTAGATTGTCATTTTTAAATAAGATCTTTATACTTATAACAATTTTGGTAAGTATTGGCCATAAATTTTTGTACGTAGCGCAGATCAGTGATTTTTTGTAATTTGCATAAGACATCCAGTAACAAACATCCATCAGAACAGCATGCTTTCCTATATGCAAAGAGGGACTGGAATTTATATATTCCAAATCTTTTGTAACTTACATTAGGGCCAAAATGTACATTACAACACTTATTAATCCAATATTTAGAACTACCCCCTCTCTAATACCATTGCTTGGGTGGAATCCATATGTCAAATGATGTTTTTTCACAGATCATGCCATTGAGCATGCTGGTCTATTAGATTAGTATATCATCAAATCTCTTGCCATATCCTTTAAATATTTAAATAAAATGGTATCTATTCAGACAACTGTAGTCAACCCTGCCAGTTGCTAAGTCTCTAACTAAGTTCCAAAAACCTTTGTGCTTCTCAATCATGTTTCAAATTTCTTTTTAATTTATTACAAGATACAGTTCCAACCATAATATTTCTTAATGACCAATTCAAGTTAAATCTTGAACCTACATGTGTTTTAAGCAATAATTATCCAGAAGAAATGTTATATCTTTAAAAACCTTGCCCATACTTCTAATCTCTACACCTATTTATGTTTCATAAGCATACAATCAACTTCAAGCAATTGCTTAAAATATATATAAATTTCAGCCCTATAATGCCTCTGTAATTATTCACATTAAGGACCATGTAGTTTGCATATTATTCAATGATATTTGACAATAAGAAATATAATACGCACAAAAGAAATAACAAGGAATGGTTCAACTCATACTGTCAAATTTTTACCTAGGAACATCTTAAAGATTCAAGCTCATTAACACTCCACCAGATTTCATTTTGGAAAATAAATATCTGGACTCTTCACCATTTTAGACATCATGGTTATGCAATATTAGAATATGATACTCTTTAAGTTTGGATTATTCTTCATTGAAGTTGAACAACGTATTGTAGTATTACCTGCACCATTATGGTTGTAGTTTCATCATACATTTGCCTGTGTAACAATGTTTTTTTGTTGTACATATGTTAATGTTTGTAAATGATTTGATATCAATAAAGTTTTTTTATTCAATAATTTCATCTTTCATTAATGAATAGATTTATTTAGCTTTTGCATTGTTAAAATTTATTGGATTGAAATTTAATTTATTATTTCTGCTGTTCAAACATAGGATACTAATTATTCAATTGTTTTCTTCTGATATATATGGAAAATTATACTTATCTGTAAGTTCTTTAAATTTAATATTGTGAAATCCTCAAAATTGAACGTTAAACTTTTTGTATTTCATCAGAGTTAGAGCACTGAAGATCTCTTCCCTCTAGAAATCCCATTCTGAAATAAAATATATGTTACATAATAGCTGACTTACAAATATAAATTATGATAATACAAGACTCACAGTATTGATTTAAAAAAAACCTATGAAACACGACAAATCCTTAATATTATTATTAATATTACATTTCTTCAATTTAACATTGATTCCTTATGATTCTATGAATATAATTTCTTCTGAATGTGCTTTCATCTGTTTGACCTTTCAGGCTGCCCAAGACTTATTTATTATTTGATTATAGAGTATATTCACCCCATTGCTTATCATTCTTGTTCTTGCTTTGTGTGTAACCTTTTTTTTTTTCAAGCATTATTTATATATTTAATGAATTAAGTCATCTCATCTATGATCAGAATATGAATTTCAACCTAATTATATTTTTATGAAGTGAGAATTTATATCTTATTTAATCAGCTATTATTTTTTTCATTTTCTTTCTACGTGTAGAAATCTCAAAAGTGCTTATTAGTGCTACAATTACAAGCATTAATATTTATTCTTTTTTTTTTCAATGACTTTGTCAGAGAAAACACTAAACCTTATATAATAATTCTAATATTAGTTGTTAAAGATATGTTCGTTTATCTAAATATATTTTTATCAAAAGTTTATTCAATGTTAATCTGCAATAATTGCTTGATTAATGAAACCGTTAGTGTTTATGAGTGATATAAGGAGGTGAGAAAACCGACAACCATCTCTATCTTTTATTTTTTGTCCTATGTGGTTCAGCACAGTATTAAAATGGCAAATTTTGGAGGTTATGGTCTTTGGATTGCAGTCCAAATCTGTTATTTTCATTACTTGAATTTTTTATGAATATATGAGCAATAAACCATTTGATTATTATTATTACATCATCATCATCCTCAATTTTGAGTCCTTTATAAATTTTGAAGTGCCTTACTGACCATCTTTTCATTGTAATCTTTATCTTCATATTAATCCATAATTATTTCTTTTCACTGTTCTCTAATTTCACTAATGAGAAATCCTCTGTATTTTTGGCTGTTACGATGCTATTATAAGTATATCTGGATTGTCAATGTGGATTTCTTCCACAAATCCTGATTCCACATTTATCTTCATACAATCTGGCTTTCCCATTTGGCATATAAGTTTAAAATATAGGATGATAAGGTGCAGCCCTGTCCAAGTTCTTTTTCATTGTGAAGCCAAATGTTTTATTCCCAGCCTTATAATCTGTTTCAATTGTAGGTTCTAGTTCCATATAATGTTTTCTTGTATACTAATTTTCCTAAGAACATTTTATTATTTAGCATGGTTTACTTAGTCAAATATCTTATTATTAATAATATACATATGCATCAATAATGATAGCAGTTATTTCTCAGCCTTTTTTAAAATTAGCATGTACACTTGCAAAATCTCTTTCAATACAAGGTTATGTTCTTACTTATATATTATATAAAATATATGGTATAATAGTTTTAATGCTTTTCCAGTCTATAGATATTAAGCAATTACATTTATTGATTCTGCCTCAGTTTTTTTTACAAACTTTCTGATACAGTGCTATCAATTTTAATGGTCTCAAATCTAATCTGACCTAATCTTTCATTATTGAAAACATTTCAACGCAGGATATGTTATCAAAAGTATCTTAGGTGATGGTTTTGTTGCATATCCTTTCCACCTTTGTTTAATGCTTTTTTATTTGATTGCATTTTGTCTGTTGGAGTTTTTAAATAAACCTCTTTGTGGCTAAAACCTTTGTTGATCTTATGAATCTTGTAATTGGTAGCTTTTGCTTTTTCGATCTTGATTTTTTTTCATTGTCTTTGCCAATACTGTTCTGTTCTCGCTTCTTGCCTTTCCTGATGGTTCTTTGTAATTTCTTATGAAAATAGATAATTGTTTTTAATTTACCTTATTTTTTATATAATCATTGTGTATTTTCTGAGAATAGTTTTTTTTTATGTTTTTCTTTTTCTTCATAATCAAATTTTTTTTTCAGATTATTTCTCTCACTTCTATCCATAATTCATCTCGTTAAATCTAAATGTTTTAAATTGAAATTTGACAGTATACTTAAAATTAATAAATATGTTATATCTTAAACATTGGGCAAATTTGTTGTTCCTATTCAAATTTTTTACTTCCTGTTTATTTATAATTAATCCATGATTGGATTTATAATCTATTAGTGAGCCAAGTTTTTATTTTTAAAACTGAAACCTTCTGCTGTTGGATGCCAAGAAAGTAATCACTTTAATTCTTACCAATTCCATTTGGTGATTCAGTACTTTCATTGATTTTAAAAACTACATTAGTCCTAAAAAGACTTATATTCGTATAAACTTTATTACTTCCTTTTCCTGCCCCCCCCCACCTGAAATCAAAATTATCCAGAATCTTATTTTGTAAAAAGCAAACTTTTCTTTGCTTTATTTGAAAGCACACACACAAAAAAATATTACTATTATTAAATTTAAATATAGGGAATTTGAACTCAGATTTTCAAGCAACCTTTAACTATCCACACTATCTCATACTACTGATACACATAACCACACACACGTAGAAAAGATAAATAATCACCAATATACGTATTTCGTGCTGAACCAGCACTCATCAGTTGGGTTCAGATTATCATCTCCCATATATATATAGTGTTCAGTTTATATTAAGATAGCAAATCTTTATACTTTAATGGATAGGCTTCAATCTACTCCAACCTCCAACTCTTTTCTGTGTATGGTCATTCGTATCAGTAGTATGAGATAGTATGGATAGTTAAAGGTTGTTTGAAAGTCTGAGTTCAAATCCCTTATATTTTCAATTAAATTCCAGATATAAGAATGCCTGTATTTCATATCTTATTATTAAATTTGTTGTTTTTAGCAGATGTAAATTTTTTTTCTGGTTATATAGGAAATATAATGAATCTTATTAGAAATATGATAATGGGAAGGAGAATAAGATGTTAGTAGATGATAAGGATGGAGATAGTTTTTTTTAAATTTAAACTATTTGCTTGTTTGGAAAAATATGTATGAGATAACAACATTTAAATAGTTTAAGATTATGCGATTAACTAAACTTTTAAAATTCTCTTCATTAATTAACAAAAACCAAACATCTGCAGTAATATAAAACATCAGACAATAAAATTGACATCACAGTTTTTGAGCTAAATTAAATTTAGTATATCTGAGATCTAACTGAGGCATAGCTCAACTCATATCTACTTTATTATTTACTAGCTGAGACATAGCTAATTTTTTGGGGGCCTTCAGTAAGAAACTATTATATAGTATTAGTATTATATCTTCTCATAGATCTTGACAAAGTAGGGCCTCCTAGTTGGATAGGTTGCCTACTGTTGCTATATAGCATTTATTCCCATGATTACTAATAAAATTGAATGAAATCTTTAAATATGTTAAAATAAATGTTTTCATGGGTAAAAGATGTTTTATAAATCATGTTTTTGGGAGTAACCATATTTAATAAAGTCAAATTAAAGTAGTGATCACATGGTTATTGCAGCGATAATAATTCTATCATGTTGTTATTGAATAATTTAGCTTAAATTTGTGTGTTTTTTTTCCATTTGTGTGGGGAAACTCTTCCATATGTAATTTTATTGGTTCATCATGTTTGTTAATACATTTTGGTTTTTTAAAAACCTCTATAGCTTCCCTAAATACTCTTTGACGATGATTGTTTCATATGGATATGATTATCATGATTGAGAATTATATGCAATGGTTAGTGTCTAAAATATAGAGAGTAAGCACTGAAGTTGGTGAAAGTTTTGTACTGTATTAATATGTTCATCTTTTTTAGCACTAATATGATGATTATTACTGCCTGTGTATGTGGTTTGGCACATGTCACATGGGATTTCATTAACTCCTTGAATTTCTTGAGGGATTAAATTATTAATTTGTTATTTTTGTGTCATAGTGTACACATCTAATTTTATCTGTACTTTCTTTTATATACAGTATGCATAGACTTCTCAAATATTAAAATTATATACACATGTAACAATAATTGATAAAGGGTATATAGGGAAGCTATAGAAATTTAAAAAAAAATTATAATCCATACAGAAGGAATATTTTCTAAGGCTGTAACCTCAAGAATGTGTGCGTAAAAATGCGATAGTTGGGACCTCTACAGGTCTTAACCACAAACTTACGTTTTGGAAGAAATACGAAGAAATTAAACTACTCAAATTTAAACCAAACTATTTAACAACTACATGATTAATACTTTACTCTATTGAGGGCAAGTGATATCTTGCCAAAACGTCAATATTTTACTTTCATTTTTTAAAAAAACTTTAATTCATATATATATGCACACTATATGTAGAATCATATAGCATAGAGATTTCCACAAAACTAATCTTTACTTTTCTACCAGAGATAATGGTTCATCATCATACTTTTAATATTTAAAATTTACTCTTTGTCCATCTCATATTGATATTTAGTATTGTATAATCATCCATCCATTTTATTTCATATTCATCTATTTAATCCTGGATATTCATTCACATGTTTTGTTTCACAACTTTTTTATATTTTTTTCTTATATTCATCATAATCTGAAATATCATCATTAAAAATGTAAGTGAATATTTAAAGTGAACAAACATGATTTATTATTTTTTAAATTTGATTGTTATTAGAATAACTTCTGAATGTTCTCAAATAGGCCTTTCTACTTAAGTGACCAAATAAAAATATAAAAATCTATAAATTATAACATTTTTGTTTTCAGGTAGGGTTTGAAAGACATTGAGAATGATCAATAGTCAGAAAATATAGTTAATAGAAGTTTTTAACACATATTTTTATTCCATTATAGTTTGTCATTTTTTAAAATTATGCCTAGATGTTTATTTTATGTATATTGTGGGTTTTTTTTTTTATTCTAATGGATTTTGACATTGAAAATTACTCTTTAAGTCTATTTGTCCTTTATAATTTTAAGTTTCTATCTGACACCGTATACAATATTGGAATTAGAATTTTAATGCATGATAATACTAGATAATCAATTTAACACATTTTAAAATTGGTTTGAAGGACTAATGTAAATATATATTATTTAAAACTTAACACACGACAACAGATAGTATTATATTTTTGAAGACAATAATTAATACAGTTAATTTAAATGTTTTTTTACTTTTTTAATTTAGTTAAATTTATTGAATAAATTACTATTAATTACACGAAACACTAAAAATAGAAAATGATTTAATTAACTAAATAATGTTTCATAATTACTATTATTAATTTGTGTTTTATTAACAAAGTTTTGTTAAACCAAGTTAAATTATTATTACAATGAAATCTTATTTATTTATTTATTTATTATTAATCTGGTTTTTAATATAATAATACTTTTTTTTTTTGTATTTAATATGATTTTAATCTTGTCACCATTTATTACAAAATTATTTGTTATTTTGTCTATTGGACTTGCATTTACATTTTTAAAAAATTTGTTTATTTACCTTTTAATTGTGTAATATATATATAATACAAATAAAATGTCCATTAATTAAAAAACTATTGTAATAACAATAAAAATAATAAATATTTATTATTTTTATTTGTTATATATATATTTAAAAAGACACTTCTTTAGTGAATTAGTTTTCTTGCCTACATTAAATTCAGTTACAGCAACCAGTTTTTTTGATGTTTCAAGTGCTTCTGAATATTAATTATTAATTTCAAATTTTAAAATTATTTATGAATTTAATGGCTGGAGCTAACAGCCTGCAATTCATGATTGTGTTCATATGTTTGTAGCTAAATATATTGTAAAACTATCTTTGTTAATCTGACTGCTGCAGGTAAGGATCGGTTAGCTAAGTGGAGACAAATTGTTATGCATTAACCACATATCTCAAATCTTTAAAAAATTATCATTTGTTGATGTAAGATTAAATAAAAACTAATAATCACTGGGTTAGTTGCACAGTAGGTCAAGAAATAAAACAATAACAACTCTCTCCATATAGTAGTGCTATCCGGTGCAAGCTAGAGTAATCTATGGATGCCAGAAGGTTTGTTCATCAAAATTCCTATCTAGTGCTTATCATCCAACACCCCCTCCAGACTGCTTCCTAGTTTGTGGCTTTCATCAGTGAGGATCCTTGGATTTGAGAGCACCACACCATCTTTGGAATCTAATGCAACTCTTCAACCGCTGCCTTTTTTCTTTGTAGGTAACTATAAGGCTATGAACTCAAAATGAAAACGTTTTCAACCCAAGCTCTGAACCCAATTCAGTATCTATATATTGTCTTTGATTTTTTAATGACCATAACCACCAAAACCCTTTAGCCAGGATTGCTATCAACCACTGAAACATTAAATGACAACTATTTCTTATGCTTACATAATGTAAAAACGGTAGCAATTTTCTCCGTGCAGTAGTGCCATCCAGTGCAAGTTATAGTAATTTTCTAGCATTCATTGATTACTATGGCTTGCACTGGGTGGCACTGCTGTATGGAAAGAGTTGTTACTGTTTTAACAAATGTGAAAGCATAAGAAATGCTGATCATGTGATAAATAACATGCTAATGGCTACAATCCGAAGTTCATAAGAAGTTTGTGAAGTTCGATATGTTGATGCGTCAAAGTGATAAATTAGCTTCCGGGACCCTGAAAGCTTATCGCTGTACTTTTGCACTAAACCGTACCAGATGATAAAAAATTTAAATTCTATGATAAGTGTAACATGTTAAGATTTGTCTCAAATACATTTGGTATAAAAAATTATCCATTGCTCATTAACCATGGCCAACTACATCAGTTATATATATATTGTAAATATTATGATTTAATCTTTTTTTTCTTTAGATTGCTGCTGTCTTTATCTTTAGTATTAAATCCATTCTAGATTTATTTTATTCCTTTTTTTTTTTATTTTTATAAAAAAAATGCCTTCCAAACATTTTCTTTTACTACTTATACAAATTCTTTAGTTTTAGGAATCAAAAAAAAAAAAAAAGAAAGTTTAAAGCTGGAAAACAGTTAATCAGATTTTAAGTTTCCATAGCTGATGATTAAATGATTTAAAAAATTAAATTAAAAAGAAAATACAATGATTGCGCAGTCTTTTTTTTTTTTATTATTATTACAAATATTCTATAATTTATAACTTTTGAAAAATCTTTGTAGACGAAAATATTTGTTGTTAGGATTTTTATATATATATATCCCTTTATTATCTCTTTTTTTGCCCCACTTTTTTTTTTTGGTAACTTTGACTCAAAAATTATCATTTCATTAAAATATAACTATAAGCATATGTTTTTAAGGTGAAGTATTTATTCCATTATCAGAGCCATCTATCGTAAGCCTGAGCAATCAATGGGCCCTAGATGGTAATGTTAAGATAAAATAAATAATTGGATAATTTATTTCCTGGGAGTTTATAAGAAAGCCGAACATTGGAAGTGAAAGAGTTGGACTGCAATCTATGGACATTGAGTCCCAATATCCAGCCTTCTACTACTTAAGCAAACCACACAGAACAGTATTACGATTAGATCTCCAGGTTAGTTTTTAATATTCTTCCTCAATTTCGGATTATTTAAGTAGTAAATAGTCAAAAACTTCTGACTTTTATGTAGGACATTAATCAGAAACTAGTCTGGGCATATAGGTTATATGATTATCCTCTAGCATTCATTGATATTGGAGTTTATAAGAGATGATTACAGTGTAAAGGATTTCCCTTAAGGGAAATGTGCTGGTTTTCCTTTACACTGCTTAGGTTAAATGTAAGTAAAGGGAGTCTTATCTTTTGTTGATGAATGCGTGTATACATATATAGTAATCACATATTTAAAGCACGTTTTGATTATATTAAACTGATTCACATTAAAGTGAGAATTATGTGCAATTAAATCAAGGAGACTACAAGAAAAAATATATATGTAATGAAGGATATATATATTTACACTATATGCAATAACATAGCGATGACTAAAAAATAATATATATATAAAATATTTTATAAAAATTGCTTTTTTATTTTTTCAATCACAATTTTGTTGTTATATTTAATTTGAAGTGAAAGTATAGAGTAGCGTTTCAAATTAAATATATAACAACCATAATAGTGTTTTAAAGAGAAAATTTTTTTTTTTTTTAGTTTTTAATGCATTATTATATTGCTCTTTGATTTAAATAAAACAATTTTTAAATTACATTTTGAACTACAAATATCAAATTAACTCAACCCACATTTTTGACACCATCCACTTTAGATAAATATAATAATGACTATTATTAATCATTTACTAAACTAGAGATTATCTCTAGCACAGATATAAACTTTAAAACTTAATTAAAAATTAATATATCTGATTTTTTAAAATTAAACACAAGGAGTTATTCACATTTCCTTTTCCCATGTGTAATATTTTCATAAATATATTAAATAACTTCAACATTACTACATATTCTTTTAAATTCCTATAAAAGAATATGTGGTAATCATTGAGGTTATTTAATATATTTATAAAAATATTTTATATATATATATTTTTAGTATTCAGATATTTTCTAAACAATATCACTGTATTTGTAGTACTTGAAATGAAATTTGCAGACCTAAAAAATCATTTACAAAGTTTTTTTTCCTTCATGAAGGCAGTATTTTATTTTATTTTTTTAAAAATTTTTAGTTATGCAGTCAAGAGAAATTAAGATTTCATTTTCTGTTTCTTTTTCTTTCTATTTTAATAAACTGTAAGTGCTTTTTAGTGAATTAGTTGTGAAATTCAATGAAAGTTTGTTTTAAATAATATATGACCATTTATTGTATATCATCAGAACTGATATTAATGTTTGATTCACCAACCCTATTAAAGTGGACAATCAGTGGGATAATCTGAGAGATTGCAGTGTTGAATTGCATTGTCCTTGATATCTTATATGTGTATGAAATTTGAAGAAAATCCGTTTGATAGCAATATGTTAAAAATCATTTACATGATTTGACCTTGATTAAAAAAAAAATATTCATTAAAAAAATAAAGCAACTTGATATGGTAAAATATATTTGAAAAAAATGTGCACATTCACTTAAATATCACTAATTTCGCCACTTCCTTTATTTTGCTATAATATTTTATATAAATACAAATTTGTACTGCTTACTTTAAGCACTTTAACAAAATATTTTTTATTGTAGATATACACACACAATCTGATATTTTAATTGTCTTGCAGTCTTCCTCAGTGCTGTTCCTATTTCAATTTGTGTGTGTATAAAAATTGAAATAGGAGTGGTTCTGAAAAAGCTGTAGGACAGTCCAAATGTCAGATTATGTGTGTATAAAAATTGAAGTAGGAATGGTTCTGAGGAAAACTGCAGGGCAGTTGAAACATTAGATAATGTGTGTATATCTACAATAAAAAAATCTCTAAAATGTATTTAAAGTAAGAGTTGTTAATTTGTATTCATATTCAGTTAAAGTTGTCAAGCCTGTGAAACCTATTGCAGGGTAATTTAAATAGTTTATACTGATACTATTGCATTAGGATGAAATGTAATGGAGATTTTTAAGAAGAAAAGTATTAATTCAAGTATCACTTGGATTATTCTAGCTTGTATCAGTAGCAATAATCCATTCTGCTCTAAAGCTATCAATGCGAGCATGAAAAATGTAATTTGAGTTAATGGACACTAAATGATAACGCCGACCACTATATATAAATAAATGTGTTTGTTGGATTGAATGCTTCTCACTGCCTAAATTAGAAATTAGTCTTGTTTGATTTTACTATCAAATATTCATTGACTTCTCTTGTTTACACATATGATTTTTAAATGAAATAATATAAATTAAATTCCTAGTGTAGGTAGAATATAATTGAAGTCACTAAAATGTATAGTTGCTGATTTAAAATTATATATATACAAGTAAGGTTTTTTGGGGTCAGAATTTTAGGGTATTGAAATGCTCAGAAATATTACAGAAGAATAGAAGGCTGTTGAACAGACATGTGCAATCCATTGCTTCTTAAAGATAATCAGTAGCCAAAAATTAATCTGGGAATTTGATTGGTATTTTTATCTAGTATCCATTGATTATCTGTGCTTACTTAAATAATTCTTTAATATAATGAATACAGAATGATATGGAGTGAAAAACATTGTGGTAATCTAAAAAAAAAAAAACAGGAAGAAAAATTATTTAATAAGATTAGAGTTTTTGACCACACTTTTACGCTGGATAGTGAGGACAATTGGTGCCCAAAATGCATCCTGTTGGGGGGGGGGGGTAATTTGTTACTCTACATTCAAAATAAATAAAAAAGTCCATTAAAAAAATAAAGCTGAACCCTTTCGAAATGTAAATTTAAAATTCATCTTGTAGATTTATTACAACTTTGAATGATAGTACATTTGATTAAGAGAATCAAGGAAGGAATACCTTTCAGAGCCTCAGTAAATATTTGCAAGTAGAATTTTATGGAAAATGAGATGAATTCAATCTGAATTTACTAGGTTTAAATTTCTTGCTATCTATTAGATTTGTATTTTTTTATTCCAGCATTTTGCACGGCTTTTATGAATGTGCAAATAATAACAAGTAAGTTCCCTGCAGGCAATACAACAATAATATTGGGTTTAGTCTATTAAAGAGATTCAAAATACAGATTATGTGTAAAAAAACAACAACAACTCTGTTTTGGACTTCATAGAATAGTGAGAAAATATTGAAGATTCCTGTTTTCAGAAACTTAAGAATCTCCTTCAGTTAGAATGTTAGAGTCTCATGGAATATCTATGAGATTTTTCTCATAATACTCTATCATGATAAGTGGAAGTTAATATGCTTAATTCTTTATGTGTATCTTGATAAATTATGAAAAGTTTCATTCATTTCTTGCTTATTTATCTTTTTTTCTTTTGCTATCTCAAATTACTTTGATTTTGAAAATTATTTTCCTCATTGGCTCTACTAGTTTTTAGGAATATTTTTTAAAATTTCTATGAGCATTTTCACTTTTTTCTTGTTAATGACATATGTTTTCATATAAAGAGCATGTTGTTTGTACAAGTGAAAATCTTAATAGTGATAAAGATATGTGTAAGAAATTGTGATCTGGGCTAACCAATGAGTGTTGATCAGTATGAAATGTGCTTCTTTTCACATTTTTGGATCATATGTTTATGATTACATCCCTCCACAAGGTGTTAAAAGGGGATCCCTACTTTATGTGAGAATGATGTAGTGAAGATTACACCATAGAAATATTATTCATTAATTCTTATCCTACTTAACAGTTGTGCTTTTGCATAAGAAAAATTGTCATAAATAATTTAAGGTATTACAAATTCTTTAATTTAATTATAATACAAAATAAATTAATGGTAAAAAAAATCAAAACAAAATTGCATTCCAGAAATATATTAATTATAAATAATAAAAAAATATAGATTACCTCAAATTATATATCTATGTACATGATACATTATGTTACTGGTTTTTTTTTTCTTTTTAATATATACTTTTTAATTTAATTTTTTATTTCTTTATAATTTTGTAAGTTTTAATACTTCATTAAGTAATTTGTTATATAAGTTAGGAATATAATAATTTGTCATTTTATATCTATATTTATATAAAAGATGTTGCAATTATGTATGAATCTATTTTTCTAAAGCTTGCTTCAAACTGTTTATACCTAAGGGTTCTTGAAAATATTGTCAATTTTTTTTCAAGAAGTTCATCAAATAATAAAATATTTTTAAAACCAATTCTTTATATATATATAATTTTCGTTCATTAAATTAGCTGTTTTTTTTAAAAAAATTAATAACATTAATCTTTTAATATTATAATAGCTAGCATGACCATAAATAGTTATTTCATATCTTTAAGATTCACACAAGATTTATATATATTAACAAAAACTTTCAAAAGGAAAGCTTGATTTTGTAAAACGATTTACAGTATGTTCATTTATTAATTAAAATGTTAATATGAAGTTTCCATAATATTTGTTTATCTATTCCAAGATAACTAATATAATTGTTCTATTTTTTTTTTTAATCAGAAGGGAATTGCAACCTATACACATGCATTGTGATGTTGTTTTAATACCTCAACAATGTTTTGTTGAATAGTAAGGACACTCTCAAACCAAAGCACAAGATAGAGACTTTAAAAAAGATAAGAGTGGCCATCTTATCTTTGTATCTAAATTCAGTTATATAGACTAATCTAAATCATCTTGGAATGAGGGCATGAAGGTCTTCCATGAATCACTTTACATCCATTAACTTTATTCGTTTTATTATCTATTGTGAAATCTTCTGATCTGCTGCATGTTAGTATTATGAAATATTATAATTTATGTAATTCTATTTAATTTGTTAGTGCAGTATTCGTATGTAATTTTAATTAGAAGAGAATCATGGATTTGTTTATTATTATCTCAGGAACCATTTGTACTTTCTATTCCATTTTTTTTTATACACTAGTTTATTGTGAAATTTTATTTTCTAATAATTTCCAATACTTTTCTTAATGTAGTCAGAATTTTTTTAAAAAATAGCTATAACTTAGAATATTAATAGCTATTTGTAGTCATGATTTGATGATATAATAATTAATTATTATAAAAACTCCCACCCCCCCGCTAAATTTCAAATGTAAATTTATAGGCTGAAATAATAATCATATATATTGTTATTTTATATTTATGTTTGCATTTGCCTTCACGCATGCACACGAGTATATATATACACATGCACAAATATGGTTGCTGTTTTAATCTATTTGCATGACTGGATAATGAATGTACAGGGTGGACAATAATTTTTTATAGATCCCTATGCTTGGATTGGTCGGCGTGGCCTCCCAGATCTCACTCCACTTGATTTTTTATCTTTGGGGTCACTTGAAGGCCACGATGTTTCATGAAAAGATATAAAATATAAATCATCTTAGGGAATGTATGACTATTGCGATTACAAGCATAACTCCAGTTATGCTGATACATGTTTATCAGCAGGAGTGCACACATATTGAAATGAGTTTTCAAAACAATGGCAGTCATGTAGAGCATATTTTATAAATAAAAGTGATTTTTCATTAAAAAATATTTATTTTTCTTATGTATGGAAATTTATGGCCTATCCTGTATTTAGAAAATGACATCAAGTATTGTTTTATTTATTTAATCCTAATTTAGTCATTTATCCTTCAATTTTTTATTAATCTATTTTTCCATTTATTTTAATCTATCTATTCATTTATCATTTCTCTTTTCGATCTTCTGTCTATTTATTCAAGCTATATATATATATTTATTAATCTGGATTTCATTATCTATGTGGATTTTAAATTATCTTCTCTCTTCATCTGTATGTGTTATGGTTAGCATTAAAGAATTGTGATTTTAATACTGGATGATTAATATCTAATGCTAAAATAGATTTGTTTTACAGAAAACTATTGACCAAATATAAGAGGGTAAAGGAAATAACTAAAACTAAATATTTGTATCTTCACAAATAGTAAAATCAATCATAGGTTCACATTCTTGTCTGTATGAAAAAATATATTTGCATAGACGCGACCCAAAATTTAATGATAATGAAAAAATATAATAATTAATTAAATGATATAAAAATAAATAAATAACATTTTTAAAGTAAATAACACTATTTAAAAAAATCTTTATATGATTTAACGCTAACCACCATTGTTTAACAAAATAATAATAGAATCTCATTTCTAATGGTAATTTGAACATTGGACAAAATAAATTCTTTATTTAATTATAGAACTGGATGTATTAGATATCGATAGCCATTTAAAAAAAAAATGGTGATTGTTGCATGTATAATCTAACCATTAGTGGAGTCATTGTCTATATATTTAAGTAGATGAGAATAAGCAACTCTCGAAAATAATAAATTTAAAAACATAAAAATAATGTAATTTATGTAGAAAGTAAATCTGAAAATATATTTAATGATTGAAAAACAAATATTTTCAATAAATGTCATCATTGCGTATTTAATTTCGTATACAGTGTTTACTTTCATTATATTTATTGAAAATATTTATTTTTCAATTATTATGTATTTGCTCAATATATTATTTTTAGGTTTGTTTTCTAAATAAATTATATTATTTTTATGTTGTCTTCACAAGACTCCTTTGCCTTCATAGCTAATAAAATTTTCATCAAGTGTTTGCATTGATAACATTTCTTGAAAATATTTGTCTTCAATCATTGTTCATCCATATTTACCATCATTTCTAATTTAAAATCTCATCCTGAATATTAAAGATATTAATTTCAGATTTGTTTTCAAACATATTATTTTCGTGTTTTTTGTTTTTGAAATTCAGTAATTAGCTTTTTGTTTACTTTGGTTCATGGATAGAAGTTCCACTAATGAGTAGTACATACATGCAATTAGCAGCCAAATTATTTTAATGTTGCTTATAAATGTTAATAGACAAATTTTACGTTTGAATTTTTACTAGTTTCATTTTAATTTCTCATAAAATTAAACTTTAAAAAAAAAAATGTATAAAAGAGAATACCTAATAAAGAATATATAAAAACATTACACTGTGCAGTAATTTTTATTTTTATATATATTAAAAATAATTTTGATAAATTATGGTTTTAATATATATATATACATACCATTATTTGTTTATAAACAATAGTTTCCCCTTCCGTATTCATGATTTTCACATCTACAGTTTCAGCTATTTGTAATTCAAAAATAAATAAACAAATAAAAATAATAATAAGTTAACACAAATGGAAATTTATTTTTTTAGTCCTTAGTGCAATTATTAGATGCTGAGATCATAGACCATCATAAAAAATAGCAACAGTAGATTTATCAGCATCCTCACTATAAAGATTATTTAAACACTAAAGCTGTGTTGTAATTTTAAATAAACAATGTTTTTATTATTTATAACTTTATTTATATATAAATACTTTTGTAGATATATTAAACAACCTCCATACTTCCCTATTCTTATTAAATTCATATAAATAAAAATACAATAAAAGACAAATGACCCCCCAAGATGCATTCCATGCTGAACCAGCACTCATCAATTGGCCCAGATCACTATCTCTCATATATATCTCTATTATATGAAGAGTATTTATCTATAGTAAATTGTTACATTTTTATTTACCATAGTCAAACTCCCTCCACTCACTACTTTGACACCATCCACCTCAAATACATACAATAATGATTATTACTAATCATTTTTTAAATTAGAGATTATCTCTAACACAGATATAAACTTTAAACCTTAGTTAAAGATTAATATATCTGATTTTTTAATTTTAAACATATACACACATGGAGTTATTCATCTTTCTCTTTCCCATGTGTAATATCTTTTGTGTATTGTATAAATCTGTTTTATTAATAATAGTATAATTCTTTAAAATATTGTAAATGCTTATTTTTATATTTGTGCAAAATTTTTGCACAGCAGTAATTAAAGCAATTTATTTTTTACTGATTAACTTTCTCTCATATTTCCTCATTTAAAATATAGGTCACTTCATTTATATATTTTTTCTATTTAACAGTTTACATTCAAATATCAGCCTTTTAAGCTAATTGTGCATAAGCTTTGTGAGTGTTAATAATAAATGAATACTTTCTCACCAATACAAGATATAGTATTTATGCAGGAATAAAAGGAATCCTCTTATTCCTATGACTCAAATGCTTATATGTGAGCAAATCTGAAGTACTGGCAAATAAAGCATGAGGATGATGTCTGAATGAATGACGTGGGTGAAATGTATACAATTGTAAACATATGGTATATAAAATAAATGCTTATTTACATATTTAACAGTTTAGTAATATTGAAATACAATATATATACTTAACTTAGATGTATTTTAATGGGATTTGAACCCAGACTTTCAAGCTTCCTACAGTCATCCACTCTAATCAATATAACCGATACACATGACCAATCTTTTAAATAAGGCTAAGACTTTAAAAAATTATTTTCCTTCAGCAATCTATTTATCCATCTATTAATTGGATTGATTACAGTTTTTGGTGTAATAGAAAAAATGAAGTCAGTTTTTTGCTAATAGTCTTATTATTTTATATGAATTTACTTAACTTTCGTTTTTTTTAATTACATTTTTTAAATGTTTGTAGCAATAATTAATTTACTCCAGTAATAAAATTGTATCATAGGATATGTATATAGGGTATATGGATATTGAAAACAATTGTATATGTGCGTGTTAAAAATATGGTTCACTATCATTAGTGAAATTTTAGTATCTACACTACAGCTTGACTCAGATATTTAATGATATGGGTGGATTACTTATTGTTGCTCACACACATAAACATACACATTTTAATAGACATGGGGAACAGATAATTAGCTATAATCTTTTTTTGTTTTCTTCTGAAGAGTAATTGTAAAACTGTATTTATATATTGGACTATTTCCATTATCTAGTGTTGAGTATTGAATGTCTTTAGAAAAATTTAACTTTGTTCAGACCAGCAAAAGAAGAAAGGAGAATAATACCTCTTGAAACAGTGTGCATATATTAACCTGTGTTCTGTTACTAAAAGTTGAATGTACCTTGAAAATTTAAATAAAGTTAAATTTTTCTAAAGACATTCAATCAATATTCAATACTAGGTGATGGAAATAATTCAATATATAAATACAATTAAAATATCATCGCAAACCTTCAGGAAAATATTAATTGCAAAATGATTTGTCAAAAGTTTATACAAATTATCGTTGGGAATTTTGGATTTTATTTTGGAAAAATAAATGGAGTGATTTGTGATCATTCAGTATTTATAAGCAATTAATTTTTTTTTATTGTTTTATAAAATTGATAAGGGGAAAAAATGATCAAAGTTTATTTTCCAAGTTATATGAAGAAAAAAAATTACTGCTAAGTTAAAATTTTGCATCATCTTAATGTTGTAGTAATGAACATATGGTTTTAAATTCACAAGAGGAGAGTTTACTGTTTAGAATTAGAGTTAAGAGTGTATAAATCTTGGAGTTAATATAGGTACAGACAACAATTTATTTAATGACGAGGGGTGGGGTGGAATTAGAAAGAAGTTAACAATCGATACAATTAAAAATGAATATTAAAGAAAAGTTTTGGAAACTGTTAGATAAGAAAATAAACGTAAATAATAACATATTAATAATTTTTATTAGTTATCCATTACACTAGAGATTATCCAATAATGAATAACATTTCTGTAGTGCAATTTTCACTGCACCACTGGAAATTATACTACAGAAATATTATTCATTATTAGATAATCTCTAGTCTAATGAATGACAAATAAAAATTATTAATGTACTTCCATTAAGTGATTTGTGTCAAAGTTGTGAGAGCAGCATGTTTGACACATCAATTAAACTGTAGTAATTTACTATATATATATTGAACAATGATAAAGATGTAAGAAATTGTTGTCTGGGCCAACTGATGAGTGCTGGTTCAGTACAAAATGTACATCTTGGGGATCATATATCGTTTTCACATGTCTTTGATCATATATTCCTGATTATATCCCCCCCCCCCCAGTTTATTAAATGTGGATAGAAACCAGTTTCTACCTTGCGTGAGAGTGGTATAATGAAAATTATAATACAGAAGTATATTATTCATTAATGATGGAATTGTAATTGATATATTAAAAGAAGCAGGGCAAGAAATAGAAATTTTTTTTTAGCAAAGTTACATTGATGTTGAGGATTACATGAGAAAACACTCTAGTTATATATATATAATAGAACATATTATTCGAAAATTGATAAAAATTAATATACCAGTAATAATAATAAATAACTGCTCATAAATAAACGTGAGCATTCTAACTATAAAGAATAAAGTGAGAAAGTGGAAAAGAAATTATTCAAAAAATGAGTTTTGCAATGATTATAAAAAACGATTTGTGAAGTACAAATACGTCAGCGCATAGAACATAGTGATCCATTTTTTTGTTTATTTAATATTTAAAAATTTTGTCTTTTAACTTCTTCAGCAGAAAATTTTGATGAAATACTTTAAAACTATTATCAAATTGTAGCTCTCTAATGTCGGTATTTTTCCAATGAAAACTAATTGACATTGCATTTCTTTAGAAAGTCTTTGAGATAATCCTTACTAAGTAGACGGGATCTACCTCTCTCATGAAAACCATGCTCAAGTTCACCATACAACATCCTTTTAGGTAGTCTTCCATTATTTATTCATTTTACAAGACAAATCCAAAGCTGTGATTTTACCGTAGTGGACTCAGTAGTATCATTCTAAGCAAGCCAAAGAACATACTAATTGGTTTTAGGATCTTGCTTTACATCGTGTAACTTAAATGAAAATTTTCTAATGCCTTTTTATATTGTGCCAATAGATTGTCCAAGTTTCACTATCATACAAAAATTACATCTTTATATAGAACAAATTCAATTGCACCTAGTTATTTCTCAGTGACGGAATACTCCTATTCTTTCTAAAAACAGCAGTACACTGGAATCTGTGCTATACCTCAACATCTAAATCCACTTTTCTACTTACAAAACTACCCTGGTATTAAAACGGGTTTACTTGCTGGGAATTTTTTTCTGTCTGATTGATCAAAAAACTTGACTTTGTTGCATTCAAATCATTAAGAACATTCTGTAAATTATTTTTTGAATTGGCAAAAATACTACAATCACCAGCATAGTGTAAATCCAGAAACCAAGAAGAAGATGTGCTTGTTTTTATTTTTAATCAATTGAAATTAAAAATCCAACATTAAATCTGTATCTTATCTTGGTCCATATTCGATAAGCCACCTGTAAACATTTCCAAAGATCTCTGCCATAAAAATTTAAATATTGGAGCAAGTACACATTCTTGTCTAACACCTGTTTTTATTTCAGACTTTCTACCTGTAGTTATAACACTTTCTACCATTTCATCATATAGAAACTATATAAAATGAATAAATTTTGATGATCAACCAACTTGTCCTATTAACTGAATCAAATGCCTTGACCAAAATCAATAAAAGCAATATATAAAATGCTCCTTTGTTCCTGACACTTTTTTTCCATTTGACTTGCAACAAAAATCATATATATATATACACCTGGGTCTCTTTTTATGCTGACTTATTTAACACAATTTTGAAGTTATGCGATTCGTGTTTCACCGGAAGTCGATTTCCGATAATGCGCTATTACTTTAAATAATAAATTTTGCGCACTTACGTTATATTGAAAGTAATAGCACATTATTGGAATTCGACTTTCATCTTAGTAATTTCAATATTTTCAGTGCTTTATAATAGTAAGATTTTATGCAATAATGAAATTAAAATCATGATTTCCACATTTTATGTATACACATATTAAATTTTACAAGATTATAATGTAAATTTGTTCAAACATTGTACGTGTTAATTTTGCATTTTAAATCACATTCTGTTTTTCTTTTTAAAAAAGAACGTAATCAATTATTATTTTCTTATTAATGACACTAATCATTAACGTGCTCTTAAATTCTGAGAGCTAAATGGTTGTATGTCTGGATATCGCGAGCTTCGTAAACAATTAATAAAATCATCGTCTCAAAGATTAATTACTAATTACGTTGTCACCAGAAAATCATAATAATTAAAATGTGTATAAAAAATGTAAATTACTGTACTGTAAATTATGCGTAAAAATATATTATTTTGAATAAAATTAAATATTATAGTTAAAAAAGTTTGTCTTGTATCAATTTTTTTCAAATTTGAAATTTTTTATTAGTCATATTTTATTTCCTTATTTTTTTTTTTGCGCGAATTTTAAAGTAATTTTACGTTGGTGCTTTGCTTTCACGCGAATTTTGCAAATTCACAGACCGCACCCCCCCTTTTTCAATGTAAGTTACGTCTATTTTTGCACGATTTCATTTGCGCGTGTTTTCTGAGGAACCTATCGCGTAAATCAAGACCCAGGTGTATAGTGCTTGATTCTTTAAAACCACATTGAATCTCAGTTAATTGTTCATCTATAACTGGAAACAACATTCAACAAAATTCTTGGAAGTACTTTTGCTATAGTGGGAATAATACCATAATAATTATTGCAATCTTGTTTATTTCCTTTGCTTTTAAAAATTGACATTAGATGGCACAACTTCACAGATCTACATAATCCTAAAAAATTCCAATATTTTTGAAACTAACATATCACCACCATATTTTAAATCTACTCCAGGTATTATATCAAGGGCCTGCAGCCTTTTCCGTTTTAAGATTACAAAGTTATTTTAACTTCATTAAGCTGAATATCTTTGTCCAAATCTAAATGAATAAACAAAATGGACATCTCATTAAAAATTGTCATCCTAGTGTCATTATTCAAAGGATGATCAAATACTCCTTCCACCTCTTTAAAATATTCTCATCATGAAAGAGAGTCCCTCCCATCTTTAGATATAAGATTATGATACCATATTTCAGGTCCATATATTGCTTTCAATGAATAATAATAAAAAAAAGATTTAGAATGACCACGGTCGAATATCTGTATCTTCTTTGCACTTTGAATCCACCAATCATTTTAAGTCTTTTTGTCAGTTGTTAAGTTGTTAAATTTCTGCCTTCAGATCTTTATTATTTCTTGTTTCAATTAAAATCTTTATTAACAAAAAAAAAAAACAATAATTATGTACATTTTTTTAAAACTTATTTACATATCTTTTTCATTATAGATCTTCATATTTATTTATTTAAATTTTTTGTAAATTCTTTCTGTAATTAAACAGTTATTTTAATTTTTCAATTATTTATTACGAATTTCCACATTAAATCTATTATTTTGCCAAGAAGAAAATGTTACACGTTTTCTTTCAATTAAATCATTAATTAGACTATTATTAGAAAAGTAGTTAGGATTCTTTTTTTTTTTTTTTTAATGAACCTTGAAATAGATTAATTTATATTCATAACATTTTTTAAAGATAATTCAAATATTTAGTAATATGACAGTCCTAAAGATCCAAAATAATTTTATTTTTTAATAGCAGTTGAAAATTTGTTAACTAGAACAGATTTTTCTAAAGAATGAATACCATTTTTTTTTGTGTGTGAATACAATTAGAGTAATATCTATTTTTTAATCTAACCATTTTAATTGTGAGTGTACTTATCTATGATTTGTTCAACAATCTGTACATGTAATTAGGCGTGTAATATGAATTTCACATTTTTTCTGTTACCTAACTATAATGTAATTTATTAAATGTCAATGTTTTGAGCATGGGTGGTGTGTACATGTTTCTGGAAAGTATTTTGTTTCCTAAACAAAGTGTTTTTGATAGTCAGTAAAAATGTATTATGCATAAATTCAATAATAACACACCATTTGAATTTATTGCACCAATATCATTCGTTTCAATAACTTTTAAACAAAGTGTACTCTTCCAATATGTGCATTAAAGTCACCAAGAAGTAAAAAGTCAATCTTTTAATGATATTGGTGTAATAATGCTATCTAAGATTGAGGCTTATAGGCACTAATAAAATGAGCACTAGTACCTATTACTTTAGATGAGTTTTAACACCCTTAACCTTTTATTGATACAATGAGGAATTCCAACAATAGAAAATGCTGAAGTAGACCTTATAGCAAATCAAAAACCATGCTATATCCTTTCACTGATTGACCTGACTTCCCCCAAAAAACAAATTGGGTCCATCCATTTGATTTATTAAACTTTTTTCATCTGGAAGACACCATTCTTAAATCTTGGCAACATCTTAGTCACGTGTGAAGTCTCTGTTCTGGTTTTGAAAGATTGTATCAAGTAAAGTTGGCAAATTCCATGTACCTTTATTTAGAAAAAAAAAATGGAAATGTTGTTGCACAAAAACAAATCCATTGTCACAATTTTTAATAAGGGATTGTCTGATGACATGAGAGGTTTACAGAGACTGAGTTATACAATAACTTAGGTAACCGAAGAAGGAAAAGTGGGAAACAGAAAAAAATTTCTTATTGCAAACACTAGCTAGCCTTTGATAGTAACATCCTATCCTACATGGCAGCAGTAAGATGCTATGCTTTTATTATTCACAGTTGACATTCATATCCAAAAGCCATTCCACTGTCTATCACCTGTGGAACCCAAAGGTAGCCTTAGCACAACAGCTGACAATATTTAATTCCTATTTTTAGTAACTTTTTTTTAATGTTCACTCTTAATCATCATCTTACAAAGAATTACTAGGAATTTATTTGATTACTTCTTTTAAAAAAAAAAGTGGCAAAACTCTCAATACAGTAGTGCCACCCTGTGCCAAACCAGAGTAATCAATGGATGCCAGAAGGCTTGTGCATAAAATCCCTATCTAGTGCCTGCTCATCCAATATTCCAGACTAGTTTCTGGCTTGTAGCCTTCATCAGTAAGGAGCCTTGGATCTGAGAGCACTACATTAGATAGGGATTTTATGCACAAACCTTCTGGCATCCATTGATTACTCTGGTTGGCACAGTGTGGCGCTACTGTATGAAGGTTTTACCTTGTTTAATAACAATTATGTGCTAGTATAAGAAATGGTGATCATGTGATAAAATATGTGATTGCATGCGAACGGAGTCTACGGAGCAAAATATGAAATATTATTTTTCAACCACGATAACTGACTAATGATTAGTCAACTTTCCGTATTTAACCGACATCAAATGACAGTTTATGGTTTATTCAATAAACTACGATTAAATCCTGATAAATATTCTCTCTTTTTTTTTTAGAAAAAAGAATACTAAATCATTTCTTAATTAAAGACATTAACAAAAAAGATTTTGAAATTGAAATAATTAAATCCTTGCACCTTTCAGATGCTGATCAGGTAAAACCAGGTTGATTAGGAATTAGTCTACTTTATATATACAATCTACACAAATAAGATTTCATTTAGTTATAGTATTGTGTAAGACAAACATCTGGCAGTCATTAATAAATAATTTCTTGTATGATATACGTAGACATAGTTTTTATTCCATATTTATAAAAAAATTATATTTAAAATAGAACCCCCCCCCCCCATTTAAAATGAAAGTTAATGTTATTGTCTTTCTATAAGGGACTAATCAAACAATTGAATGTTAAATACTAGTAATAATTACTATATAATTTGATTCTCTTAATAAAAATATAGAATTGCTCTGTAAAACTAATTCAAAATCTCTGGCAACAACAAAAATTCAAATTACTCTAAAACTTTTTAACTTGAAATCTGAGTGACTTTTAAGAAAATGACATAAACAAAAATGAAAGAATATTGTAATAAGAATAATCATTTAATCTTTGTTTTTTTTTAAAAAAAAAAAATCTTAGTTTTGAGTAATATTACGTGTACATAGTTTATTCATGTATATATAATATATGCACATATCTGCACATTTGAAAGATCTTTATGATGTAATGATAACCTATTCATTTGTTATGTTGGTGATCTCGATTCAAATTCTATCCAGGTGAAACTTGAAAAGTTTTATAGTTTACAGTTTGGCTTGCAATTTTTTTCTCTTTCTCAAGTAGCCAATTTATAGCCAATCCTGTTGACTATTCAATACTTAACTAGTCGGTAAATAGGCATCTTACTATTTTTAATTAAAAAATTAAATCTATTCAAACTCTAGCCATCTAGTTTTTCGAAACTTTAGTAAAGGAGTGCCTTTTTTTTTTTTTTTACGAAAAGTTGTCTGAAGACCTTTGCCATTTACATTGTCACATTTGTAAATTGTAAAGAAATATCACGTAATAGTTAATTCATCTACCTGTCACGATCACAACATTAGGATTGAAATTGGGCTAGTTTTAAAAAAGTTTCAAACAGACTTGATGATAATTTTCTTTCAGGTATTTGATCTTAGTTAATCTAGGTTTTTAAGGTACATTTATTGGGGTAAAAGAAGATTAGAAAAACATAGAATTTTTTTTTATCACCTGGCATTTAATAAGTATAATAAGAAAAACTTATCTATTTATTAATACTATAAGGGAGGGAAAGACAAATGATAGGATCTTTGGTTGTGGGATATTGATTCTGCAACAACAAACCTTTCTCCAGCAAACAAATTGTACAGAGAACACTTTTCTGTCTAAATTAAGAGTTACAATAAATTTTAGAGGATCAGATCTTTGTCTGTTTTGTAAGGCTTAAGTTAATCAATTTAATTCAGTTATCTACTTATTTAATATTGATTTTTCCGTTGTTTGTATTTGTAATTCAATTTTCAAATGTTTGTTTGTCTGCATATCAAGAACCACTTCGGTAAGCAGATGAACAAACACTGCATATTTGAATCATCTGCTTATTTATACCCTTCGCAGCAAAAGTATTGTTCATATATAAATATCAAATATGCATAACTTAATATTTTCCTGAAGGTTTGTGATGATGGTATATTAGATATAATTACTAACCTGTGTTGTCTATTTGGGGTTATTACTAACAAATTGTTTGTATTTGAATAAGTTGTAAAATTTTGTATACATTCAACGTTTAATGATCGATGACGGAAATAGTCCAATATATTAATTATCACATGCTTAACTTAATGTATATGAAATTTAAATAGAAGCAACCAATTCATAGATATCAATCAATGCAAAAAAAATAGAATGATAATCTATTTCTTGTGCTCTGGATGTTTGTAAGGATTCAGTCATTGATGTTGTGGAAGTAGAGTAAGAAATTTGTATATCAGCCATATTTTAAGCATGGTGTAAAGAATAATTCTAGAATTACAATTATAAAGACAGTGCTTTATTTTAAACAACCTCATAATAGATGTGAAAAGTCAGTAGTCGTAAGTAAATATTAAATATGCATAATTTAGTGTTTATGAAATTTAAACAGAAGCAATGTTAAGTTATGAGTATTTGATATTTATATTTTAAAAAAAACAACTCATTTATATTGTCAGTTTGTTTAAAATAATAAGGTTTTGCCTTATCATAATTTCAGAATTATTTTCACCTTATTAAAATCAGGTAAATATTTCTGATTGTACACTGTATTTCCAACAGCATCATCAATGCATGCTTAAGAACATCCAGAGTTCTAGGAATAGGTGGTCATTCTATTCATTACACTTATTGATGTATCAATTTTTACATAGTTATCTGGAAGTTTTGATTGCTTCTGTTTAAATTTCATATACATTAAATAGTATATTTGACATTTACATTTACAAAAATTGACTTTTCATTTATATTATACTACTTTAAAAATAAGGTTTTACCTTTATCCTCTAAATGTCAATTGTAATTTCAGAATTATTCTTGCCATACTTAAAATCAGGCTAATATATAATTTTCAAGCTCTGGTTTTAATAATGTCAATGATATTTGCATTTATTGACTTATGAGTATCATTTATATATAGTTTCTCAGATGTTTTTGCTGTTTCCATTTAAATTATATATACACCTGGGTCTCGTTTTATGCGGATTATTTTAATGCGATTTTGAAGTTTTGCGATTCATATTTCTTCTTAATATCTTTCATATTTCACTATATTTATTAGATATCAAGAAATTTAAATTATTAATAACTTATTTTGACTTGAAATACTTTTTACCCCAAAAATATAATGTTATATTAGCAGCTAATGTGAATATGGCCTGAAGCTGTATTTAGAACTTAGCTTCTATGTAAATAACCTACTTATACTAATGAGTAAATAATAATAATAGATTTATACTTGCATATAAAAATATTGCAATAAATATTCAAAAAATTTAAACTTTTAAAACGTATTATGTTATATATAACAGAAATAAATAATCTTTTAGATTTTTAAAATAAAAAAACGAAGATTTTATAAACTGAAAATAATCTTTCTAATGTTAATGTTTTGATTGCGATCTCATTTTTTAAATATAGAAACAGATAACCATTAACACAGTACAAGACTGAAAATGGTGCTAGTTGTACATCACTTCATGGATAAAAATAAAGTGGCTAATAGGTTTCTCTGGGCATAATTGCTGAGAGATTCTTGACTTCATTTAAGGAGAAACCACAATACATTACATCACATCGAATCTAATTTCTTACCAGATTACAAACGAACGCTAGTGGTAATGATTAAAATATGTATGAAAAATGTAAAATTAAATACTGTAGTAATAAAAAAAAGTAAAAAAAGTTTGTCTTGTATTAATATTTTTCAAATATTTGAAATTTTTTATTAGTCATACTTTATTTGTTTATTTTTTAATGCAAATTTTAAAGTAATTTTTCTTTGTTGCTTTGCTTTTATGTGAATTCTGAAAATTACAGCACCTATCCCCCATTTATCAAGGTAAATTAAGTCTATTTTTGTGTGATTTTTTTTAATGTGGGTTTTCTGTGGAACCTATCTACCACATAAAATGAGATCCAGGTGTATATCAATTATTCAGCTGTGCATATGAATTACTTTTAGTTGTTGAGTCTGGAAAGTAGAATTAGAAAACTGATAAACATTGCCATCAAAATAATAATTTTCAAAAAAAAAGTGGTAAAACTGTCTCCAGATGGTACAGCATGCACATGAGCAAAACATTTTAAAGTCTTTTTATTTTAGGTAGAGCATCATACATTTTTGCCATGGTTTACAGGCTTAATCAATGAAATTACTGTGTATTTTTTAATATTATCCTGCTGCACATGTGTAATAATTTGCTAATAATTTTATTCGCATTTAAATGATTTTTATTACTGATCACATATGAAACATTTAGGAATATAAATACTTCACAGATCACTCAAGCCCAAATATGTTACTAAGACAAATTGCAAGATATTCCAAAGAACTAAACAATGAGGATTGCCAATTCCTCTACAAGCTTTATGATAAATGCTTAGCCAGAGCCAGCACTTAAAATATCTCTGTCAGGAACCCCCCCCACCCCTGACCATGGTTTTGTGCTTTGGCACTCCTCAGAGAGGTGTCAGGGTAGGTTCCTAATAGAGATATTTTAAGTTCTGGCTCTGACTAAGCATTTATTATAAAGCTTGTAGAGGAATTGGCAATTCTCATTGTTTATAACTTACAAGCTTAAGAGATAGGGTCATGTGATCTATGATTCTTATTTTGACTATTTATACCAAAGAACTGTTTTTAAATAAACTTCAAAAATGTTTTTTTAGAATCTGTTTGCAATTTATCCCAGTAATATATTTGGATATGATTGTTCTGTGAAGTATGTATAATAATTTTAATCTGAAAAGCAGAATTGGAAGGCTGATTCGCATTGCTGTCAAAAAGGAATGTTTTCTGAAAAAGCAGAATTTCTGCTTATTGAATAAATGAATCAATCTGTGCTTTTTTTATGATTTTTAACAGAATGTTGTTTTACACTTGTAACAGTTTGATTTTAATTTTACTATGAATAAAAAAAATAAAATAAAACTAATTAATACATCATCAAGAATGAAATAATTTCCAAATAAGAAAGCAGATGTTTCAAGTATTCAAATAACTGAATCAGCAATCTCTAA
Source organism: Epiperipatus broadwayi (assembly GCA_028023455.1). NCBI lineage: Eukaryota > Metazoa > Onychophora > Udeonychophora > Euonychophora > Peripatidae > Epiperipatus > Epiperipatus broadwayi. Next base: position 7,226,379 of record JAQFVV010012416.1, on the reverse strand, counting down.
CTTATGACTTTTATTAGAGTTTGTTTATGCTTTTAAAATTTAAAGGTATAATGTTTAGAACTTAAATATATATATCAATTATGTATATATTTACATTTATCTTTTTGATATTGTATTATATCTTCCTATTGTCATTCTTTTTGGATAGTAACTTTAATTTAGGTCAAATGTTTAAATATATTATCCTAAATTCATATATTTGAATATGTGTTGGAACACATGATTTTTTTTTTGACAAATAATCCTTTGCTATCAATTATGATCTAGGTAGAAGATCTCCATTGTTCGTGTTAGAACACATGAATTTTATGACAAATAATCTTCTTATATCCTGTTTTGTCCCTCTTAAAATAAGAATTATTGTTTTTGAAATTAAAATAACCGTATGTTAAAATTAACAATAGTTGAAAAAAAAAAAAAAAATTCTTATTGAAGTAAATAATTTTCATAGAGAACTTATTCTTTGTATATTGTAGATAACAAATGTTTTTGTTAGAAATTTCATTTTTTATCCACTTTATCAAATAATAAAGAATTATACTGTTTAATAAATTTTTTCATATGATTAAAAGATTGCTTATGTAGATATCTTATTTTAACAAATCGTTGGAAAAGCTATACTTGTATACATCTATCACTTTGTTTGATCTTTTTTCTCAAGATGTGAGTATAAAAATTTCATCTTAAAAATGGAAATTTACAATAATCAGTTACTACATGTATGTGTATTATCTAAACATATCTAATTTATAATGGTGAAGCACTTTTGATAATATTTGTCATAATGAATTTTAAATATTTTACATTTATTCAGAATATCAGTCAACATACTCATGTATAAACAGTGAGCATTGCTAATTTCTCAACAAGCTTTGTGATAAATACTTAGCTAGAGAAAGCATTTAAAATATCTCTGTCAGGAAACCCCCCCCCCCAAACCTCTGACCAATGGTTTCATGCTTTGGCACTCCTCAGAGAGGTGTCAGGGTTAGGTTCAGACACTAGATCTAAAAATACCAACCCAAAAACAGCATTTATCTAAAAGTTATCTATTGATTGGAAAATCTGAAATTTTCAGATACTTATATGTCTTCAAACCTAGCTATCCAACTTAAATAGCTATATAGGCTGAGAGATCTTCAGCCAAACCATATATTAGTAGTCATAGCAATATGACATCACATAAGACTTAAAGCAGAGACTATAAATAGAAAAAAAATAGAGTCATAGATCACATGACCCCATTCCTTTAAGCTTAAAAGAATGAGGTTATGTGATCTATGACTATTTTTTATTCAACATGCTAATGTGCTTTCCAAATGTAATAATCTGTTAGATGAATTAAACTTTAGCTTCTGAGAACTTCTCAGACATACCTGAAATTACTATATATGAAGTATATTGTCCTTAATCAAGATTTTCAAATCACTAAGTTCAATTTTAACAGAAAACGCATCAATTATATAGGAACCTCAGAATTATCTTTGAAAATTGGAAATTTTTTTAAGCTCATTATGTAATCATATTAGCCTGCATTATATTTGTGATTGATTACAAATATAATATGCTAAAGCTAAATGACAATAGCTGTTATTCAAAGCATAGGCCAAGGATTTTCAGATTTCTAACACAGAAAATTGACCTCTAATGCTCACCAATTTTAAAATAGTTGAAATACTCAAAACATACAATAGTATTATATTACTTCAAATATAAGACACATTTTTAATCTAAATTTTGGACCCATAAAAATGGGAATGTATCATAAATTCAAAGGAATTTTTTTTTATTAATTTATAGACATATTTCCCCCCAATTTTTTAAGCTTAAAATCCTACTGATTTTTAAATTTGGGGGCATCTTTTTTATTTGAAGTAATACTGTAATTGAATGTCTCATTCAAACACAATAATAATTCTTAATTTATTTAAAAATATGAAAATAATTGCTGATGAATTTCAATATGGTGGCAATTCAAAATTCTATATTCTTTGATCACCAATTTTTGTCAGTGGATTGAGTTTACTTAATATTTGTCTTCTTTAGGAAATGATTCTCCTTCTGGTGAATTCACTATTAAAATATATTTGAGAAAACAAAGAAGCAGTTTCTGCATGCTACAACCACGAAATAAACCTGATAATGAAGTTTGTTAGTTACAATTTTATCAAAATCTCTGTTTATGCAGTAATAACAGGTGAATATGCTATCAAATGTGTATATGAGATAAATTTTTTTGTTCTCTTAAGTAAGGTCAAATTGAATATAATTATGTCTGATATTTGCTCATGGCATAGTAATTAGTATTTCCATCTACCATATACCAACCTAGGATTTAAATCTTAGATCTATGAACCTTATTAATGTTTTTTCAAACTGCAGGCAGCTTAAAATTCTTCTTTCAGATAACCAGCCCATAATCCAACATTGGTTGATAAATGGGTATCTAGCTACTATTAGCTTAGAGAGTAAACACCCCAAGTTAATTAATTATTATTATTATTTTTTTTAATTGTCTGTTAGATGTCAGAAACCTGCAGACTACACTTACGGTTTTCTACATGGCATGCTTAAAATTAAGAATTTCAATTGTTTTCTGTATGCTTTAAATTGAAATCAATTTATTTGTATTGTTATTTATAATTTTGTATAATTAGGGACATATGTGTAGAGAAATAAATTGCCAATCTGCATTCGTTTTTTTTAAATTATCATGATGTTTATATATATATTGTGTGTGTTTATATAATTAAGAACATGATTATATACATTATGACATGAAAGAATTTGATGTTGGTTCGAAAAAATAAAGGGAGGCAATATTTCATATATTTTGTGTATAACGAAAGGTATCTCATGAACCCGATGCTCGAAAAAGATTGTCCATGTCTGGTCTGGGTGTGCTGGCGGTAAATCTAGGAATAAGATCGTAATATTATGTGGAATGGGAGAGATGTTCTAATCCTTTGCACACTGAACTCATGTCCTTTTATTTTTTGATATTTAAAAAGTGTAAAGAATCTAAAAATTAATTCGTTTTTTTTTAATTTTTTTTTTATATATAGCTTTATGATATACAGATAGCCTATTATGCCTACGATCTTAAATTCTGGAGTAAAATTGAAATAATTTTTTCATGTTTTAAATATATCTCTCCCCCTCCCCCAGACAGTAGACTCAAGCCCCAAACAAGAATGAAAAATCGTTCAAACTGTTATCAACTAGCAGTTTGATTTAAATTCCTCTCAGTCTTCATCTATGAGGAATTATTAGAGAGAGACCTTGCTGTGGGCTATATAAAAGCGGTTCTCGCTTTTGTCTATTATGTCTCTACATATAACTAGAGGTGATTGTGTATGTGTCTATATAAAGTCTAAATGATTACAACAGTTAAACTGAATAAAAATGAATAGTAAGATCTTCAATGTTTCTAAGATCAAAAACAAGAATTGAAATGATGAGGAGTAAATTTTGGCATTTTTTCCTTTATCTTGGCTGGTAGCATACATTCGCATATACTATATAACATGTTTAGCATTCAGACAAAATTTCATATTTTATATTTTTAAATTTGTTTCACATTCATTATAAAAACAGCAAGTTAATCATGACTTTGACGTCATGCTGACGCTTTTGTAGCTGCTCTCATAAGAGTCTTCTCGCAACAGCTTCTGAGGTCTTTATAAATTTGTTAGTTTAAGTGAATTTGACTGGGGGGGGGGGGCTCAACCTTAATTAACACTTTTACTTGCCACCATCTTTTAAACGAAATCATTAATGCCAGTTGCGATTCATTGTCACTTCCATATCCTAATTAATAAATAGAGAAAGAAAGTATAACCTAACTTGCCGTTATAATAGAACAAAGAATAACAGGATTAGGCATTGCCTTCTGAAATAGGTATTGTCACTTCCATCCTCCCCTAAATGGTTGAGAAGCAGTCTATGGAATCCCCAGGAAACCCCATCACGTACATGCCTAGGATTTTAAGGTTTGTATAGTCTGTAAAGATGAATCAGCACTTTGATCAAAAGTCCATCCTTCTTGTTCTGGCACTGGCCCTCCTGCTTTTGCTATCAGGAAAAGCACTGGAGTTGATGTCAAAACATCCATATAGTGGTGCTTGTAAAGCACAGGAAATTGAATTTTTACCCCAGGGGCATGAGATAATGAAAGGCTTGATGGTCATTGTCACTGGTATTTTGAAAATGTTGGGATAGAATTTGGGCAAGAGTAATTCTCAGATAAATTTGTGCAGCTTTGATGTCACTTTCTCTTTATTATACATCGGGGAAGTGAAAACTGATATAATTACTGATAACTTCTAATCACAATCCTTCATAATTACTGAAATTATCCAGCTCATTTTAAGATGGCATGTCTAAAAACTTTATACTACATGCGCGCGCGCGCACATACATTTATTTGCTCTTGTGAATAGTATATGTTGCCTCACATGTTATCTTTAACAAATTTGAATGGTTGACAGACTGACAGTTGAATTAATAATTGTATTGTTGTGCGTGTGTGCTGATGAATTTTTAATAACTATTGTTAAAGAAATAATTTATACAGATATCTGCATGTACAATGCTTATAGATATCTGCATATACAAAGCCTCATGGTTTAATGGTAGTGCATGTGCCTGTAGGATTCTCAATTTGTAGTCGATCTGGGCGGTGTAAGCTTGAAAATTTTTTTACGTTTTTAACCGGTTTAGGTTTTTATATAGTTAGCTCATAGCTAATTATTAACTATATTGGTCAGTAAAGGAGTATCTAGTTGTTTTAACTAAAGAGTAAAACAAGAATGGAAAACTAGGCTGCCGATAAGCTTAGTAAATAATGTCTCCTCGATTGTTCTGCTTGGGATTGCTGGAGAGGTCACTGCTGTACAGTGGGCTTTTTAAAGGATCTTTATCTTTGCCTATGTTAACGTTACTGATTAGCAGCCGATTCATTAAAAATATACACAGACATATGTTTATATAGAGATAGCTGATTGGTTGGTTATTTTAGCATGCCATCAAAAATATCAAAGTTGATTTAATTGGCTGGTTTACTTAAATTGAGTATTTAATGTGTGAATTATTTGTAGTTTGTCATTATGCACATTTGGATAAGAGTATATATCCTATATACTGACTCCTATTTATTTAACAAGTGTCACATTTCTTGAACATAGCTATTTGATAATATCTTTAAATAAATCTGTTAGGGTATTCTTACTATTTTTTTATTAAGCTAAAGTTTATTGTATTTTTTTTTTAAATAAACATAAAATTTAATTAAACATTAAACTCATGCATACTACTGTATATATATTGCATAATTTGTAACTAAATTCTATATACATTTGAAAAGGGAAAATAGTTAATTATTTTGGAAGTTGCATGATGTTTGAGCACTAAAAATAACAATTGAACTATGATCATTCTACCACTAGTTTCAATCACATAGACAAATCAAGTAATTGTGAATAATTTTTTTTTAGTGTAATTTTCACTACACCACTCTCACACAAGATAGAGACTGGTTTCTATCCCTTTTAACAGTTTGTGGAGTAATGTAATCATAAACATATAGCCTAGCATATGTGAAAATGATCTCTGATCCCCATGTTGGCCCACACAATAAACTTTTACACATATCTTTATCATTGTTCAGTATATGTGCAGAAAGAAAATTACCAGGTTTAATTGATATGTCAAACATGCTGCCCTCACAACTTTGACACAAATCACTTAATGAATGTATATTAATAATTTTTATTAGTCATTCATTAAATTACAGATTATCCAATAATAAATAATATTTCTGTAATGTAATTTTCACTGCACCACTCACATGTTGCATCTCAGGGATTATAGATCTTTTTCACATGTTTTTAATCATATGCTTATGATTACATCCGTCCACAATGTGTTAAAAGTGAATATAGACCAGTCCCTATCTTGTGTGGGCATGGTGTAGTGAAAATTACACTACAGAATTATCATTCATTATTGGATAATCTCTAGTCTAATGAATGACTAAAAAAAATTATTAAATCAAGTTAAGAAAGATACATTCGTTACAGATTAAAAAAGTAAAAGGTTAATAGAAAAACAACAAAAAGAAAAGCTGAATTAATTAAAAGTACAGATGATAATATGTTAAAAGTTTTAATAGATTACTGCATATAAAAATTACACTACAGAAATACCATTTTTTATTGGATAATCTAGTCTAATGAATGACTAATAAAAAATTATTAAGTCAAGTAAATTGGTTTAAAATAAATTAAGAAAGTTGAGATCGCAGATAAAAAAGTAAAAATTCAATAGAAAAACAATAAAAAGAAAGTTGAATTAGTTAAAGGTTCAGATGATAATAAATTAAAAGTTTTAATAGATTACTGCTTATAGAAATATATGATAAACAAGCTTAGTTGAAGTTTAAATCCTTTCAAGTTTGTTTATGTATACATGAAATTTACCTGGAATTATGCATTTTTCAAACAGTGGGTGTGATGAGAGGTTACACCAATCCAGGTAAATTTTTCCTAAGGGTATTGTTAATTTATGAATTACTTTTTTGGATGCATAATTTACTGTTTAAGTTTATTTAATTAAATTAATCATTTTCATTAATAACTGATTGAGAATAATAACTTTGATTTGTTTGGTGTTTGGCCATATTGAAGTAGGCTGATTTAGGAAAATACCATAGCATTGTTTCTTAATCCTTTAAAATCAAGATAGTTGATTTAACATTATTAGTTATAGTAGTTTAATGTAAGTTTCAGACATTGTGAATAAAGCTTATGTGGTTCCAAGTAAATTCCATATATTAAGTTTGTTACTTATATATATACTCACAAACAAAAGAAAAGGTCATTTAAAATAATTATTTATTAAAAATATTAGTTCTGGAAGTGTGATCGATATTTTTTTAATACATTATTTATATACTTGCATTCTGATTTGTGAAATTAATTACCCAATAAAATTAGCATTGTTTTATGCCTCAAATTTAACTTTGGTATTATTTACGTGATTGTGTGACAGAAAAAACGAACTATTTCACTTATGTTAAAAAATAAATAAAAATCGTCTTTTAAATAATTTTATATATATATGAATGAAATAGATTTTATTTTTTGTGTCATACAATCATCTAACTAATTCTATTTTTAATATATGAATGCACATACATTTTCTGTATTTTTGTAGAACATTCTATTTGGTTTTACTAATCACTCTCTCTCTCTATATATATTATATTTCAGAACATGAGTATCAATTTTTATGTTTTTATGAATGTTTTTTTTTTAAAAAATACATCTAGCTACTGTTCATTTTTGCATATAGTTAAGTTGGCCTATTCTGAATGATATAACCCGACTATTTACAAAATATGGAATTTTTGTATTTTTCAAGCACTTTTAATTCTTTTAATGTTGATTTAGTGTTTTCTGGACTTTTCAGCTGTTCAATAAAAGACTTCCAAAATTGTTGTGCTGATATCAAGGGACATTTTTATTTTAAACAAGAATTATATATATACGATTTGTAGAAAATAAAATAAATATAGTATATATCTCACTCAAAAAAATCACCTAATTCTATCTATGTTTTATGAAATTATTAATGAAAATATTTAAGCACTCTTTATTATTTTATTATTTAATTAAAATATATTTGAATAATTGTTTCATAATGTGTTTAAGTTTTCCGTTTACATGTTTTTTATTGCAGAGCTCCAGAAATCATCTTAGGGTTACCATTTTGTGAAGCCATTGATATGTGGTCACTAGGTTGTGTGATAGCTGAACTTTTTCTCGGCTGGCCACTGTATCCTGGTTCTTCAGAATATGACCAGGTATTTTATATACATAAATTGATAAGTTTATTTAAATTAGATAAAAACAAATTCTATAATTTAATATAAAGATAATTTCAGTTACTGTATTATGAATGAATGCATTAGTTATCTAAAATATATGATATATAAGTGCCAAATTCTGTATTTTGACTATGACAGTGCAAGATTCACAGGTTGGTTTTGGGACAGCGCCCTCCCCCCCATCATCCTCATATCACAAACACTAATTAGAGAATAAGCTTGAAATTTATATTAAGTAGATTTCTCTTACTTTATTTTAAAGTATGATAAATGAAACCCACAATCCCATATTTTGTAAATATATCAACTGAAATCTGCATAATATAAATTACATTCAAGCCTATTCACATTAGTGATTAAGTGATGTTGAACTTGGCACAGATGATGAAGAGGGTGTCTTTGAAACTGATCTTGCCACAATTCAGAATATTGGAAATTACAGAATATTTTATATCTTAGTTAAATAATGAACAAAAGAGTCTGCTTAATTGTACTCCGTAATATTAAGAGATATATATGGCTCTGTAAAGTAATCATTACATAATTGATCTGTTATAGTGATATAAAATAGTTTTTTTAATTGTCATAAATATTTTATTTTCATTTTTTTAACAATATTAATGTTAATAATTATGATTTAATTTCATTAATAAATAATTGATTAGTAGCATTCTAAAGGTAAAATAAGAATGTCATAATTGTTTTGACAAACACTCCCACAGACATAATTTTAAGATTGGGTACCTCTGTCTTTGTTATTCTATATGTTTGATACTTTCATTCAGCTGTGTATTTTAAATAGTATACAGATTTATGACAATAAAATATATTTAATATAGTTTTGGAAAATTATTGCAGTTAAAAAGCCATAATTTCAGTCTTTTTAAATGCTTGCTTTATTTGGCTTCTAATTTTTTTATTGCTGGAAAAGGAACAAAAGTATTATTTGGAAGGGAGACATAGAAGTAAAATTATGTGTTTTTAAAAATCATTGCAATATATAATTCTATGAAGCATCAAAATACTATCTAGAAACCCCCATTGGGAAATTCTGATTTTAGATATTATATGGAAATACCTTCTGAATTGCGAATTATAATAATACAAAGTTCTCAGTATCAGGTTCAAGGCAAATCTCATTGTAAACTATTCCCAGCCATCAAACGCTACTATTTTAATATCTTATTTCACATAAAGATTATACTATGTGGTTTGCTTTATTTAATAATGGTGTTTTTTTTTATATTCATATAATTATATTATGGTTTTTTTGAAATATTTCTTGCAAGCCTTGTATTGCCATAGTTCACATTTTAGAAATTGGCTGCCATATAAGTTATATTAATGTATTTAATAATAGTTAGAAATAATAGTACACTCTGTTAGTCTTCTTCAGAGCCATCTATTGTAACCCTGAGTAACTCAATTGCCAGAATAGTTTCTAGTTATTGGTTTTATTAGTGAGAAGCTTGAATTTTCACATACCATCCAGAAGTCAAACTTTTATTTTTTTAATACTATCCCAGCTAATGACTTCAGATTAGTTTTAAACTCAAGCAAACTTGTCTGTATAGCTTTATAAGTCTGATACTATTTTAATGACCTGATTTATACGGTAAATTGTGGAGATCTTGGATTCTTTAGAAATGTATAGGTATTAAAAATGTATCACATTGTTTCTGTTTGCTTGTCATTTCCATCTAATTTCTTTTGGTTATTTGTGTTTACAATAGGCTACTCTGAAGCTGGGTAATAGATTGGATTACTGCTCCTAATACTTATGTTAAATGTAAGATAAGAAATGGAAATGGTTTGTTTGGAATATTCCAATCTTTTCCAAGAAGTCAAAGATTCCTATAGTTTCCATATATTTGAGGTCACTAAAATATGTTGTTGCTGGTTTAGTGTTAGATTTATATATACAAGCAACTTGTCTTCAGTTCAAACTCTTATTTTAGATAATATATATAAAGTAAAATTGGCTGTTAGATTTGGTGTTTATGTGTGCAAATTCAGTATTTTTTACTGATAAAAACCAACAGCTAGAAATGAACCTGGAAATTGATTGATATCTAATGTTCATCACTTATTCAAGTTTACAATAATATGGCTCTGCAGTAGGATAATAAATGATTGGATTAATACTCCTAGTATTGATATTGAATGTCATGATGCTTTGTTTGATATTTAACTTTCTATAGGGTGTTTTTGTTCTGACATTAAATTGTGGCTTTTTATGACACCAAATTACGGCTTTTTATTATAATAATTTTTATAGTTATTTATTCTATACAAATAAGAACTAGAAATGTGGAATTATATAATTGTTTAATAATTCACAACTTTTTGTATTATTTTAGGTTCTTGTAAATATTTTTAATTGCAGTATTTGAATTAATGAATTTATCATTTGTATTTATAATATTTTCTTTTGTAAACTAAAAGTAAAAAATACTTTTTAACCATTTATAGAATAAAAATTTGTTTTAAAAACAATTTTCTTAAAAAAAATTATTATTGAAGTTTGTAGAATAAAAACTTGTTTTAAAAGCAAATTTCTTTATTAATTTTTTTTTTTTTAAATTATGCAACTAGTTTTCTCTATCTTAGGATTTGTTACATTTTTTTTTTTATAAATAAACTATCTCATCAAATTATTTAATAATGTGTTTATCAAATTATAAATGAAAAAAGAATATCACATATTAGTTATTACAGATGTAACAATTTTGTTTCTTAAAACAATTTTCATTCTCTCATTTCTATGGAAGATTTTCTCTTCATTAATAAATACAAATACTTTTTTTTTTTGTTTTTAATTATTTCTGTTCTCATGTTATTTACGTATCTGAGCAGTTTGAAAGAAATGATTGTTTTTTTTTTTGTTTTTTTTACATAAAAACAAAATGCTGATAAGATATCGATTCTATTTAAAAAAAGTTTACGAATCTTGTAATTGCTATTATTTTATTTGATAGATCCGCTACATTTCTCAAACTCAAGGTTTGCCAGCAGAACATATGCTTAGTGCTGCAACTAAAACAACACGCTTTTTCTATCGAGATATGGATAGCAACTATCCTTTTTGGAGGTTAAAGGTAATGTTTTGTTTGAAATTTTTATTATGGTTAACATGTATTTTTCTTTTACATCAATTGTAATTTGCAGATAGTATAACTAAAATGTTATTTGTATAATAAATTAAAATAAAATGACATTTTTTAAAAAGTGAATTTTCTTTGTAAGTGAAAGTGGAAGTAAATTACTCTGTTAGTTTGATGCAGCGATAGAGCATCCAACTGGGGGTCCCCAGGATCGATTCGGGTGCTCGAACTTCTTATGAACCCTCAAGCAATAAAGACATTATTATTTTTGGTATGTGTGGTTTAGTGTAGCAGTGAAGCATCCGATTTGGTATTGGGAGGCCTAGGATCTATTATAGTGCTCAAATTTCATCACTATGCAAAATATAATTTTTTAAATAATAGTTTTGAATTTGTTAGATGAATTTTTGTCTAATAATCATTACTGATATTTATTATTAATAATTTATTTTCATATATAAATAGATAATGAAATTAATTCAGTATTATTAGTTAATAATTAAGATTTAATAAAGGTTTGTATTGCAGAAGAGGTTAGTGCATCTGCCTACCATACCTACAACCCGAGATTTGAATCAAGGACAAGTGATATATATATATTTTAAAAAAGGCTTATAATTTTTTTTTAGGTAGGTGATCCATAACCAATTGAGCTTACCATCCAACATTGATCAGTAAATGGGTAATATAGATGTTCTTAGCATTGAAAACCAATCATAACTTTCACTCCTGGTAATTGGACGGCCTGTTGAGTATTTTCTTCTTTACCACTTTTCTATGAAGGTTTGTTTGAGGGGCCTTTGTCCTGCAGTTAATAAACTATTTATTAAAGAAGGTGGGTTTTTTTAATCACCCAAATCCTGAAAACCATTGTACCAATATCAAGAATACTGAGGACATTTCTTGAAAGAAATCAACTTGCAGAAAGATCAATTAATTTTAAAAATTAACGTGAAGAATGTAAACTTGTGGAAAGAAAAATCCTGATAGGAATATATATTAATATTTCACATAAAAAAATATATATATTTTTTTACTAAAAAATTATTTTTTGAATTAATTTGATAAAATTATAACAAAAATTTTAATAAGAGGTTTTTTTTTTTAATATTTCTAAGTTATCTAGTCAAATGAATAATGGTTTATTAAAAATGAACATTTATAAAATTAATTTCTGCATTAAAAAAGAATTAAAGATATTAAAATTTTATGTCATATTATTAATAAACAACATATAGCTATTTGAGTTGGATAGCTGGGTTTGAAAACATGTAGATGTCTGAAAATTTCAGATTTTCCACTCAATAGATAATTTTTAGATAAGTGCTTGGCTTTTGGTTGGCATTTTTGGATCTAGTGTATGAACCTACCCTGACACCTCTCTGAGGAGTGCCAAAGCACGAAACCATGGTCAGGGGTTGGGGGGGGGGATTCCTGATAGTTATTTTAAGTGCTGGCTCTGGCTAAGCATTTATCATAAAGCTTGTAGAGGAATTGGCAATCTTCATTGTTTATAACTTACAAGCTTAAGAGATAGGGTCATGTGATCTATGACTTTTATTTCGACTATTTAACATATACTTTATATTCATAAAATGGTATTGTTAGTAATTGTTTTTTAATATTACACCCATTATTATTGCTCAATATTGCTATAACATCTGATTTTTTTTTTTTTTTTAAATTCTAGAACTGCATACTTATAGTGATATGTGTCTGTACTTTTTTTTTTAAAACCAAGATTTTTTAATTTGGTTCAATATTTTTTATCTTTTAAAATCCATTGAACAAAATAAGGCCGAACAGATTATATATATATATTTCACATCTCTTGAGATTTTTTAGGCATTGAATGAATTATTTTGACTTTTATGAGTGTTTTTGCTATAGAGATTAATTTAATGTATGTACATCAATAAAAATTTCTTTCACAATGTTTGTGAACTAAAATTAATATCCGTGTTTATATATTGGACTACTTCCTTCATCTAATATTAAGTATTGAATGGCTTTAGAAAATTTAACTTTGTTTAATGTCATTAGAAAAATTTAAATTTATTTAAATTTTCCATGATTACCATTTCTTATGTTTGCTTATAACTGTTATTAAAACAGGCAAAACTCACTATACGTATTGCCTGCCGCACACAGCAAGCTAGAGTAATCAATGGATGCCAGAAGGCTTGTGCATAAAATCCCCATCTAGTTCCTACTCATCCATTATCCCCAGACTAGTTTCTGGCTTGTGGCCTTTATCAGTGAGGAGCCTTGGATCTGAGAGCACTGCACCTTGATCTTAGGATCTAATGCAACTTTTTAGCAGCCATCTTTTATCTCCACTTAATTACAAAACTATGAATCTTAAATTGAAAACACCTTGATATTTTCAATCCAAGTTCATTAGCTTATATAGTCATATAGGTCTGAACTCAGTTCAGTACCTATACATTTTGGTGCCTTTGGTTCTTTATTAATGATAGCCACCACTACCCTATTAGGCAGGATTGTGTGTGGCGTATAATGAATTTTGCCTGTTTTAATAACAGTTATAAGCAAGCATAAGCAATGGTGATCATGTGATATTTATTGGCTTAAAACCAATCCTGCTTAATAGGGTAGTGGTGGCTATGGTTATTAAAGAACCAAGACACCAAAATGTATAGGTACTGAACTGAGTTCACATCTATACGACTATATAAGCTAATGAGCTTGGATTGAAAATATTAAGGTGTTTTCAATTTAAGACTCATAGTTTTGTAGTTAAGTGGAGATAAAAGGTGGCTTAAAGGGTTGCATTAGATCCTAAGATCTAGGTACAGTGCTCTTAGATCAAAGAGCTCCTCACTGATGAAGGCCACAAGCTAGAAACTAGTCTGGGGATATTGGATGAGTAGGCACTAGATGGGGATTTTATGCACAAGCCTTCTGGCATCCATTGGTTACTCTAGCTTGCTGTGTGTGGCAATACGTATAGTTAGTTTTGCCTGTTTTAATTTAAATTTTCCAATTACATTAAGCTGTTAATAGTAGAACACAGGTTTATATATTCGAGTGGTATTATTATCTTCTCTTCCTCATATGTTGCTGGCTTAACCAATCACAGTCAGTACTAGCATGGGAATCAAATCTGGACTTTTAGATTTTTGAATGTGAAATTTAAGGTCAGATTCTAACCAAGTGTGCCATTCTGCTAAATCTAGAATCCAAAGATCCAATTTCGATTCCCATGCAAATACTGTCACCGGTCAGGCCAGAAACACCTGAAGAAGTGAAGAGAATCATACCATTCAAAATTGTGCTATTACTAACAGTTGAATGTAATTGGAAATTTTAAATGAAGTTAAATTTTTGTAAAGACATTCAATAATTAATATTAGATGACGAAAATAGTCCAACATATATAAACGCAACTAAAATACCATCATCACAAACTTTCGGGAAAACACTAAAAATCAATATCCCTTCTAACAATAAGAACTGCCTTGCATTTTGCTGGTTTGAAGACTTGTGATGATGATATTTTATCTGTTATATGTTGGATTATTTGTTGTATCTAGTCAGAGGATTGTTTTTAGAAAAATTCAAATGTTAGTTATTAACAACTCATTTTTCAAATGAACAAAATGGAGAAATCAGGAGAGCCTAAAATTGCTTTTGTCTGTTGCCTTTGATGAAATAGCTCAATAAGTTAGATGATCACCTTAAATTCAGTTTTGTAGGTCACCAGTTCAATTCCCTTGCTGTCTGTCATTCATCAGCCAGAAATCCATGAAGAAGAGAGAACAATAGCACTGAAAACATTGTCTTCATTATAACTAACCTTGTGTTGTTGTTATTACTATTAAATGAATGTATTTATGAAAATGTAAATAAAAAGTTGAGGTCTTCTAGAATGATTTAACAATTTAGTTAGGTATGGAAATAGTCCAACATACAACTGCCTTGCATTGTTTAGGACTGTGGTAGAGTAATAAACTTGCGAGTTAAAGATTCTAGATTGAAGCACTATTGGTCACTTCTGATTGCACATACATCACATGATCCACAGAGCAATTATTATTTAGTTATTTTAGTATTATTTCAGGAACATAGAGATCCATAATCTGTGACTTATTCTTTTACTTGTGGTGCTTAAACTTCTTGTGAATCTCTGAGCATGACTGATATTATTAGTTTCAGAATATAGTGATAAGGTTAGAAGTAGTGCTAATATTCTTTCAGCATTTAAAAAGTAATCCTTATAATCCCATTTAAAATATCACATGATCACCTTTTCTTATAGCAAATTTTTCCAGATTATAATGCCACAGTGTAATTTAATAATCAATGGATGCTGGAAGAGGTTTACATCGTAATCCCTATCCAGTGTCTATCTATCCAATATCCCTACAACAGATTTTATCTTATGGCTTTGATCAGTTAGGAGTCTTAGATCCAACGATAAACTTGGATCTTTAATCAAATATATCTCCTCTCCAGCACCCACATTCATCTTTTTGTTTAACTATAAAACTATCAGCCCAAAGTGAAAATGCACCAATGTTTTCAATTCAAGCTAATTTGCCTATATAATCTTACATATCGGTAATCAGTTCTAAATCTATATATTTTGGTATTTTTGAATTTTTAATAACCATAGTTACATTATGCTGACAAGAATTGGTATTAAATATAAAACACCTGAGCTATTAAAACTAGCAAATTTTCCACACCTAAGTGCCACCTAGTGTAAGCTCTAGTAATCAATTTATGTCAATTACAACTTATTATTTTTATCCAATGAAATTGTTCTTTATAAACATACAATAGTTTGGGGATAACCTTTGTTGATGTTCATGAACTAAATCACCATTTTTATATGACGGCCTGATTGACAATTTGAAAGTATGTTTATTTTTGACTATCTCCTGCATATCAATTTTTGATAATTAGAATTGAAATAAAATTACATTTAATAAAAACATAATTATGGAGTTCGGTGCATGTTGAATAAAACAGTTCCATTCAATTGACCTGAGATTTTTATTTTAATCGGCTGAAAATTGAACCAGACCCTTGTTTAGCTCTTGAATTTACCGGTTTACTACTTTGCCAAACCACACAGGGCATAACTAGTAGTGATAGGAATCTAAAGTTTTAAGTAGTCATAAATAAAATATGCTTACTTTTCTAAAAATACATAATTTGATTTATGAAGAATTCAAATGATATGCAAATTAAATAATTTATTATGCGTTTCTTACTGGCCTTCATTTCTTTATTCCCCTCTCTCCCGCTTGAGAATAATATATCACTACATAAGTAACTAGCTAGAATATTATTTATTAATTTTAAAACAATACTATTTCTTATTTAAAAAGGAAATTCAATAAAAATCGAATGGTTTATTATGGTTTTTAATCTGATGTGAGTTTGAAAGCGACTGATGTGTTCTAGTTTGTAAGAGGCTTACAGAAAAAAATAAATACTATCTTAAATAAACATGAAACAAGTATACTGAAACTGTTGTTTTAAGTTTTAAATCAGAGATTAGATAATTGAAATAAAATTGATTGACGAAACTATTTATATATCAGGGCTAATAATGTTTAAACAAAGAAACAAAAAAGAATTAGCGATGTGGTGAAAGAACTACTTTCCCCCTCCTATATTTTAACCTTTAACTTTCGGGGTCAATCAAGATAAAGCTCGCCATTGCTTTATAGATTATGCACTTCAAAATGTTGATGACATTTGATGATTTGGATTCGCATCCATGTTTTCAAATGTACATTAATTAAAAAGAAAAGAAGCCTCATTACCATTTTAAAAATATTTACCTATCACTTTTTATTCTCATCAAGTGAAAATCTCAAAATTGTTAGCACGCACACACATATTTTGAAAATATTTACTTATACATATAGTTTTTTTTTTTTTAAGTGTCATAGTATCGGCCGGGACGCGAACCCGCAACCCGAGCAACTGCCTGCAAGTGCAAGGCAGTCGCGCTGACCTCTCGACCACCAATGCAAGACACTTATACATATAGTTTTTTCAGGAATTTAATTTAATTTCCCCCTCCCCCATGCTTTTCAGGACTAAACTATGTGTACGCTGCTATCTTTTATAATTAATAGTAAATCCTTATCCAATACAGTTCACCGGACTAATTTTTGATTTATGATCTTTATTATTTTGGTTATAAAACTGAAGACACCAATATATATATAATTATTGAACTGAAAGATAGGTTCAAAATATTAAGGTATTGAATTTCAGACCGGAGTTAATAAAATAATTCAAATTAAAAAAACTAGAATTCTTCAAGGCAAATTTAAAAAGGGTCCACAGCTAAAGACAATAGGTTATGAAAAAAGTAAAAAAGTCAAGATAACTTTGGATCATATATGTATAATGATGTTCTGTTATTGTAAGGAAAATTATTTTTATTATTGGAAGGAAAGTTATTTTATCAATCAAGAAAAAAAAAAAAAAACATTGTTAAAAGCAGAAAGCGTGTCAGAAGTGAAGAGAAGAATATTGCAAAGAGCTGTAAATAATAATAATAGGAAAAACAAATCAACATTGTAGCCACAATATTATTTTTAATGTTGTGTTATTTAAATAAATAATGAAAGATATGGGATGATAAAGTGATAGATCCAATTATAAATATCTTAAAAGAGAAGTAAAAATAATAGATAAGTTGTTGACAAAACAAAACAAGGCAAAACTCTCTATACAGTGCCAGTCTTTGCCAAACAGAGTAATCAATGGATGCCAGAAAGCTTGTGCATAAAATCCCTATCTAGTGCCTACTCATCCAATATCCCCAGACTAGTTTCTGCATTACATCTTAAGATCTAGGTGCAGTGCTCTCATATCTAAGGCTCCTCACTGACGAAGGCCACAAGCCAGAAACTAGTCTGGGAATATTGGATGAGTAGGCACTAGATAGGAATTTTATGCATGAGACTTCTGGAATCCATTGATTACTCTGGTTGGCACAGGATGGCAGTACTGTATGGAGAGTTTTGTCTTGTTTAATAATAATTATGTGCTAGTATAAGAGATATTGATCATGTGATGTTAAGTTGTTGACATTGCCAAACGCTGTATGTCTAAATAATAACTGGATTAGATTGCATAGAGTTGCAAGGCATGGTGGTAAAGCTTCTAAGGAGATAGGTCTGCTGCTGTATATTATCTCATAATAGGCAGAAGGTCTCTAATCAACTATTTATAATTTTTATTAGTACATGTAAGTTTACATTTTAATTTTATTCTTTAAAAGAATG
Organism: Epiperipatus broadwayi; assembly: GCA_028023455.1. Lineage (NCBI taxonomy): Eukaryota > Metazoa > Onychophora > Udeonychophora > Euonychophora > Peripatidae > Epiperipatus > Epiperipatus broadwayi. The sequence continues at coordinate 7,208,107 of JAQFVV010012416.1, read as the reverse complement.
AATTTTAGTTTAAAAAATAACCGTGCTTTATATAAAGCAATTACTTTTATGTGTATTTTTACATGTATACTTTTTGTATGGCAGCATTGGTCTTGGCTATGAGCCTTGAATAGATTACTCCAAAATACATGAATTTCAATGTAAATCACCATGAATCATATAATGAATGACTTCCTGGAACCAGTTAATTCATTTTAGCTAACCCCATTGCACTACATATACATAACAGTGGGTTTGTACTGCTATCAATAATCATTTGCAAAATTTTTGATACTAATATGAATTAGCCAGATTTGTCCCTAATTTTCTGTCACATTCATAGAGACTGTTTATTGTAAAAATCGAAAAGCATCTCAGAACAGTAATTCAATCAATAAATAAAAAGAAAGGTAAAACACTCTTTTCACATGAATAGTCCATTGCAAGTTAATGCCTCCTTACCCTCATAGATGAAAAGTAAAGAACAAGACCACCACTTGATAATGACTTGGAACAACTTTCCGTTCTTGTTTTACCCTTAGCTAAGAGTTACTGACCATATTGTGCTGGCTTCTTGAAAAGAATTTCACTTGATATGGATTTAAATTCCAGATCATAGGCATAACAGGTTGATGTACTACATGATGAGGTTCTTTACAGTGTAACCAAATATAGTTTGGATTATTTAACAGGAAAGGTCAACATAGTAATTGTTTTGTAATGTTGTAAAAGTTACTTTGTGCTCAAATGCCTCATGACCTTCTGAGCAATAATTATTTGACTATTTAGTAATCCTCTTATGGATGTACGCATTCCTGTTTAAACTTCCTTGAATAGATTTCTCACTCTCAAAATTTATTAGTAGAATTTTAGTTTTTTTATACTTCAAATGTACAACACTCTTTCTGGAAACACAACAGTTACTAAGTATTGTTTTTATTTCCATTTCCAAATGGTGTTTTACACACAAGATTTCTTAATATTTTTTATTACTACACTGTAATTATAAATTTTATTAAACGCTCACTATTATTTCAGTAATAGTTTTAACAAGGCTGTAAACCTTAGCAATGAGCATCTGAAAAAATCGTCACTAGGGACCTCTGTAGGTCTTTAAAACACATGCTTATGCTATGAAGAAAAGAGAGATCACTAGGGACCTCTGTAGGTCTTTAAAACACATGCTTACGCTATGAAGAAAAGAGAGATCTCTCTTTTCTTCATAGCGTAAGCATGTGTTTTAAAGACCTACAGAGGTCCCTAGTGACGATTTTTTCAGACGCTCATTGCTAAGGTTTACAGCCTTGTTAAAACTATTACACTGTAATATAATTTGAATTTGGGTTTTAAGAATAGTGAGTTTAAAAGTGGAGATTTAAAAAAAATTAATATTAACAGTTTTTGAGTACTCTGCGGGAATCAAAGTAATTACTTGAAGCAGCCAACATTATTAATCTATTGTTTAAAACCTCTTTGGCAATTTTTATCCAATATGGTCAAGCACATTTTGTTTTACATGTGTCCGTATTTTTATTTTTAATATTAAATACCAAAAACAAATCTCTTCATTCTATTCCAGAACCATCTATTGTAAGCTTAAGTACTCAGTAGTTAGTTTTATCTTCATCAATGAAAGCTAAGATGCTGAGGATAGTGATATTATAGCATTGTCATGTCATCACTTTCAACCATTACCAATTCATTGCCGGATAAAGATTCTCTCCAAGTTCATTCCATCTTCTCCAACTCTGGTTTTTCATCTTCACATCACTCCAGCACACTTCCTTATTTCATCCATCCATCTCACATGTGGTATTTTTCTAGGTCTTTTAATATTTCTTGATTAGTCAGATTTATAGCAGATGGCTCTAGAGTAGAGTAATGAGAAATGCTTTTGGGAACGAACATAGGAGTAAGTGATCTAACACTGTTCTTGGTATTAATGTATTAATCGATGACAAATAGATATAATCCATCTCCAAAAAAAAAAAAAAAAAAGGTGTCACGAACATTTCACTATAGTAGAAAATTATATTATCCAATTATTCTTTTACTTATTTTTTTAATTCCTTCAAAGCAACTTGGAGTTTGAAGGATTTAATCAAAGCAGTTTCAAACTTTAATTCAAGTGTATTGGATCTTCCTTCCAGATTTACGATATCTATTAAATTGGTTGTCATTACTTTCCATACAGCTATTGACTAAAAGTATTAATTACTGATAAGCTAAAATTAATAGCTGAGGTGAAACTATAAGTTTATTATTAGTAAGCTTCTATTTTATGGACTTAGCGCTTTCGGAGCCTTTGCAGCTCCATAATCATAGTCCTTTTTTAGGCTGTTGACTCTATGCAAATGCATGCAAATTATTTACATCATCCACCTTTTCGAAACCGCAAAAGCACGTGTCCCTTCTATTTATTGACCTGGCCTCGCTGGTGATGTAACATGCCTCTTTGATCTTCCTCTTGACATCGTTTCTTTCTGTGCATACGATGACGGCTTTAGATGGCTCAAATCTATGATTGTGCTCCTGCTGGTAGTCAGCAAATACCGAGCTGCCCTCTCCCTTAGTTGTAGCTTTTGTATATATATATATCTATGCTGAGCCAGTCTATTGCTCACTGTGGCCCGAGTTTCCCCATAATATACCGAATCACACCCTTTCTGCGGGCACACAATTCTATAAACAACATGGGGGGTTTCTTCTATATTTCTTTTGTCTTTAGTATTGTTGATGAGCCTATTGGTGTTTGGAGGGGTTCTGGATCCGAGTTTGAATTCCTTCTGTAATATTTTACTGAAATTTTATAAACACAAGCTAAAATGTATATATATTAGTTAATTAGCTTCTCTCATTAATTACTATTACAACATATGCACACAATATATATAATTATATTTAATTGAATTCTCATATTATTATATCTTAACAAGGCTTTACTACAAATAGTCATCTTCTATCTTATAGTATATGTTTGTAGCTGATGAATGATTCATCGGCATTAACGAACCATGGGCACACATTTTTCACACTCATTTTTTTGTAAAATAGATTTATATTTTGTAAAATGGCTGTAAATAGTTCTATGCAGGTCATAACGTTTCACGCATTTTGCCATAGAGGAATAATTACTGCTGTCGTCCGATTTATTATTTATTTTTGGAGATGGATTTTTCACTTTTTGTTTCTTGTTTTAACTTAAGCTAAGAATATTTTGATATTCTTTACTGTCAGTAATTGTTTTGTTAGCTGGATTGACCAGGGGCCTGTTAAATAGTCCAAGGCGTTTGTCAAATGCTAGCTCTGCAAATTATACAAACCTCTTTCATCACTTTTCTGATATTTATTCTACTTTCAAATATTCATGATTATCTCCTCTTAAAATTATCTCTAATATTTTCACACACACACACCATTTTTTTTTATGTTTGGGATTTTTTTTTACTTCAAAGAATGTAGCCAATCCAATTTCCTTTTCTTTTTAATACCTTCAAATATATATATTTTAATTTAAAATAAAAATTTAATGTTGCTAAGTTTATCTATTTAACCAACATTATTATTACCATTATCCTGCAACCATTAAAAGCTCTGAAATAGATATATTAAAACAGGCATATAAATGCATGTGTCTGTTAATTATCCCCCCAAAATATACTAATGCAGAAAACCATTTCATTAGAACCAGTAGCGACCTCTGTGATAATTACTGTAATTGATTGGTCTACTTATTCAGTGTGTCTTACTATAAGTATAGCACAGAGAACACAGAGACTTGGATAGAGAGAGCATTATAATTATTAGATTTTTTTATCCAGTTTTTGATCTTCCGAGTTTGAATCTGGTGAAACTTGCAATTTGATTGGGGTAGAGATCCATAACTATCTAATTATTTATCAGTAAATGGATATTTAGCTACTATTGGCTTAATAGTAAAGTAAGAAAGGAAACCAGCGAACCATTACCATTTGATATTTGGCCTGATGAGTACTTCCTTTCCCCCTTTTTCCCTGAAGAGCAATCTGGAGAGATTTTTTTTATATATATCATGAGTTATTTAAAGCTACATTTTTTTTCTTTATGTGAACGTACACATACGTCTTTCATTTTTTAAATTACATAAACTATAATTATTTAGGCAGCTATCTTATTTTGAAGTAATTGTTAGAATTTTTTTTATTATAATAATTGTTATATAATTTTTAATGAGGAATAATAGTCTATCGGTCATATGACATTGTTTAAGAAACATGTTTTATTAACCTCTCCTAATACAATTACAATAGAACGAGGAAAGTATTTAGATAAATTTAGATAATTGTTAATAATAGGAAATTATTTAAAAGTATTTTAATTTTTTTCCCTGTTACGTAGCTGGATAAAGTGAGGGTATTGAAATTAATTGGCTATTTGTGTTACATATATATATAATAGTTAAGATTCGCATTGTAAAACGACGAAATCTCGCCCATTTTTCTAACCTCTCTTACCAGAAATGTAGAACAACTTATAGAAAAACATTATTTCTCTGTAATGAAATATAGACTAATGAATAATAAAGTTCTTTTATCTTATTATACAATACTGTATATACCAAAAAGATTTGGGAGTTATATTTTCTAGCAATGGATCCTTTCTTCCTCATTTGGCATTAAAATTATAGGTGCCATTCTAAGATATGATTATCAGTGATGAACAAAATTCAAATTATTTTTGTCATTGGTTCTTCCCATCATTGAATATTGTTCAATCATTTGGAATCCTAGCTCTAAACAGTGATGTAATTTATTACAATCAGTGTCTAATAAGTTTTCCAAATACGTTTCTCTGGAAATAAAATTGTTTTTCGTCTTTCTTCTAGAAGAAAATATAGAGATCTTAAATATCTTTATAAAATTGTTAATAAAATAGTTATTCTGTTTGACACAATTTCTACTATTGTAATTAGATTTCATGTGCATGATACTCGGTCTGCTTCTGTTTGTTATATTAAAGCTTGTCTTTCCAATGTCCTTAAATTTTCTCCTTTATTTAGGCTGCCATCTTTATGCAATCAGATTATAAACAATTTTGTAATATTATTAAATTTAAATGCCATTATTGATTGGTTTAAATTGATTTTTTTTTGTATATATATATTTGTTAAATTGATTGTTACTTTTTATTATTGTGTTATGTACATTATGTTTATCCTTTTTTTTTTTTGTTAATGTGTCAACTGTAATTGGCTATATGCTGTTGTTTGGCACTTAAATAAATGCATTGAATTGAATGGAATATAATCGTTAGTTATTACATATATAATTTTTTTTATGTTACAGTTTTATTTACAAGTGTCCAACTCATTCCACCAACAATTTTGGCACCACCCATTTCAGATAAATATTGTAATGATCATCACTAATTATTTACTAAACTAGAGATTTGATTGAGTACAATTATAATTTATATACTTAGATATAAATTATAAGAGATTTGAACACAGTTATTCAAACTCTCTTCAGCTATCTGCTCTATGATCACACATAAAAAATATAAGTGATCTCCAATATATGTATTTCGTGCTGAACCAGCACTTATCCAATAAATGAAAATTATCAACTCAGTAATGGCAAGAAATAAGAATTTTAAACAGTTCTTGTGTTGTGCCACAAAGCTTAAACAATTTTTAGAATTTAATAAAAAACCTTGGTCTAGATTATCTCCCACATATATATATATAATCAGGGCTCAGTTTATATTAAGATAGCAAATCTTCAGACTTTAATGGACAGTCTTCAATCTATTCCATCCTCCAACTTTTGAGCCATCCATACCATTAAAAATCTGATGATGGAATAACCCAATCTTTCGTTGATGCCTATGATATTGTCATGTCCATGTTGACTTTAGATCAGAGTGACCCCTCGTGTAGAACCTAATCCATTCAAATACACAGAAGAGGTATTGGGAGAATACCTGCAGAATATATGTAATATTTGATTGAATACAAGTGTTATTTATATACTTGAAGTTTTAGGTGGAAATTTATAAGGGATTTGAACATAGACTTTCAGACTCCTTTCAGCTATCTGCTCTGTTTCATACAATCAATACACATGGCCACACACATGAAAAAAATAAGTGATCTCCAATATACATATTTCGTACTGATCCAGCATTTATCAGTTGGTCCAGATCATTCTCTCCCACATATATATGTAATCAGTGCTTGGTTTATATTAAGATAGCAAATTTTAATGGATGGGCTTCAATTTACTCTATCCTCCAACATTACAGCCATCCACATCATTGAAAGACTGGTAGTGCTGGCTCATGAAATACATATATTAGAGATCACTTATCTCTTTCACATGTGAGGGGTCTTATGTATTGGTTGTATGAGATAGAGCAGATACCTGAAGGAAGTTTGAAAGTCTGTGTTAAAATCCCTTATAATTTAAACTAGAAATTGTCTCTAGCACTGATGTAAATGTTAAACCTCAGTTAAAGATTAATATATCTGATTTGTTTTTTAATTAAACACACACACACACACACATGGAGTTATTCACATTTCTCTTTCCCACGTGTAACATCTTTATGAATACAGTAAACAGTTTCTATACTTTCACATATTCTTCTAAATCATATAAATAAAGGTATAATAAAAGACAATGCATCTTGGGGATCATTTGTCGTTTATTATATCTTTATGTATATGTTTTAAAAGAATACGTGGAAGTGTAGAAGTTGCATACTATATTTATAATTTTTTCTCCTAAAAATCCTTATTCTTTTTCTAAAGGAAACTACTTTTTTAAACAACATAAAATATTTTTCTGTTAGAAAGAGAAATGCTACATTGACATTCAAATCATAAAATTGAGTAAGGAGATATGGAAAGAGTTTAAGAAATATAAAGCCAAACAAGGCTTAAGAATGATGTCTAGTTACTTTGCTCCAAAATAACCATTGATTCACCAAGAGCTTAAAATGAATTAGAAAATTGTTACTACTACTTTAGACTATTGAATACTTTTTAGAGGTTTGATTACAATCCTATGCATAACTGATTCATCTTTGCATGAAGTGCATTAAAATATGGAAACAATTTTATATTTTTGGCAACAATGGATCTAGAGATGCACTAACTTCTTGTTTGAATGATTAATGGAGTCAGGTACTTATAAGCTTAATTAATACTACTGGGAGTCTTCAAAACAATGATCACAATTGATAGCTGTTAAAGGTAAATGGTGAATTATGTATGGGTTTTAGTGTCCAGCAGTTTTTACAAAGAAAGATTATCTGCAAAACACCACTAAAGTTTTAAGGCTAAAAGAAATGGGTGGTAACAAGGATGACCCAATGTGTTTAATGATAAGTTGTTCTTTTTTTTTTTTTAATTAAACATTGGCAATTATTAACCTCGTCTTTTGGAAATTATGTGGCCACGTAACTGGATCAGTTGTTGCCAATAAGTTTTTCATCGTATCTAAATTTGTAATTTTTGTTCACAATGTCGCCAGTTGTGGTTGATTTTTATCTCTGTACTTGATGAATCTGGTGGAAACTTCATAATGTTTATCCTGTGTTTTACAAGTGGTATTGTTTTAGCCATTTTTCTGCGAGCTAATTCTTAGATATTTGCTACTATTATTTTTGGAAAATGATATTACATCTAATGTTTATTAATAAATTAGTCAAATCGTAATCAGACAGTTCATAAATAAATTTCCCTAGTTATTGTTTAATATTCTAGAAAATTTATATATATATATGTTACACACACATTATAAGGCCATTAATATTAATATAAGCCAATGAGCATAGATTTATGTAGACTAGTATAAAAAATCTCATAGAGATGGACAAGGAGTGTATATATCGCCTTCAGTTTGTAAGTTTCTTCCGGGTTGTCCTTGGTATATAATTTGTGAGAACAAGCAAAGTGTAGAATCGTCATATGTAGTAGTTATACATATTGTGCATATATAAGAAATCTAATAGATGACAACACCAGTGAACAAGGAGTAGTTATTAAATTTGTGTTACATGTGAAGAAATAAATTACCAGAAGTTTATAATGGACTATAAAAATTATAAAAAAAGAACTGTTAATATGTTTATATGTGTTTTTTTTTTTTTTTTTTTTTGGGGGGGGGGGCTGTGTATTTGTGCGAATAAATTATTTTGTTAAGTTCAATTTGGGTGGGGTTTTATTTAGTAAAATTTATTGATGCTACCTGGTTGATATTGTTAAATATATCCCCAGGAACACTGCAATGCCTAAAAAGGGATTCTGTTGTTTTCTTAATCATGTTACTTTTACGGATCTTACCTTTTAAGTCCAATGCTCTCTTTACGAAATCCCATCTTTCACTTCTATTTGAATATTCTACAATGGCTCATGATTATGTGATCAAGTAAACATTGAATGATCACAGATATATAACTAAAGACACCATGCAGGTCTCTTAAATTGCAATTTGGTTTAATAAATGTCTGTTTCCTTAACCTTTATTTAATGTATTGGCTTGAAATTAATATGTAATTGCTATTTTATCTTATATCTTTTTTTGGTTGGGGAAATTTCTGAGTAGTAACAAGTTTTGAAGTTTACTGGTCATATGGTTTTATCATCTGTGAAGTACTTATTATCTATATGTAAGTCACATCTAAATTATATCTTTTTGCTTGCTTCATAAAATGGGTAAAAATTATTAATTTCTATAATATCTATATGACATTATTTTAAATTATTTAATGATAACATTTTGAATTGCCATAAATTATTGTGATTTTAGTGCAATGGTCATTGATAGGGCTAGTTTAGTTTATAACTGATTTTATAATAAATATAATAATAAAATCAAGTCAGATGTCACATGACCTAATTTTAATAAAGCTCATATTTACAAATGTTATATATAGAGCCCGCAAAACAAGCTCTTAACAAGCTTTGAGAATATCCTCAACCCCAAACCGGTTTCTGCATCTAGCATCGTCAGTGAGGTGCCAGGATATTCATTAGATTAAAAATACTAGGACAAGCCCAGCACTTTATTTAATGTATAACTATTGAAGAGAAAATCTGAAATTTTCAGACATCTATATGGCAATTTTATATTGCTAAAGCTATTAATATATGGTGTATCTGAACTTAGTTCAGTCCCATATGGTTATTTGAGTTAGATAACTGGATTTTTAGACATATAGATTTCTGAAAATTTCAGATTTTCTTCTCAATACTTATACATTAGATAAAGTGCTGGGCTTGTTCTAGTATTTTTAATATAATGAATATCCTGGCACCTCACTGACGATGATAGATGCAGAAACCAGTCTGGGGTTGAGGATATTCTCAAAGCTTGTTAAGAGGTTGTTTTGGAGGCTCTATATATAACATTTGTAAATACGAGCTTTATTAAAATTAAGTCATGTGACGTCTGACTTGATTTTTTTTATCAATTTATTTTTTGCTATTAAGGCCTTGGCAATTTTATATTGCTAAGGCTATTAATATATGGTGTATCTGAACTTAATTCAGTCCCATATGGCTGTTTGAGTTAGATAGCTGGATTTTTAGACATATGGATGTCTGAAAATTTCAGATTTTCTTCTCAATAGTTATACATTAGATAAAGTGCTGGGCTTGTCCTAGTATTTTTAATCTAATGAATATCTTGGCACCTCACTGACGATGCTAGATGCAGAAACCGGTCTGGGGTTGAGGATATTCTCAAAGCTTGTTAAAAACTTGTTTTACGAGCTTTATATATAACATTTATAATAAATATAAGATGTACCCAACCTATGTAAAGGTTGTCTTTTTTTTTAAATTGGTCGCTTTAACAATTTTTTTTCTAAGTTTTAATGTAAATTAAACAAAAAATTTTAATATTATAGAAATAATGTGAGAAATGTATGCAACTATTAATGGCAGAATTAGCATGAACTATGCAATGTCAAACTATATGATTTGTTATACGCTAACCAAATCTAAATGCAAATATGGTACTGTAGCGTCTATTTTTTTTTTGCCTCACTAAATGTCACATTTGAGTCATGAATTTATGTACTGTAATCATATTTTCTTCATGATTTATACCTATTCAATTTTGTAGTGTAGTTAAAAGCACATACTGATTTTTTTTCTGAGCATTTTTTTTATTAATGGCGGAATTACTTCCTTTGTGAAAGTATACTGTATTATTCAATATAAAAGGTGGAATTATTTCCTTTGCATATAAAATGCTTGTAATATAAATTACGGTTTAATTAGGTATAGTTCATTAAGTTTTTTTTTTGACGCTGTCAAATTCATCGTTTTTATAATTTGTTAAAGCAATCAATTATACAGCATTGCAGACAATTATTCAAACAACAGACAAAGATAGGAATTTTATATGATATAATTAATAACTTATGTCATTTATATTTTATCCAATGCACCATATTGTTTCTATAATCAGTTTTCTTTTTTTAAAAATGTTTTCGACTGCTTAGCAATCTTCATCAGAGCTACAAAAACATTTAAATATGCATGATTATGTGTAGAAAAGAAAAATAAACTATAGAAACAATTTATTACATTGACTAAAATATAAATGAAAGGTATTATAAATTTTGTTTATTAATATAATTAACGCATAGAAGATATCAGAAGAAAAAAGAAAAATATTATTTATTTTTGCTATTGCTTAAGAATGCAAAAGTATATATAGTATTTTAATTTTTGATAAATCAGTGCATTGAAATTTTTGAAATAAAATTCAAAAAGTAAATATAGTGTAATTTATATATTAAATTGCATATCATTCAGGAGTTATTAAGAAGCTTGGCTATCTGAAATGATAAGATCCAGATTTATACTTTTGTTTTGACAAAATAGCAAGTGAAAGTGCTGGAAGGGGGGGGGGGGAGCTCATTCCAGTTGAGCAAAGGAAAAGAAATAAACATGGAAATCAAATTTAAATTACTGAATTTCTATTGATATTAAATATAAATTGCTTAGGAGGTCATGTGATGCTTGAGCGCATACATGGTCACTTCTATAATTAAATACCATCAAAGAAAGATGAAATAGGAAAATAAATAAAAAAAGATTACCACTTAATTTTTATTATTATTTGTTTATAAAAATATTCTATAGATGTAAACTCATAGATATAAAAATTATAAATGCGATAAACAAATTAAAATTAAACATTTTAATGGATTATGGCATAAAATTGCATAGAAAGTGTGTACGCTAGAATTTATATGACATAATTTAGTAAAAGGTTCAGCTCACTTAACTGGAATAATTGTAGTTTTACTATAATAATATAGTAATTACTGATTAATACTATTAAATGATTTTAAATTTGTGTTGGAATCTATTTAACTTTTTTTTATATTATCATTATCGTGTTATTCACTATTTTTGTTGATGAGATATCTGACATAGTTTAGAGTAGTGGCAGAATGATGGACTCTAAAACTAAAAAGTTTCTGGGTAATAGCCTCTATCTCCATTTCCATTGTTCGAACACCACAAGATCGCTCACCTAAGTGCTTTGTAATATTCATTTATGGGATTATTTTATTGATTTCGTTTATGTTAGATGGTTTGTAATATAAAACTGATTCTTGATTATTAGGTGGCAAAAAGATGGATACACTGGAAATGTGATGCTATTGGAGAATGCTTTTAATTCTCTATAGTGCCACAAGACTAATTGTCCTTTATTTGAGAGGAACTTAAAATGAATAATGGACTGTTCAGAGGGAACAGATGGCATATTTTGAACATATGGTAAGGAGATCAACATTTTATGAAAGCTTTTTGTTGAGGAAAAATGGATGGTGACCATTCATGTGGTTGCTTTCTAAAGCAATAGGCAAAGCAGATTAGATGAGCTATTGGCCATGACTTTCATAAGATGTTGTATACAACCCAAAATTTTGAATTATGGAGGAGGGCACTGTAATTTTTCACACGACCCATTACATTCTTTTGAAGATTACTAATGGAAATAATAAACTCTTAATAAATGTATACAAAATTTTGGTTTTCAGAATTTATTTCTAAAATACCATATAATTTGTATGACCCTATTTAATTAAAAGGAAATTATTTTGAAAAAAAAACATAATTGCCACTCTTTATTACTATATGTTGATTTTTCTTTAGTTACAATATAGGAATTAGTCTTTATTTATTGGAAGCGAAGCTTTTCCTTTTTTTTTTGTTTGTTTATATATTCACATTGTAAAGCTTGGAGACTTTTCAAAACCAATTTTAACATGACAGTATTTTATTTTTTTTACCTTACTTGCTATTTTATCTTGTAGCGTTGAGTAAATCTAACTAACCATTCATCTATTGGTATTATATTTTTTTAATTGACCAAATTGGCCTATTCTGATTAAACCTAGTGTAACAGATTTACTGATGCTCATTTTGTTACTTTGGTGCTTGGATGGCTCTTGGTCATGTGAACAATCATTCAGTTTTTTTATTATTATTAGAAAATATATCATTAAATGGAATAAAATCTTGTCTACATTTTATATAAACTCAAACAAAAATGTAAACCCTAAATACACTCCACTATTGGTTGACATGCTTGCACTATATTAATTTATCTTTAACCTCCAATAATAAAGACATGTTTTCATTTCTTCGAATGACTAACCAATCCTGAACATAGATAATGACATACCCAACATTCATTCGTTTTTCTGATTTCTAAACAAAACAACAGCAAAAAGCATTGAAAATAATTCTTTTTTTTTTTTTTAAAATTAATTATGTGAGAATTGTAAAATAAGAAAATTTTAAACTTTTAAATTATCATATTATAATAAATATTCATTAACTGTTTATTAAATGCCTTTAAAATATTGTAATTGAAATATTAAAAAAAAATTAAGTAAATAGCAGAGATGAAAAATTTAACAGCTAGGTATGCTTTTTGTTTTATTATTTCTTTCTTCAAATATGCATATTTAGTATGCTTAAGTAATTTTTAAATTAGAATCACAATCATTTTAGAATTAATAAATGACTGCATTTTTTATTTATTTATGAGAAATAGTTATTTATTAAATACATTTTTTTTCAATAGTAATTTAAACGAACTTTGATATAGCACATATATACAGTTAGTTATGTACACTATCTTTGTGAATTGTGATAACGTCATAATCTCAGATCAAATATTCCAAACAATATCTAAATCCACAACTTTATTTTCTAACAATACTATAATGCATGTGCATATATATTTATATAGGTTGAATTATAAATTACTTTTGTTTGGAAATTTTAAATTAGCACACACATATTACAACAGACTTTAGTGAATATTGCGATGGGATAAGAATTTTTTATAATCACACCAAAGCAAAACAAATCTTTAACAAGATTCTAGAGACTATACGTTGATCAAACACCAGAAGTATTTGGCTGAGTTTAAATCAAGGATTTTTAACCCTTACAGCCGTTACTTTTACATTACTCTGAATGTCTTAGGCAGTTTTGATTTGTATATGTAATAACATTCTCCACAAAAATTAGAATGTTTTGTTGAAGTCTTTTCTTAGCATCTAATTTATTCTTTAGATCTGTTGACAACGTGTGCACTGAATAATCTTTTCATTCATTGTTTTTTGTTTGGGGGGAGGGGAGGGGGTAGAGAATTTTTGATCCATTATAGAGGAAACAATTTAAAAACACATATAAACTGTTTCTGACCAAAAACTAATTTAGCAAGATTACTGATGAATATAAGAGATCTGTAAAACAAGAATATGTTGTGATGCTTCTCTTTTGTCTTTTTATGTTCTTATGAACCATATTTTTAAAATTTTGCTAATATTTTGTTACTCTCAAAGTTAAGAATCTAATTTGTATCTAAAAAAAATATTGAGATTTCATCTTGTGACTATAAAAACCTTGCTAATGTATATAGTATTGTGGTCTTTTGTTTTTTTGAATCGATTAATGGAAATATTTGTATGTTTATTAACTAAACAAGTAATATCACTTAGTAAATTGTTCATGTAAATAAAAATATGGATAAATAAGAGACATTTAACTTCCTTTAACTCCATATTCCTAAAGATTTGATTGACAATACCATTTTAATTTTCATTACTCAAGTTAAAATAGATAGCTTTGGAATAGAATAATAGTATTGGTTTCTGCTTCTAAAGCAGTGAGCTAATTTATCGATAGTATGACTTTCGTTTTGAGTGAATTATTTCGTAAATTAGTTGAAATTTCAAATTATGTGTCAGAAATTAATTTTTACCATTCATTTTTTCAAGACCTTCTTTAGTTCTAGTTGGGACATTAGGTTTAGTGTAGAGAGTTAAGGCTAACTAAAGGGATTAGTTTAAAATTGTGAGTGTTTAACAGTAATATGTTTATTTATTTGCAGTTCTGTTTAGTTTTATGATTAACATTATTCCGAAATATGTTGAAATATTTCTTGATTGAAATTCACAAGTGTGTGCACTTTTTGGCAATCTCCTCACCCTTAAACTTTGATAGTGTTTGGTTTCATGTTTTTGTCTTGAATATGAGTCAGTGAGTAGAGAGGGTCTAGTGTAGTCATGGGTTATGGTTGATTTTAATGGTTTTTAGTTATCTGTATTTTTCAAGAATAATAAAATTTTCACTAATTTCTATGTATACTTTTAATTTTTTAATCTATTCTTAAAATGTAATTACTCATATATATATATTGCTGTTTTTAAAATTAAATAAATGAATAATAATAAATAAAAACTTTTTAATGTACTACAAGCTACTTATGTATAACACAGATTATTTTTCATTTTATATCGGCTAAAAAAAACGTTTTCATTCGTTGTTTTGGCGAATGTCTGTTTATAACACGACCTAAACAAAAGCTGAAATATTTGCTTCATATTCAAATTTGTATGACCAGTTCAAGAACTAAAGGTTCTTGGTTCAATTATTATTTGAGATAAAAAACAAACAAACCTGTTTTGGTCAGTTGAATGGAACTTTATGCTCATTCTGTCATTTTGGTGCAAATGACCTCCTAAGCAACTAACCATACGACACACAGATAAAATATTTCCTTAAATAGCCATTTCACTTCAAGGGCTCTTTAATGACCTCCTAAGCAACTAACCATATGACAAATAGATAAAATATTTCTTTAAATAGCCATTTCACGTCAAAGGGCTCTTTAATAACCTCGTACAGAAATGATAAAGAAGACATTACATGCCAAGGTGTTTTGTTATAGGTTTTACCTTCTGGAAATAGTAAGATAAACCTTTTGTCATCTGCATTGAATGATTATATGAGTTGTCCATGGCTGTGTAATAGTAAGAAACATCCAAAGCCTGATTAGAAGTTTAAAAAAAAATCCATCTAGTCTGGAAATAATATAGAAACGAATTCATTTCTTTTGTACCATGAGTATCTTAACAATCCTATGATTATTATATTTATACTGTAAATTTCCAAAAACTCCATAACTATATTTTTTCTCATGTATTAGTAAAATATGTAAGCTCCAATTTTTAAGTAACAGGTGGACTGCATAGTTAAATTGGCCTTTAGAGTGTGCCTTATTTGCAGGAGCTCACTTAACTATTTTTAATAACGTGAAAGGCTTACACCTTCAAAACCTGCACCTTAAACATGCTAACATACAGCCAATCAGATGTAATAATAACTGCATGTGGACTTCTTAATTCTGAAACACAAGTCAAAACTATCAGAAAAAGATGGGACCCACCTTCTTCTATGCCTCAATTTATATATAAATAAGCCAGACTCAAGCATTTCGAACTACGAGTGTGAAACTTAAAACACCTTCACATTTAATTCATTAAATATTATATATAAACAAACAACGTGAAATCTTTTGATTTACTATGCAGCAATTTTTTTTTTTAAATCTAATGAAATGATAGTAACAAATGTAAATATATCAAATTTATTAAGTGCAAGCAAATAATATTATAATAACGTGAAAGGCTTGTAGTTTGAAATATTTGAGTCTGGCTTATTTATATATAAATTGAGGCATAGAAGAAGGTGGGTCCCATCCTTTTCTGATAGTTTTGGCTTGTGTTTCAGAATTAAGAGATCCACGTGCAGTTATTATTACATCTGAGTGACTGTATGTTAGCATGTTTAAGGCGCAGCTTTTGAAGGTTTAAGCCTTTCACGTTATTATAATATTTGCTTGCACTTAATAAATTTGATATATTTACATTTGTTACTATCATTTCATTAGATTTTTAAAAAAAAATTGCTGCGTAGTAAATCGAAAGATTTCACGTTGTTTATTTATATATAATATTTAGTGAATTAAATGTGAAGGTGTTTTAAGTTTCACACTCGTGGTTCGAAATGCTCGAGTCTGGCTTATTTATATATAAATTGAGGCATAGAAGAAGGTGGGTCCCATCTTTTTCTGATAGTTTTGACTTGTGTTTCAGAATTAAGAGGTCCTCATGCAGCTATTATTACATCTGATTGGCTGTACATTAGCATGTTTAAGGCACAGGTTTTGAAGTTTAAACCTTTCACCTTATTATAATATTATTTGCTTGCGCTTAATAAATTTGATATATTTAACTATTTTTAATATAGATAAAATACAAAAGAAAAAACAACTAAATTTTTTTTTTTCAAAGTATTATTTTGAATAAAATCTATATCTTAGAATTTGAGGATCAAGGAGTTAACAAAGGTTTACAGTTTATATCTGAGCTAGAAATAATCCCTAGTTTAATAAACAATTAGCGATAATTATTAATATGTTTATCTATACCAGATTGTGGCAAAGTTGTGGGTGGAGTAAACTTGACACTTGTAAATCAAAATGTAATAATATAAAAAATCATATATTGATAAATATTCAAAATAAATAAGATTGGGCGAGAAAATGGTCTGTGTTTATAGAAAGAAATTATTATGCAGAAGAATTCCGCCATCAAATCTTTTATTATTAAATGAGGATCTTTTACACAGAATATAAGAAATTTTAGTGACTTCTTAAAATTTAATAATATGATAGATTTTTGTTATTGACTGTTGTAAATATATACATCTAGATTCTACTATTTTAAGAGAAATGGGAATCTTACTGGACAGATATTGAGGGAGAGACTATGGATCTGAATAACTGGATTAAATTCTGGAATAATTTATTTCTGCAATGGGTTGATAATGATCGAAAATAATAATAACACCAACTTAATTAAAAGTAGCAGTAAATTTGTTTAAAAGCAATACACATGTGTAATCAATAGAGTTAATATAAATTGATTGTTATACTCTTGATAATTCTGCCATTTTGTTTTTTTATTTAGACACCTGAAGAACATGAAGCAGAAACCAACATTAAATCTAAAGAGGCACGGAAATACATCTTTAATTGCTTAGATGATATTGGACAGGTAATTAATCCATAATTTAAATGTATAAGTGATTATTTATATTTTTTAAGAATAGAAATTCTTACATTTCATTTAACCTTAAATTTATATAAACTTTAATTTTAATAAAGTTCAAATATTTATAATATTTTTTCTATAAATGCATGATAATTTCTAATTTTTGTCTTTTATAGTTTTATCTTTTTGTACTCATGAGCCATGAGCTTATTAATTATTAAAGGCACAATTGCAAATTGCATTGGGGAAAAGAAATGGCTGAGGTTTGGTGAAAGAGGGAGATAGAAATCTGTTTGTTGAAATGCATGTTAGAAGTTATAGGCATAGTTTTTTCCAATATCTGTGACTAGACATTTGAAATATAAGCATAGAGCTGTTAATTATTTTGTAATATCATATAATCACTTTCGTTTATGTCACTTTATAATGTAACTTGATAGTTTTGCTTTTCTTAATCTTTTTATTATTATTATGTATATGTCCATCCTCCTCATCTTCATGTAATTTTTTTTTTAATGAAGTCATCTGACTTTGTCAGTTTGTTTAAATGGATAAATATTAAAGGAAGACTGCATATAGATTTAAATATTATGATAAAGGATTTCTTTAAAATAGCAATTTGGGCATAAAGGATATTTCTTTATTTACTTGTAATGTAGAAAAACACTCTCCAATGAAGAAAAGATAAATGATAACACTGACTTTAAGAAAATTAATAAAAGTCTTAATTTTAAAAAAATATGGAAACGTAAAGATTTCTGTTATTTGACTCTGGCTATCAAATTGATGAACCATGTATTGACAGATACAACCATGTATTGGCAGATACATCTTATTTCAGAGCAGATATGCTATTTCAAGTTAGACAAATATATGCAAAAATTGAAATTAATTTTAAAAAATCTCATTATACATCGTGTTGAAGAGAATCAGAAATTAGGTTTCAAACATAATTCCGTCCAGTCTTATTCCTTAAGCTATTTATATAAAACAAAATAATCTAGTAGAAAGAAAAACATATATAATGAAATTATATAAATTTCAGATAAGAAATTCGATATTATTTAAATCTCCTAATTCAAATGATACTAAATTGCTACCATGTAGTCTATAATAAATTATATATAAGGTCATATTAAATGAATAACCCAAATGCATAACGCTAACTGAAATTAAATATCAAATCACTCTTCAAACATTAAGAAATTTCAGCTACGCCCTCTGTGAATACATATATAAAAGCCCGTCTCTTACAATTAAAGAGATACTGTTTTGAACTGGCACTTTGAGAGTCAGACTTACCGAAGGTATTGCTGAAAGCATTAGGGAGGAATGAAGTAATATATATACATATGTGCTATACATACGATTTTATTGTTATCCTCATTTACTAATACTTTTTATTTAACATTATTTATATATAGTAAATACGCATTTTTAAAAAATCATGTTTTAAATAATACTAATAAAATTTTATTTTAGAAAAGTAAATAAACATCACATGACCACCACTTCTTATGCTTGTGTATAACTGTTTTAAAACAGGCAAAACTCACTATACATATTGCCACACACAGCAAGCTAGAGTAATCAATGGATGCCAGAAGGCTTGTGCATAAAATCCCCATCTAGTGCCTACTCATCCAATATTCAAGGCTACTCACTGACGAAGGCCACAAGCCAGAAACTAGTCTGGGGATATTGGATGAGTAGGCACTAGATGGGGATTTTATGCACAAGCCTTCTGGCATCCATTGATTACTCTAGCTTGCAGTGTGTGGCAATATATATATATAGTGAGTTTTACCTGTTTTAGAAAAGTACTAATAATATTAATATTATAGTTATTTAACTTGTATTTGTCTTGATCTTGAATTAATATACATTTATTCAATGGACTTTAGTATTAATTTACATTTAATTTTTTTTTAAAAAATAAATAAATAAATATGCTTCCCCATGGTTTGGCTTGAAAATTTTTGTTAATTATATTGTTTTGTTTTAAAGAGTTAAAAAAAAAAAAGAGTTTATTTATCATTTGTTAAGCAAAAAATAAACTATGCTAAAATAAGTATTTAGAAGAGTTATTTCTGTGTATTGGAACTGAGAGGTAGAAAAAGAAAAAAAAATTTTTTTTTTCATTGCCATATTACATTTACACAAATGCATTAAACTAATTTTTGATATAAATTGTTTCCATAATCTATTTGTTATTATTAAAAAAAAAAAAGAAAATATTATAGTAAAATTTTATTAGCATTGTTTAAAAAATTATTACCATTAAACACTTTATTATATAAATATTTGAAAACCAGGCACTCTTCACAAACCTGGGAGCTTAATTGTAAGTATAGAGGATTTGAACTCAGATTTTCAAGCACCCTTCAACTATCCACACTATCTCATACAACTGATACACATGACCACACACATGTAGAAAAAATTAATAATCACCAATATACGTATTTCATGCTAAACCAGTACTCATCAGTTGGTCCAGATTATCATCTCCCACACATATATATAATCAATGCTCAGTTTATATTAAGATAGCAAATCTTCATACTTTAATGGACAGGCTTCAATCTACTGCAACCTCCAACTTTTCAGCCATCCATATCATTGAAAATCTGATGATGAAAACTCAAATCCCATGCTGATGCTAATATTTGCTATCTTAATATAAACTGAGCATTGATTATATATATGTGTGGGAGATGATAATCTGGACCAACTGATGAGCGCTGGTTTAGCATGAAATACGAATATTGGTGATTATTAATCTTTTCTACATGTGTGTGGTCATGTGTATCAGTTGTATGAGATAGTGTGGATAGTTAAAGGGTGCTTGAAAATCTGAGTTCAAATCCTCTATACTTACACTTTATTATATATAAATATATATTAAAAATTCAATTTTAATATTATTTACAATGGCAAGATGAGGCTATGGAAGTATGGATGGCGTAATAGCATTTAAAAGAATTTTTAATATCATATGTAAAAAAAATCACATGACCACCATTTCTTATGCTTATACAATTTCAAAATAGTAGCAAATCTCCATATAATACAGTTATCTAGTGCAAGTTATGGTAATCATAGATGCTCTCAGTGCCAAGTCTCCTGACTGATGAAAGCCATAAGCTAGAAACTAGTCTGGGGATATTGGATGAGTAGACATTAGTTAGGATTTTGATACACAAACCTTCTAACATCCATTGATTACTATGGCTTGCACTAGGTAACACTATTTTTTGGAGGGACTTGCTAGCTTTAGATTTGGTACACATTTTAAATAAAAATTAAAAAGGGAATTATGAGAGATGTGTCTCTATGTCATAATTAAATAGCCAGGATGAGAAATAATTTATCTTTAGGAAATAAAATATATGGGAAGATCTATTTAATTATACTACTGGTATGTACCTATCTATATTATCATCAACATTTATATATTTGAAAACTTTATATAAAATAATTTATCTAAAAAGTTTCCTTGCTTTAAATGCAGTCTCCATATTGAAAGCATATTTTTGAGACTGCCAAAGGAAACATTATTAATTACAATTGAATTTTAAAATCAGGTGTTGTTTTTTTTAAAAAATCTTACTCAAATATTTTATTAAATATTATTGTTTGCATGTATTTAACTTTTGTTGCATAGATAATCGTGGATTTCATACACTTTACAATAGATTACAATTATTGTTTACTAAATTTATAATTTTTTTTCTTGATAAAAAAAATGATAAAATTGTGTTTAATGTGATAACATTTGTGTTCTTAATATATTCATGTAATATTTTATAATAAAATGCTTTTACTTATTGAACACTAAAAAGCTCCAAATAATTTTTTCTTCAACTGAAATTTGGATGTCTATGTTTAACTTGAAATAAAAAGTATGGGACATCCAGAAATTAATTAATTCAAACACTAGTTGTAGAACTTGGTGATTGGTTAATTAATTTCTTGATGCTTTACCTTTTTATTTCAAGTTAAATATAAAAACCCAAGTTGTCAAAGAAAAAAAAATGTTTGGCTTTTTAATATTTTTTTATATGTATTATTTTTAACTTTTTAGTGTTCAAATATTTTTTGTATTTATTCTATGACCAATGTAAGAGGCTAATATTTGAAAGGAAATTTGCACACATTAAAAATCAAGTTTTACAAGCATGAAAAATTAAGATTTAATTTTATTTCAATTAACGTTAAATGCTTTTTAGTAAAAACTTTTTTATAAAAAAAACATTATTGCCATCCATCACTGAAAACTTATGATGCAATATCAGTAAATTTGAAATCTATTCTGCCTATATTGTTAGAATAGAGAAATGACTGGACAATCCTAAAATATTTCATTGTTGTATTGTAATGTCATTGTCTTTTAATACATGAACAAAATTTGATGGAAATCCATTTGATAGAAGTATGTTGAAAATCAATTACAAAATTTAACCTAAACAAACAAACAGTTTCTAATTCAATAAATAGGATTAGTTTGCTATAAATGAAAATTAAATAAAATATAATTAAATAAAAGTATTAATAAATTGTTGTAGAATAAAGTGCAATGTATGATATTAAAAATGGATGTATAAATATCTGATAATAAAAATGAATATAGAATGGACGAATGACGACTTAATGGCAAATATGAATATAAAATTGAAAAAAGTGTATTAAAATTCGAATACAGTAAGTGGCTAAACGAAAGAAGTGTGAAATTTTATTGTTTCACTTTTAATGTAGAATGAAAGTAGGTATTTGAATAATCCAGTATTAAAAATGCATATAAAACAGATTATGAATATCTGGTAGTAAATATGAGTGCATAATTGAAAAGTGTGAAATTTGAATATCTTGAGATCTATTGATAAAGCTTACATTTTGTTTTTTCTTTTGGATAACTCTGTGTTGCACAATTCTATTCTATCTTATTATTAACTATACATTTTCTTATTATTACTATTATTCATATAATTCTATAATATTTAATTTTACTTTTATGTGCTAATTATAATATTTATGACTACAAGGTTCTTTAGGTTGTTTATAAAATTCGCATGCATTATTATTATGGGTCAATATCACCACAAGGCCATTCAGCACAAATATTTTTACAGCAGAGCAAAAAATAACTTTCAATATAAATTAATATTTTTCGAGCACGAATGTAAGTTGAGTCATGCATTTGATTTGACTAATATAAAAGCAGTTTGGGTTAAGAGAGATGACAGGAAGTGAAAATTTAAAGAGACATGGGCAATTGCTAAAGAGCTCCAAACAATTAATAAAAAAGAAGCAAGCATTCCATTTTCAAAAAAATGGAATATGTACATGAATTCATTTAAATAATACATGAATGTATAAAAGCAAGAATTGTGAACTGCAGAATAGCTGTGTGCTATGAATCTGTCAGATGAGAGGTTGAAAGCATGCTCAGAGTGTAATATATAGTTGGAAGAAAAGTACCTTTTTTGTTACCCGTTTAATACCTAGGATTAATAAATTTTATGTATTTCTCTATGTAATCACTATTTATTAGCTAACACATTAAACCAAATGTATTATCTTTAATTCATAGAGTTAGTTAGTTTATAATATTTGAGAATTATTATTATTTCCAAAATAACAAATCCCAAAAGAAAGCTCTTCTTTAATTTTTACATGTTAAGTTTCGTTAAATGACATGATTAATGAAAATTGAAGGTTTTTAAATACGCTTTTTCAAATGACATTTAATGACTTAAATCTTGGAATTTTATATACAAATAAAATATTATTTGATTTTAACTAACAGAAATAGTTTGAAATACGCTCTTCAGCCTTATCACATAACTTTCTCCTATGCTTACTCATGATTCCAAGACCAGTACTCTTCACTCTCCTGTGGAGCCATTTATTTTTACATGAGTAATTATGAGACACCACATGGTATAGTGCTATAAAATTAATCTCCACTTTCAGATCTAAGTACTGCTGCCGGATGCATATGAGCAATCATTTGAGAAAGTCATGCTTGTCAGTATTAACTCTTTTAATCAAAAGGTAACATTTGTTGTTGGTTTTTAACATGTACAAAAATTGACTTGTTGTCAGATCTATATGCCTGCAAGATAGTTAGTTAGTTAGCTTGAATTCAAAACTTAAGGATTTTTGAATTGCAGAATATCAGCTTCAGTATTATAAAAGAATAAATGATGCCTGTTTGATTAATAAACACCTCAGTTCCAACTTTTAATCCTAGTCTTCAATAATGAGGCAAAAGCCAGAAATCTGTTTTGAGGTGGGGATTTTAAAACATTAGGTGTCCATTATTTATTTTACCTTATATAATATATGATATTAGAATAGAGTAAACAGTACTGATTATTATTCTTATTGCTCACTTTTATTTCTCGTTTTCGCTTCCTCTTTTGGTATAATATGTAAATATCTATTTTTAAATAATAACTTATAATACTACTTTAGTAACCATAAAATAATAGTGCAACATGTGTTTATGAGATATACCATTATTAAAAAGAAAAATATTAGGTTACTTTTTAAAATTAAACTATTAGATTTTTCCCCAGTAAATATGTATATTAAAGGATATTTTTTAATTGGATTTCTTATTGTCTGGGATTTAAAAAAATGATATATCACTTAGTATGTTAGACTAGCATTTTTTTTCATGAAGTTTGAAAAATATACAGTTTATAAATATTCTTAGTTCTTTGATTTCTCATTACACCAGAAAGAATAAAGGGCCGATTGGGTTACTTAAGAAAGCAGATAGCTTAATTACAACATTGAAAGATATACCTCCAACACCAGCATCTGTACAGGTTATTATTGACCTGAAGCAACAATATGTAGAGACGCACCAAATCCTAATAGACTATCTGGCTACTAAAAAGGCAAGGCTTTACCTCTCTAAACCTCATAACTTCTCAAGGGGATATATAAGGTGGGCTATGGATTTTCAAAGTAAGTCTAAAATTCCATCAGCAATCACAGTGAATAATATAATTTCTCGGGTAATAGCATGATTTTACAAATTTTAAATCATTATAAATACAAGCTAGTAGATGTTTCACAGAATTTGGTGCTTGATACATCTATATATTCTTGTGAGACAATTCATGGTATTAGTAATGATGATATTAGAGCTAAACTCTCATCCATGCCTGATAGAATACACCCTGGAATCCATGGAATACCAAAATTCATGTTCAAACATCTTGAAGCCTTCACAGTACCAATAGTAAGTAGAATGGTTGATCTACTTGCCTCAGGTCCCCTTACTATTGATCAACTCTATCCCATTGCGATGGTCCCATTTCTTAAGAGTGCTATTATCCCATCGCCTCTGGAGAACCTTAGACCAATCTCGATGACTCCATTGATTATTAAACTGATTGAAGCAATTATCAAAGATAAAATTCAAAATCTCATTCTGCCTTTTATCTCTAGTTTTCAATTTGCAAAGAAAGGTAGTTCCACAGCTGAGGCACTCTGCCTATTCAGGTTAATTACCGATTATACAAGAAAAAATAAAAAGTCAAAGCCAATTGTTGTCCAACTTGATATTTCAGCTGCTTTTGACTCAGTCAGAATTCCTCAACTAATACATCTTCTAAGTGGTCTGAACATTCCCACAGGTATAATGAACATCATTACTAACCTTCTATTAAACAGACATATTGCAATTTCATTAAATGGAAAAATTTCAAACTCATTCACACCTACCAAGTCGATTCCACAGGGTTCTCCTCTTAGTCCCTTACTCTTCATTCTATATATAAATCCATTCCTTAAATCTTTAGAGATGAATCTTCCTGGATTGTACATTCCTGGTATCAATAAATCCATTCAGCACATATCCTACATGGATGATGTGGCAGTGTTCTTACCATCTAGAAAATTCATACCAAAACTAATTCAAATTATGGACAATTTCACCATAGAGTCAGGTCTTGCGTTTAACCTTAGAAAATCTGCTGTATGGAGACTTTCATCTGGAAAATCCATTCCATCCCTTTTCACAGCTATGCCACAAAAATTTTTGGGCTTACCAATGAGTTTCTCTCATGCAGCAATGAGGAAATTAATACAAGACACTATCATGAATTCTGCAAGAAAAATAATTGATTCACTTTCAAAAGTTTATACATCATTATTTGCAAAAGCAGCCCTACTCAACATGTTACTGTTCCCCAGAATTGCTTACTACATGCCGTTCATTAAATTCTCATCAAAATTTATCCAGAATATAAACTCTCTTTGCTCTAGATTAATGTGGAAGGGTAAAACTGTTGCTATTAGCTTAAGAAGAGTGCAGAGACCAACAAGACTTAATGACTTGTCACTGCATTCACTTCATGTTCTTTGTCTACAGAAATCAAATAACCTTATTACAAGACTTATTGGGATTTTTCCTGATGACTCACCTTTAAATAACCTCATTACAAGACTTATTGGGATTTTTCCTGATGACTCACCTTTTCTATCTATTCATCCTACAGATACTTCACCTCCAATTAATGATGGTTGGCTGACACAAGTCTTAATTGACATTGCAAAAATTCTCACACCTTTAACTCAAATAAAACCAATGAAACTTCGTTATTGGGATGCCTATCTTTTTTTTTTTCAACAATTATCCCAGATCATAGCATTCTCACCTGTACAAACTTTGCCATTATAAAGAAATATAAAAGATGTAATCTAGAGCCAAAATATTTGGACTTTCTTCTAAAGCTAAATCTCAATGCCCTTCCAACAAGCCACTTTCTTGTGATGTATAGAGGTTTTTCTTCTTTGGACCCTGTTTGCTCACTCTGCCATAGGGAGGATGATACCATATTTCACATTTTCAACGATTGTTCCTCTCTTCAGGGCTGTAGAATATTGATTAATAAAATTTTTACACCAAAACATCCAATTATCAACACACTCATAAAAGGTTTTGCTTATGGGGATTTTGCAATTATAAGAAGTGCAACTTTCATCACTTTCTGTCTATGGTTTGTCAGAAGCTTCCTAATCTTCAAGTGTGTTATACCTGATCCAACATTAATTTTTTTACAAAAATTAAAAGATATCAAAGAAAGAGATTTGAAGTTAGCTCCTCACCTAATAGCAAATTCCACATGGAATCTTATTAATATTGGACATTAAGTAATTTAATGGTTTATAAATGTATTGCCAAATTTAATGTTATTTTATAATTTTTTCTTTATTGTAAACATAGTTGAATAAACCTGTTTTTGATACTAAACAAAGTTGTATCAGTTATAGGACAATAAAAGAATTATATTTTTTAATTGAAGAGATTTGAAAAAGAACTGCAGTGTTCTTGTTTAAATGCATTTGAAGGAAAATATCTAAGATAAATTATGAATATGGAAATGAAGCCTTTAACTCATTTATAAATAGTATAATTATCCAACTTCTTTGATATTGCAAAGCAAATTTTCATTAAGCATTATCATTTAATACATACTAAATTTGTATTATTTTTAGATGTTTCTTTTTTTTATTAATATGTTTTAAAAATTAATATAATCAGTTATATAACTTGTTACATTAAAAATCTAAAACTTATCTGAATGAGAACTTTAAAGTGCTTCTGTTGATATCATTGTGACATAAGTCAATAATCATGTGGAAGGAAACTAATCTTTACACATGTGCTATTAGATGACTTTAAATTTATGTACACTCATATAAACCAATCCTTATTGATCATGCTTCTCAATTGTAAATTATGGTAGGACAAGATCCCAGGATCAGTTTCAGAGAAACTCGCTACCTATGCCAAGTCCTTAAACATCACCAAACACATGATTAATTGATTAGAATTTTATTTTTATATCAAGCAGATCTTACTTACATTTTTTGAAAGTGTGAAAAATGAAATTTCTGTAATTATTAAATGTGATGTATTTTATAATCTGTATTTTAGACAGGTGAAAATTATAATCAATTCTGTTGATTATAAGTATATTAATTACCATTTTTATAAATCTTATTATGAATATGTATATATGAGTCAGAGTAAAAAGCTGCTTTTTACTTTATCCGAAAATTCCAGAAGAAATTTACAGTTCTTAAAATGTTGCTTTTTACAAAATGAATTAACACAAATGCAAATATAAATAAGCATTTATTTTTATAGCGTCTGTATATAATTGTAATTACATTCATATCGGCCTTTCAAGCCAATTGTGCAAACGCTTTGCGAGTGTTAAATAATAAATGAATACCCTCTGACCAATACAAGATCAGAGGGTATTCATTTATTATTTAACACTCTCAAAGCGTTTGCACAATTGGCTTAAAAGGCCGATATGAATGTAAATACAAATACTGCATATTCTAGCTTTGTAGAAACTTAATCAATTATATAATTTATTAATATTGAAGAGCTGAAACTTATAATACATAATATAAAATAGTTTCTCTTATAATGTCATTTTGTTAATTCTGAAGTTTACTACTATATTATTATTTATATCTAACACTTATTTCAACAGAAGTCACTTTGATATTATGATTTACATATTGTAAAATTTGAGCTTTTTAATACAATAGTGTTTAATTATGTTATATGCTTACCTAATTTACATGGTAAGATATATATAAGAAAAAGTTGATTTGATTTCTACTTGAATAGAATACATTAGTATTACCATTTTATTAGCAGGACATGTGATAGATTGAGCTAAAGGTGAAAAATGCACTGATTAAAAACAAAAAAAAACTTGCAAATATATATATATACTTGTGGTAAAATATGTAAAAAATGGAATTGATTATAATTTGTCCAGAATATAAACATATGTATTTTGTCTTTACCACTTTTATATATAAAGCCAATAATATCAGTTTTATATAAAATAAATTGTAAACTATTTTAATTTTATAGGTAATGATATTTAATTCCCTTCATTGGTTGTGAATTCTAAAGTTGATTACTATATATATCATCTAACATTTTAGTTATCATTGAATTCAATAGAGAGATCATGCCAGGGCTCTGAGACACACACACATATATATACTGTATATTAACTTTATGTATATATATATTAAGGAAGAATATTGAGTATATATATTTGTGTGTTAAATTTATTCAGGTTAATGTACCATCAGATTTGGAAGGGAGTCAATTGTTGGCTGAGAAGGCGGATCGTCGGGAGTTTATCGATCTCTTAAAGAGAATGTTAACTTTAGATCAAGATCGCCGCATCACTCCTGGAGAGGCATTAAATCATCCTTTTGTTACTCTAACACATCTTGTGGAATATGCTCATTGCAGCAAGTAAGTAATATTTAAACTATTTATTTATTAGTGTGTGCATTTAACAATTGTCATTTTGCATGTTATGGTGATTAAGGTCTTATTTACATTTATAAAGACGCTTTAAGTGAAAATTCATTATAGTTTGAATGTAATAGGACATTATTGGGTTTAAAAAATATTCTAAAAATATTTCAGTTGAAATGTTACTTTAGAATCAATATGGAAAAATGTTATTTTTGAACCAAACAGATAATAAGATGGGAAGAAGTGCAGAATGGATGGCATCTTTAATCTAGTTCTATCAATTGCTTTGACAACCCTGTTAAAAGCATAAATGCTGCAGTAATTTATATTTTTTAAAAGCGTGGTATCCTATTGTAAGTTGACCTAAGCTAGACAATCTTATTCTCAGAAATTTATGTCTATGGTATCAATCCATGATTAATATATACCATTTGGTATCAATTTTGCAAGAAAGTCAGAAAAATATGAAATGTTCACTATGAAGAGAGCTACTTATTGTAAACATTTTGTAGTTTATTCATTTTTTACAATCAAAATATCTGGAAAATATATCACCTTAATGAGACAAAACTATTTTATTGCAGTAAAGCAAATGGTATTAATCTCAAACCGAGTTAAATTGTTTTGGTGATTTAGAAAAGCATCAAAACATCGCTTTATGACTGAGAAAGCATAAACCTGCTAGATGTCACCCCCCCCCAAAAAAAAAAAAAAACAAAAAAAAAAAAAAACAAGATCACAGCATAAGAAAAAGCACAATAAGATACACATTAAAAGTAACTTTTCTTTATCCTCATTATAAAGCAACATTCTTAAATAAATTACTGTTTAAATTTTTTTTTAATTGTTACTACATTATATAATTAAATTTGTTTCAACATTAATATTGAATGACCTCTATTAAATAAGAAAATAATTTGGAACGACTTGGAATCCCAAAACTTTCGGGTTAAATCTGTCTGTTCAGAAACAGTAATATTACAAATGATTAATGAATTTATTTCCCCCCTGTGTATGGTTTATTGTTAGGGCTGAGGGATGGACTAGATACAAATTCCTGCATTTAAATTCAGCCAGCCATTCTTTAGCTCAAATGATATGTGGTTGTTTGAGCAAGCTCCAACATTAACATTCTAGACTCCCCAGTATTTATTTATTTAACCTATACAATGTAAAGATTCCATCCAGAAGATAGAATCACTAAAGGATTTATTGGGTTCTTCATTTCTGCCACTCTGGCCATACATTGAACAGTTTTGATTATGCAGTTTCAACCTGAAGATAGAATCATCAGTGGTTTTATTAAATCTTCCAATTCTGCCAATACAGCCATAAATTTAGCATTATTTGACTATATATTTCATGGTTTGTGTACTATGTTTTGCCCACATTTACATAGGTCAATGGTCGTTAAATTCTATTTACGAAGGAGATGATTGTAAAAACCTCCAACAATATTTGGAAGGTCAAATCCAAATGACTTTACTGTTGGATCTGGAAAAAGAAATGTATTTGGAATCTTATAAGAAGACCAATTTTATGCCACAATTTTTATTTATTTATAGATTCTTAGTTGAACATCTATAGAGAGATCTTGATTCAAAACGAGTCTTAGATGCCATATCAAATTATTGCTGATGATAATTTGCAGAGTTGCCTTTGATCAAAAAACTTGGCATAGATTGTATACATTTTTTTTTAATATTAACTTTTTTCAAGTGCAAACTTTCATTACTTTGTAAAATTTAGATATTAATAATTTATTATCCAGAAAATAATTGAAAAACGTTTTTAATATTTTATGTATTTATTATCGTCAGTCTAATTGTTTTTATTTTATTTACAATTTTAATAACGCGTGACATCTCTAATGTAAAAGACAATTTTCATTTCCATATTTTTTTTTCTTTAAGTACATCTTTGTGTTTCAAAAAAATTATATTCTTTTCAATTGTTAATAGTTAAGAAAAAAAAAAAGCAACATGCATATTTTAACAAAAATAATACGATATAGGTCAACAGAGTATTTTTAACTTTATTATAAATATTATATAACAGTCATGATTATATAGTAGTGGAATCGCCAGTTCATTGGCTTGGATTCAAATCTAAGACAGGCAATACAATTTTTTTCTTAGGTCTAGCCACTTAGCTATCCATTCAATATTACTTTGAAAATGAATTTCTTCTTAACTAAGATTGATGAGACTTTTTTTCTATGACGACTATTTAAAATCTGTGGTTTCTTTTCCCTCTGCTTGATGTGGACGCAGTTCCATGAAGAAATAATGTGAGTGAGGCAATGTTTAATTGGCACACAGTACAACATATGAAACACATATCTTTCTTTAAAAACAATCTATTGCACAAACAGATAAAGAAATGAAAATATTACTTTGCAATATAAAGAATTTAATGTTGCTTGGAAGGTTTTCAATTATGTGGAATCTCTCAGTGTTTATTGGTCCTATAATTCTGTGATCTTGCATGTGAGAGTCACTTGCAAACATAGCCTGTAAGATCATGCATATTCAATACTTAAGAAGCCTTAAGTTCAAGAAGACCAAGAAGGGATCTAGATCCTTTGGATACAAAGTTGGCTATAACTGATAGTATAGTATCCTGATGAAAAGTGGCCATTAAGTTATTATTCACAATATAAGCTTCAAAATTTCATTCACAGTGCCAAAAATCATGACTGATAACATCTTACTTGCTAACTTTGAATTAGTTTATTACCAATTGTGACCTCAGTATTCATTAATCAAAATTTCAACATATCGAACATGATATGGTAGCTCAGTTTCCCTCAGCTGAGTTATACTTAGCAGTCAGCAGTCAATGGTAAATTATGGTGAAAACTGATGGGAGTTCAGACTTATCTCAATCAATCTTTGATTTATAAAGATTCCAATTTCACTATTACTGCTATTGAATCTTATACTTCAATCCAAACTTAGAGTTATGTGATAGTGCCAGTCAAACGATATTCACTAGTGTTGTCCTGCTATCATTGTTGCCAACCATATGGAAATGTTTTTCAATTTGACATGTAAAAGTCTTTGATTATGCTTTATTAAACATGTACAACTATTTTTAGAGTTTCAGATAAGATCATATACATTATTGGGTTTTAATATATATATGTGCTCTGCGCACAGGTAATGAAGCTATTAATAAATTGTCAAAATTTTTACTGCCAAGCGCTTTCGGGACAGTCTACAGTCCCATATTAATGGCGAGTTATTCTGTTAATAACTGTAAAACTATGCAAATTTTATGCAAACTTACGTGCAGATGTTACATGGACCATTTACGAGATAGGGAATAGCAGGCCTCTCTTCTGTTGATTGCCGATGGGTTAGCTGCAATAAAGTAAGCTTCCCTACTTTACGTTTGGTGTTGTTTGTTTCAGAGCAAACGACACTGGCTGTGGTAGGTAGAAAAGCATGTCCCGTAAACTTAGGGAAGCTTACTTCATTGCGGCTGACCCATTGGCAATCAACAGAAGAGAGGCCTGCTATTCCCTATCTCGTAAATGGTCCACGTAACATCTGCACATAAGTTTGCATAAAATTTGCATAGTTTTACAGTTATTAACAGAATAACTCACCATAAATATGAGACTGTAGACTGTCCCGAAAGCGCTTGGCAGTAAAAATTTTGACAATTTATTAATAGCTTCATTACCTGTGCGCAGAGCACATATATATATTAATTTATTTAAGCGTTAATGAGGTAAAATCTTAACTATTGGGTTTTAGTGTACTTTCTGTTATATTGGGCTGCATTCAAATTTTGTTCTGGGTTTACTTCAATGATTAAGGAACTATCATATGATTGTTTGCTAATTTTGATGACCTATGTGCTGATTTGTACGCTCACATCATTTCATGTGATATTCATGTTAAGCTGTGTTTATATTGTGTGAAATGTAGGCATTTTATTTAAGATTTACCACTGATATATATATATTGTTTGAGATTGTTTTAGGTCTAAAAAAATAAATATTTATCACTTGTATCCAATTTGCCATCTTCCAGGTCATAATACATTCAGGAATATTGCAGAAATGCTCCAAAATAAGAGCAGCCTGAAAATCATACTGTTGGATATTCTATAACATGCATGCATGAATGAATGATATGATGATGAAGATTATTTGGTGGTATTTAAACAAAACATCAATCAAATGTATACATTGATAATCTGAAATATATGTTTACATTTTGTATCCATAAAAATCTTCATTTTAATATTGTAACAGTATGGAGTCTTAGGGGTGAATCTGGGCTGATGGAAAATCATCATCAACCCTAATTATTATAAAATTTAAATTTTAAATATAAAAATATTATAATGAGCATGAGAGATCAACACAGAACTAACTAAAGTAACTATAAGTTTACCAGCATTACACAAAAGTAATAATCATTCAACATCATGAATGATCAGCAATAAAATCAACAATCTTGTAACTGGATTTGAAATAGATCTACTATAGACCAGGCTAATTATTTAGCCCATGTCAAACTTAGGGCAGCAATACCACATAATTTGGATGCACAAACTTAAGTGCTGATCCATATGTAATAATTAAAAAATAATGTTGGGATACTAAAACATGCTGATCATCATCGATGCTGTGGCTACTTAGTATCATTAGTATACTGTTCAACTATAAACTTAATTTCTAAATAAATAATTAAAATGAAATGTGCATGGACATTAAAAGATATTCCTTTTGGGCCATACAGCATCATCATCATCTGGATATCCATAATACTAAACAATCCCCTTTTTTATAACAGACCGTTATGCATGAATCCAGCTCAGAGCAAAAACTCTATAACTGTTACTATGATCAAGAGATATAATATAACATAATAATTCAAAACTACTTTGGATTGAATAAATTCACTGAAATAATTTTAACAATGAAATACAAATTTGTTAATTGGAAACAATAAAATGGAATTAAGGTCTGTTGAGTATGCCATAAATATGAATTCTACATTTTGATTTTGATTAATACAATAAACTGTCACATTGTGATTTACAAATACCTCATAATAGGTTTACATAAAATGTATACATTAGATTACAGATGTGCTTGTCTAATATAAAATTACATATCAGAATTGTGATAAACTAATAATAAAGTCCAGTAATTTGTTTTAATAATTCATAGTTTCATTGATTTTAACATATATGTATGTATATGACATTTATCTACATAAGCATAGATGTGCTGTATGAACTAAAATTACATATCAGAATTGTGATAAACTAATAATAAAATTCAATTAATATTTTAATACATAAATGCCCATGTATGTGTGTGTATACAAATATAGATAATCCGAACTAAAGCTATTAATTATCCTTTTATTTTTTATGGTAAGTAAAATATTTTTTTTTAAAAAAAAACAACTTGTCATTTGGAAAGGTTCCTTTAAAATTCAGGTCCTTGTGGACTTTTCAATGTTTAAAAAAAAAGATCCTCAGTTTTTCTCTTTTTTGTATGAACAATATCAGGAACAAATAATCTTCTATACACAAATGACATTTATTATTTTCTTTCCTTGTTTTACTTTTAGTTGACAAAAGTCATTTACTTTTAAAATTTGTTAATTAGAAATTTTAGCCATCAGTTTTAAGAAATTATTTAAAATATTATCATTCTCAATATATATATATATTGTAACAATATTTATAAATTAATATAATATGTATTTGTAATTAT
Source organism: Epiperipatus broadwayi (assembly GCA_028023455.1). Taxonomy (NCBI): domain Eukaryota; kingdom Metazoa; phylum Onychophora; class Udeonychophora; order Euonychophora; family Peripatidae; genus Epiperipatus; species Epiperipatus broadwayi. The sequence continues at coordinate 7,173,632 of JAQFVV010012416.1, read as the reverse complement.
TAAATTAATATAAAAGATATGTATTTGTAACTATAATTTGTAACTATTTTAATATGTCACATTTGTAACCATAATAAATATTTAGATAGGGGAAATTATTAATTATTAGATATATGCCTATCCAATCTGTACCATTTGTAACTATATTAATTCATCATAGCATAGATAAAGAAATTATAGAATCACTGTGCCACTTGAAAATATCAGCATTAAAGATTCTTAGTATTTATTTATATATTGGGGCAGTCATTTGAACAATAAAACATACTGGCCATTGTCATCTAATAAAAATAATATTAAATATAGCAACTGAATAAAAGTACCCACTGTGAGATTCCTGGAGTGCCTTATGCTTATCTCCAATACTAGGTTCTTCTAACAAAGAATCCTTCCTATTCTTCTTTCCAAATATATAAGACCATTCATGGTCATATGCACACATGGGTGCTATTCATGACAACTTATAAAAAAATATATTTTATAAAACTAATATTATGAAGTTGGAAAGGGATGATATCACTCTTTATTCAGTTTAGCTAAGTACATGTGTTTTCCCATGAGCGCCACTAGATTGTTTTCAATCTAGATAAGTATCTATTTATAGTGTACTTGAGTTCAAACTCATTCAGTACATATTTATTACACATGACTTGGATGACTATTGAACAAAAATGACATTCTTACATTTTATCTATATTGATAAAATTTACAAGATCCCAATATTACCAAAGTTTATACTATAGATCAAAGATTCTTATAGACATTGCTAGCTCATTAGCGTATATTGATGAACAGACATGTATAATCCTATTAATGGCTTCCAACCAAGCATGTGAAGACCATTATTGATATTGATGGCCATTTAACTAGATTATTTATCACAATAAAGGTAATAATGATGATGATGATAATAATATCATAATAATGATAATAATAGTGATATCATAATAATGATTATAATAGTGATGATGATACCAGCCATGGCTTATCAATAAACTCACAACAATAAATTCATCTTTATAAACTTATAGGCATCTATTAAAATTATCCTATTTCATACTGGGATTTAATAATACTAATGGTGATGATTGATCATCATGAATCTCTTTGCATAATATTCAATTTTCTATAAACCCCTATTTACTAAAATATATTCATTACGCTAAACATTAAATTTAATGATTATAATTTATTAATGATGATTGATGGCGATCATAACTTTTATATAGTATTATTTGAAACATTTTTAACTAATAACATGATATCCATCTTTGATGAGGATGATCTAAATTCATGGACACAACACAATTTTAGCTTTCTATGTTGAACTATAATTATCAAAATTTGGTTATTCTCAAGCATAATCCTTAAATACTTAAATATCAACATTCTAGTTTACCTATTATTTTGCGGACGCTTAATATTTGCAAGTGATTGCTCAATATATACGAATGGTAATACTTAATAACTGCGAGCAATGATGATGAATTAAAATGATAGAATTAAGACAAAAAAAAACAACACAATATTCTTAATAATAACTCGGAAACCAATTAAGATATATAATTATATTTTATTAACACTACTACTCTTTCTTCTTTAAAGTCAAATCGACAATTAAATAAATGGCTTATTAATATAAAAATTTATATAAGTATAAGCAAATAAACTTAATATATAGGTTTGTCATTTTTCTTGATATCTCAAAATAAGCTGACTTAAATCAATATTAGAAAAAAAAAATACATATTCTATAAATGCTTATTTAAGACTTTTCTTACTCATCATATCATAAAATAAATTTCAGGTGAAACTTGTATATGTTATTTCATTTCCATTTAAATGTAATGCCCTACTTTTCAATTTACCATTTTAAACTAATCATATATAACCTATTCTTTGATGTGTTTGGATAAGCAGTTACACATTCACGCATTCGGTAATGTTAACATATATGTTTAAAATGTATACCCATAAATTACATATATAAAAATATCTTTTTCTTTTTGCAACCTTATAGCGAAAGAAAATAAAATACATATATTAATTTTTAATATGCAACAAGATAAAATAAAAATAAAAAACATTATAAATGCATATATCTATAGGTTGCTCATTATCATTAACAACTGAAGAACAATTAAAAAAAAAAACATTTCAACATTACAATATATAATAAAAAAAAACAAAAAAAAAATAATGAAAAATTTAAGTTTAAAGATTTAAACTATGTTTGTGCTATGTTGTGAGATATTGCAAATAACTATAGATAAACAAGTCTTTAATGTTTCTGTATCAAAAAAGAAAATTGCTTTGACCAGTAAATTAAGGTTTACTTTTAATAAGTAAAAGAATAAAATCGGTTAAAGAAAGTTCATATTTACCCGTCTACTTTTTACTTCTTATTAATGTCCTGGGTTTGAATTTTCAGACTGCTTTTCTTTGCTCACCAACAACAACAAAAAAAAAGAAAGTTATTGCAGATACTTTTAAGATAATGCTGAATCAATTGACTTGCTTGTTTCTTCAATTCCATTATTATTCACTGTTGATTGGCTTCCTTCTACCATTTAAAAAAAATTATTATAAGTACTTTGAATAAGTAGGTACCGGTGGATTTGCTTGTCTCTCTCCTTTAAAAAAAATAATTGCTGTTGACACTTTAGATGATTGAGGTAAATCAACAAAAATTTGATTTATGGCTTCAAACTTGGTTCTACATGGCTGTTATAAATTTTCTTTTCCTCCTATTTCCTCTTCTCCATTCATTCGAAGGTAATGAGCTTTTAATAAGCCAGGAACTAGAAACAAAGCATTCCATATAGCTTGTGTGGTTGGCTTCAAAATCTATCATTTTGTTGGTTATTACTGGATACATGACTTCATAGACAGATCAGCGATTTTGACTCATTCTGTATTAACCAGGAAGCAGAAAAAATGGTTTAGCAATGCAGAGGCATATTATTATGCATAACCAAATATGTTAATATCATTTTTATATAATTATTACTAACTTCTAATAAATTCAATTTTGTTCCATTTCTCTCCTCTTTTTTAATATTGCTGGAAATTGCTTTATATAAACGCACATTTCATTTGCTCTTTTTTTCAACTTTCAAAGAGTGAGAGAAAAAAAATTAAAGCGTTCACTCTCTTTTAAAAAAAAAAATCAGAGCTTACATTTCTGCTTAAGAATAATAACAAGGAAGGACCGACTGAGTTGAGTCTCAAAATAATAATAATAATCTGAGTGACTCTCTCTCTAAAAAAATTAATGACTAACTCATCATCTCTCTAAAAAAATTTAAGACTAACTGATTAAAAAAATTGTTTCAATCATTTATATCATGAATTTCAACCAAAGAAAAAAAAAACATCTGGAAATCTTTATCTTAAAAAAAAAATCAAAGCTTCACAAGTTTGACGTTGGTCAAAATCAATAAAGACTTAAAATTGATCGCTATCGTTATCTACATCAAAGCACCTCTTTTGTAAAAATAATCTTAAGACACAGATAACAACAAACCTGGAATCTATAGCCATCAGGAATACGTGTAAAAGCATCTTTGTGTTTGTACAGATGTATTCATTCTTTCACACGTGTACATTTTTTATCTCCTAATCTAACAATCTTAATTGCCTTATTTTACACTTTTCTGATTTACTCTATTTTAACAAAATGAAAGTTAAATAAATTTAACACATATTATTTAATAAAAAAAAATTATATAATAAATCACAAAACTGCTTATTCATAATAATAAATCTATACATATAAATCTCTGTATGTATAAAAGAAAAAAATTTTTTTTTTAAATAATTGAATACTATAAATATATCTACAATATATATATATAACACTACTTACCAACTGTTTATGTATATCTGACACTACTTTTATCCATGCTTCTCTGCACATAGATAAAACAGTATATGTATAAATTACTTTGGCAAGCTGATAGAATCTCTGGATAAGCTGGTCCCTTCTAAATAGTGGACTAGCTTATTGTCATCTTTGGAAAAGATATAATCCAGATAACAGTTGGCATTCAATCACCTTCATCTAGTCTAGGATTTGCAGGCATACCATCTAGTACACAATATGAGCTACAGAGAACACAGAAAAGCAGGCCTTTCCATGTGAATTTGTGAACTAGCAGTGGCTGACTTGCACTGTCTTGCCTTTGCTTATATCTTCATAGTCCCCATGCTGTCATAATATGTAAAAACTCTGAAACTCCCCTAATCTTTTTTTCAACCTTTTTATAATCAGAATTGGGGGGTGGGACCCAGTAATTAAAAGCAAGTTTTTTTACCTTGATTCAAAAAACTTAATGACTTTTCAATTTACCATAATCATTTCAAAAACAACTGTATGATTTTTATCAAAATATGTTATACAAGCCTTCTGACATCCATTGATTACTCTGGTTTGCATTGAGTGGCACTACTCTATGGATAGTTTTGTCCATTTAAATAGCAGTTATGAGCAAGCATAAGAAATGATGATCATGTGATGTTTATTGATTTGTAATAGATAAATTGTTTTTCCATATAGATAGAATTGGGAAAATACAAGAGTACCATATTACCATTCATTTAAAGCATTAATGTCAATAATATTGGTTTATTTATACATTCATAACTTTATAATTTAATATATCCATTGTGTGTTTCAACAGGCCGACAATCTTAACTATGGCTTGTATTTGGAGTAGGGTTTATATTATAAGCATCCTGAAAAATCTTGCTAAGATTTATTTTCTGATTAGGTTTATTTTTGGGGGAATATGGTATGTGAACATATATTTGAGATTTATGAGTTCGTTTGTATAGTCATGACAAAATTTATCTTTAACCTTTTCTTCATCATCTGGAGTGTGTTAATTTCAAGCAATCCAAGGATTAAAAACTTAGCCAACTTTTATAGATATAATGATAACAATAGCAACAATAATAATCCTATGATTAATTTCTTGGGAAGTCAAGTAATCACATAAAATTAAAGTACTCCAGATTAACCCTTTAAGAAATCCATGCAATTATATTAAATGAAGTTGTTTTTTTTTTAATTATTTACACTAATTAAATAGAAATTGATCTCATAGCTATAAATTCTGACTCCACTACTCTGCAAGATATATATATAAATTGTTTCTAGAGATGTGAAATCAGTACTTACAAACGTTTGTGATTCTGAACCTTTTTAAAAAAAATATTGCATGATTTTTTCAGTTTACTTATATGTTTTCAAAAGCAATTCTTTTTCTAGTCTTCATTGATTACTCAGACTTACAGTATATAGGTTTAGAGTAGAGAAAAGAGAATTAACTGCTCTAGAAAGTATATATTTTTTGTATTGACTGATAGTGCATAATAACTGCCACACAGCAGGGTGTTTAATGGAGGGAGAGGGGTTAATATATTTCTTGGAATTTTTTTAAAATTTAAATCTTGATGACATCACTTTTTTTTAGATAGCATCTCTTCTAATAATGGCACTTTCATGGGTAAGATTTTAATATTATGTTTCAGTTTTTACATAATCAAAATTGGTATGTATAACTGACATTGATTTCAGAAATCGGTTAATTGCTATAGCGACATCACATATGGACTGTAATAAAAGCGGTATTAAGCATTTCTGGTTTACATTTTGTAGAATGTTAATGGCATCTTTATCTTTAGAATCAGGATCGAGTAAAATCAATAGGCATTAGATTACTGTGAAATCTGATCTTTATGACTATGTTGTTGAGTAGTTGGCCATCTGGCAGAGGTTGCAAAAATGTACAAATAGCTGTTAATATTTTCCTGAAGGCAGAGTATAGGTTCATCACTCAAGATTTATTTCAAATCAGTATTCAGCAAAGGATATACAGTTGAAGAATTATGGTGTAAAAATGGAATTCTTTTAATTTTTTAAACATATTTCGTTTTCCAGATACAATAGTAAAAACAGCTGGATTTGATCTTCCTAGATGAAGTCTCATAAATAGATTGAGGGTAACCCATAGTCAGTGTGCTCATCTACTTCATAAATGGAATTAGAGCTACTAATATATGTAAATGTGTGGGCAAACACAAACTATGAGCCTCATAGTTGATGACTAACAAATCTATGGTTACAGTGATTGATGGATTTAATAAAGCCACTTGTAAATTATTTCCTGGCTGGAATCTCATGAGGTTCCTTTATGCTATTTTGTTTTAACTGTCAATAAAAAATATAAAAAGAAATACATGCGTTTAATAAGTAATTACGTGATCGAAGTGCTCGTTACTGAGTTGCATGTGAAATGAGATATTACCTTTAAAATCAATATTTTATTACTTATAATAGTTTCAAAGAAGAAAAATAAAATTTTATAATGTAATATATCGGATATATTACATTTTTCTATATTAATAATGGTTACATTTTTAATACTTCAGATATTAGGAGATTACAAAATGACTGTCTAAATATGATACAAGCATAAGATATATAAAACCACTTTCCTGCTCAGAACAGATTACAAGATCCTTAATGATGAATTAAAAACAACAAAACTAAAAGAATAGTGAACCGATTTAAACACACACACACACATTTTATGTTTATAAATTTGTAGGTGATTAGAGAAGGGCCGATTAAAAAAAACACACACACACACATTTTATGTTTATAAATTTGTAGGTGATTAGAGAAGGTGCAGCTGCAGGGGTGTGTGTTTATGTAATGTTAGGAAAAAGTTCTTTTTTCTCCCACCCCCTTTCCTTTCCTTTCCTCTCTTTTCTACCTATCTTTTTCCCCTCTATCCTCCACTCTACCTTCTCTCTATCTATGATGCCTTTTATAATCAGAATGTACACGTATTGAGATCAGGTAGAAATTGCAATTATTAAGCACGTGCACAAATATATTTTAGTTATTTAAAAATGCATAAAAACTTTATCTTCTGAATTTTATCACATAGAATTTCATAGAGAATACTTCAATTGTTGTTACATATATATTTATATATTATGAATTATACTTTTTAATTGTAATAAATTAAGTAATTGGTTATATTATGTGCGTATTTTTAGAAGATATCTATTTTTACATAGATTTAGAGAAAATATCGATCATATAGCAGATTGAATAAAAATATAGCTCAATCTAATATAAAAATTGATGATAATTATTCCATTACATTCAAAAACACATGCATGTGTATGCAGTTTATAAGTGTATTATGTTTTATATTAAATACGATAGTAAATTGTATTCATGGTAAAGAATTATTAGTAAATAATGATGTTTTATTGTGTAATTGTAGTAGATATAATCGCCAACATAAATTTGTAATTTGATTTATTGCAGTGTTAAAGCATCAGTTCAGATGATGGATGTGTGTCGTCGAGCTCGCCACACCTATGACTCTCTCAACCAGAATAATAACAGCCAGACATTGATGACAAATTTTGTGCCTTCTTCAGCCAATAATATGACACTGACTTTTAGTGGACAGTTAAATGCTCTGCAAAACCAGGTCAGATCAGCCAAAAGCAATTGTTCTAATTGCAATGTAATTATTATTAATATGTTTAATAATCATACAGTGTTCCTTTATTAAAATTTTTATATCACAAAACTGCAAAATTACTGAACAACGATAAAGTTGATCCAGTGTAAATAGTATTGTTCAGAATGAGTTTACCAGTCGTTTTCTTACTATTTATTTATCAAAGCCAAATATATTCTTTGAAATGCCAAAAAACAACAACAAAAAAACATAAAATAAGACTATCAAAACTAATTTATTATTTAATGTTATTATTCATATATATATACTTAGTAATGACAAGTTCTTTAGTTGCCAGTGACATTTGTGCTTAAAATCAGAAAAGTCAAAACCCAACCCATAACCGCTACGTATCCTGTTATATCTGTACTCTTAGTTATTAAATGATTTAATTTGGTTTATGGATATTATTTACCGTTTTATATTTACATTAATAAAAATTATGTTCCATAATGAAGCTATTTCTTCTGCATCTCTGGATTATCATCTTCAGTTTATTTTTAAAGTTTCAAGATATTAATTGTATTTATTGTTTGGACTATTTCCATCATCTAGTATGAGTATTGACAAAAATATTGGATAAAGAAGAAGAGATACAAAGAAGAGAATATAAAGAAGCTACTTACAACAATAGCGAACAATCCCATAAGTCAACCTAGTGTGACCATACATAATGTATGGAAACCACTAATCAACTTTGCTCATAAGAAGAAAAAAATGGAGAAATCAGGAGGGACCTCATAGATAAGTATATGAAATTTCTACTGACTGTTGCCTTTGGCAGGATGGCTCAGTTGGTGAGAGTGATACCTTAAAAATTTAATACTTAAGAATCTAAGGGTCCAGGTTCGATTCATGCTGGTCAGGCCAGCAACATCTGAAAAAGAGGGAAGAAAAATACCTCTTGAAATGTGGTGCATATACTAAGCTGTTTAATGTGCTATTACTAACAGTTGAATGCATTTGGAATATTTAAATAAAGTTAATTTTTTCTAAAGGCATTCAATATTCATATTAGATGATTTTAAGATATTAGTTTGAACATTTTATAAAATAAATAAAAGATGGCTATTCGGTATAAAATAGTTACCTACCATAACATTGATCTGCTATCAATAGCATTTGTGATACTTAATGTTTATATAGAGATGGTTATAAAATGAACAAAGAGAGAGAAATCATAACTTTCTTTTATTAATTCATTTTTGAGACACATAGTACTACACATTGATGTAATGCATTTTAAAAATATGTATTTTTGATGATAAAGAAAGATTAATTTAGTATTAACAATTTTTAAGATGGATTTAGAAAATTTCAGAGCAGTAGATTGAATTGCTTTTTATGAAGTTTACATAATTTAGTTATTTTTTAAGAATATTTTTAAGCAAAAATATTAATTAAGCTTACTATATGCGTAAAATAAGCAATATGATATCTATATACCATAGATAGTATGTAAAAATATATTCTACAAAAATAGGTAGACAATTGTCAAAATTACGGTAATGAATCTTAAAATTTTTTGCTATTTTGCTGAGCCAGGTTTTCGATGCAGAACATCTTCATCTAAGCAACATTACAATGAATATTACCATAGTCATTACCATATCCACGTACATGTAAAAATAAACCAAACTAGGTGATAATTACAATAGATATTAGCATATTTGCATATGTGTAAATATAAATTGACTTAACAGTTAGCTATGCCATTACATTAAACAACTAGCTCTTGTTGAGAGGAATGTTATTGCCTTTTATATTTATGGAATTCTTAGAATTAATTATGTGCCAAGTTTATTTTATTTTCCATTTTTTATAAAGTTTGAGCTTCAATTTGGCGAGGAAACCAACTCTCGTCTTTCATAACAAGGCATTGGGCAATATTTCCTTGCCCCCCCCCCCCTTTTTTTTTTCTTCTTTTTTTTTTAGAAAGAAGAATAGACATAGGGAAGATGTCTTTTCATGAATTCTTAAAATGTATCACAAAAGATCAATCCAAGTTCACATGGAAATAATTCCATTTTTTTTTTTATGGACATGTTGTAACAAGTTATCTGTGTATTTTGTTAATTTCTCTGCCTTAAGACAGAGTAACTAGGCATTAATATATTGTAATCATATCATAACACTTGATCATCATCAGTAGGAATATGTCATAGATTACTATCCTCACTATATATTCATCTTTTGGTTGTCATAAATTTGTCGCATGATTTCAGATAGGTTAATTTGCCAAATGTAAGCATTTTTTTGATGATCATTTAAAGTGTAAGTCAGGGAATCAGCAAGTGCAATTTCGGGCACTAGAAGAAAAATCATCAGATCCAAAAGGTTCAGGTGTACAGCTGATAAAAGCCTTAAGCTAGAAACTGGTCTGGTCCTATTGAATAAGACAGCACTGGATAAGAATTTATAAAATTACTAACATCTGACTTTTATTGGTTACTAAAGCTTACACTAGGTGGCTTAATTATAGTAAGAGAAAAAGAAATTACTAAAGTTATATTGATTCTGAGGTATTACACTGAAGTCTTTCAGCTGGTGGGGGGGTGGGGGTGGATGAAGTAAAATTTGCAGAAGAGAATCTTTTCTTTTATTATATAAAAAAGCATCTTGGTGAAGTTTTTTTCATCACTGTCATTTTTTTTTTTGCATCTGAAGTTAAAGATGAAGATATAGGTATTTGAATAATGGAGATTTGGTGTTGAGATATAAATAGTAAGTAGTTCTACCATTGCATCATTTATATAGAACTTAAGAAATATGTTGGATGTTAAACTTTTTTATAGCAAAACATTCTTGCTTTGAAATGTTTCAACCTCTTTTCAGTTAATCTATCATATTTCACCACAGCGGGAATGATCATAATTCTTTCTTTCATATTCCCATCAAATAAGAAATTTTTTTTTTCTTGACGACATTCATATTGTCTCCTGTTGTTTTTTTTTAATGGTGATCATGATTCATCATATGAATCAGTTTTGAATCAGATCATTTCTATTATCTTCACTCACCAGAAAATTTCTATTTTGATATTTATTGGTCCAAAAATTTATTTACTAACTCAGAATAAAGGTTTTACATAACATATAATAACCATATTCCACTCTTTTTACACTTTAAAGATCTGAAGGAGACTGCTAGGAACAGTCAAAACTGTAAAATTAATAAATATATTTTGCTTTAAAGAGTAAAAAGAGTGGAATGTAGTTATTATATGTTATATATTAGAAAAGCAAAAATAAAGAAGGAAAGAGGAAGAGAAACTATTGAAGATTATATTATACGGTTTTACATAATTAGCCTACCAATGGATTTTTTTTTTACTATCATTTTTAATTTTTTCATACATTTAATAATGTCGACCTTAATCCTTGTATATTCTATGCATATGCTTGTGTTATTTTTATTATATAAATATGATTATATTAGTAAGTTCATTATTATACGCTAATGTTTCAATCAATATATTGATAAGTCCATCTTTACGCACTAAAATTTCAATCAATATTTAGGAACAAAATGTATTCAATATACTTATTTGATGCATATTTTTATAGTTACATGATATGGATTTCTCATTCATAAGAATAGACAAGATTATACTTATATGTTGGAGATTATGAACACACCCAATCATTATTTTGACTACAAAAGAGTTCCAAAATTGTTTACTGATAGGTAGTATCTCAGTTTTCTTCACAGTAACAATCATTGGATTCCAAAAGAAAGACCAATTTTAATTTTATAGTATTAACAACTTAGGTAAATTTTAGAATAACCAATGAGAAATATGTATAATCTTAAACATGATGAAATTATAATATTTTAACATGGATTATTTTATAAATTTTATGAGCACATATGGACTTTCAAATACTAGGTATTCATAGGGTATTTCTGTGTTTCTCTGGTGGGTCAGTTTTCTAATTAATTCTTTCTTTTTTTTTTTTTTTGATCCCCTATCATTAAGAACTTTTTTTTTTTTTTTGATCCCCTATCATTAAGAACATTTAAAAAAACATTATTGTTTATGAATTTTACTTTCTTTAAAATAAATCCAATATTTACCATTATGAGCTCATTATACTTGAAGGTAAATTAGTTGAAGATAAATTAGTTTTCATTAAATTTTTATAGATTCTTTTCAAATTTTGATAATCATTTTGAAATAATCATCATTTTAGTTCCAATATTAAAACTTTTTTTTTTTTTTTTTTTGAAAATTTTAATGTTAAATCTATCAAGATAACTTTTAAAAGATTTATTTCCAAACTAGAAGAGTGTCTTTCTTGCCATAATTCTTTACAAACTTCTAATTTTTATCAAATCAACTTTCATAATTTGCCATCTTTAACCTGGAGTTCATCAAGATGAAATCTGGTTTCTACGTGAAACAATTAGTTTTGTATGTTGATAGAAGCTTTTGTAGGGTGGACCATGGGAAGACTTGGAATTTTAAAAAAATGACTACATGGAATTGGCAATTGTGGAAAACATAAAATGCCGGGTATATCCCCTATAGAATGATCTTTTCTTCACCTAGGAAACAATAAAATTGCTTTGACTTAACATTGAGATTATATTCATATCAAAGATGAAGAGTCTCTTCAACTAAGTTGTTCTATGTAACATCAATATAATTGTAATTCAGGAGACTCATCTTCTAATAATATATCTTAAAATTTCTGGATTTATATTGATTATTGGTAGAATATTATCTAAATATGGTATGGCTACTTTTGTTTCAAATTATCTTATAAAGCAAATAACTTCTACTGGAGTTAATTCAAATGATATTGTAATCACCATTCATTTAGATGATTTTTATGTATGCAATATTTACAGACTTCCCAATACAAATTTGCCTTCTCACTATTTTCTGTTATTTATAAGAGATTTCAATTTTGATAGACAGTCTTTGGATATATGTAAATGAGGATCAGTTGTCACTTTGTAGAATGAATGGATTTAAACTCCATGCACTTAGTTTATAATGCCAGGAAAGGACAAAATTCTTTTCATATGGATGGGGAACAGAAACAATTCCTGATGTATGTTATGGCAAAAAATGATTCATCATTTTCTGCTGAACTACAAATGTTGAATCAATTATCCCATAACTACTATAATCTCTCTTGAAATCCATATTCCTAAAATTGAAAATTGTCCCATTTCGAGATGGAATTTAAAGAGAGGTAACTGGATTTTGACGTACTGGATATTGTGAACAGAAAAAAGTATTAATAGAATCTTTCCGATTCCCTTTTGGGATGATAGATTAATCACACTCATACAACAGCTGTGAAAAAATCCATTCTTTATGGATAAACAAAAGCAGCTTATTTTAGATTGGAGCAAACCAGCAGTGCTCTTTATAAGCAATTTTTATCTACCAAAAAATCCAAGAAGTATTACCATATTTATAAAATCACTTAATGATATCTGAAAAGCAAAATGAAGAGATGTTGGGGGGGGGGGGGGTGAAGCAACACATTACAAGATTGTCATAAAGTCTGAAGACTTTTATGCAAACTTTGGAATCCCTAAAGAACTACTATTATTATTGCTAATGGTATTAGCAATCTTCTAAATGAAATTTGTATATCCAAAATGGATAAAATGAGGTGAAAAACCATTAGCACAGAATTGCAAGTTTCTCTTTCACAAAGTTCCTGTAATATCACTCTGATAAAATTAATAAATGTTAATGAATTTGTATTTGCTCTGGATTATCTTAAATCACGATAGATTCCAGAAGTACTTAGCGTAAAAGTACTTAGCACTGGATTATCTTAAATCACGATAGATCCCAGAAGTACTTAGCATAAAAGTACTTAGCACTGTATTATCTTAAATCACGATAGATCCCAGAAGTACTTAGCGTAAAAGTACTTAGCATACTTCCAGAGTTTCTAAAAATATTAACAAAACTATTAAGTAACATTATTCACACAGAACATTTTATTTAAAAATTTGAAATAAAAGCAAAAGTGTAACAGTCTTCAAAACCAATTATCATCATTATGTATTTCCTAAAGCTTTTTGAAAGTTTATAAGAACTTTGGCAATAATTGGGAGGTATCTGCCTTAGGCCATGAAAAAGCTGCTGTGAATTTTTAATCCTTCATATTGAAAAAGACTTTCAAAATAATCATAATAGATACAAAAAATTTACAGAACAGGGTACTACAAGGTCCAGTTCTCTCATCTACTTTATTTAATCAGTGAGCTTCCAGAAATAAAATATAAGAAATTCATCTACACTAATGACATTGCTTTGACTTATCATAAGAGATCTTTTACTGTAATAGAAAAGTCTCTCACTATGGATATGAAAAAATTGGAAATCTTTTTTCAAGATTGGAGTTTTATTCTTAAGGTCATGAAAACAATATGTTCATTTTTTTATGTAAACATCAGGGAAACATATCTAATTCGAATATTTTGTGATAGCAGATTGAAACACAGTCCTATCCCATATTAATTAGAAATAAACTTTGGATCATAGGGCTAACTTATTTTCATCATTTTTTAAAGATTAGATCAAAATTATTTTTTAGGAATAATTCTCATCCGTAAACCAGATGGCACTATTTGAGCTTGTAATGCAAGCAGTTTATAACAAGGATTTGCATATTGTGCTGGTGAATACTATGACTCTGTTTGAAAATAAATTTCTATACCAACTTTCTTGATACTTACTTGAATATTAATATGAGAAATATTACAGATGCAATTAAGCATATTCTTTTGTGATGACTTCCTCTTTTTCATATATAAAAACTTAAACAGATCAGACTTGCCAATAATTCACGATATACTTTCACCTGCCAATAATTCACGATATAGTTTCACCAATCTGAATCTTGCGTCAAATCTACAATCACTGAATTATAGCATAAAAATTGGAATTCTTATGAAATTCCAATCAAATTTCTTTTTCCAGGTCCACCAATAAAATCAGATGGATTTAATTTCTCTAGACATAATTGGTCTTATCAACACATACAGGTTAACCTATGACATTGTTTCATTTGTTTTATAAATAGAATTTTACAGCCACTGAACTTTATAGATGTGCATAAACACAAGCTATAAACCATCTACTTAATTCGTTGATGAATCTATGAGTACAGTGGTAGAATTGAAGGACTTAGCCCCCCCCCCCCCCAAAAAAAAAAAAAACCCTGATACTTACAGGAGCCAGGTTGACATTAGCCATGTATACTCTTAATAAATTTTTGAAAAATAAAATATCAAACTTAACTAAGAGTTTATTACTCTGAATATATAACATTTGTAAATGTTAGTAATTCAATCAGTCGCTTGCTGGTTGTTTTGCATTAAATTAACTTGCATATATAATTAAGGAATCTTCTTGCATTTCACCTACAGTTGTATTATTTTATACTTTTTTTTATTTATAGTCCATGCACACACAGTTCTTTATAGTGTTGAACTATAATTATTCTGCATTTTATTTCACTGTACTTTATTCTGCATTGTTAAACTGTTCGCGCACTGCTAGACTGCAAGCACGCTAATGCTCCCACTGAACTCTGTGTATGGTACTGTTCACACTCACACACATCTAGATTGGGGTTTTCTTTTGCTTTATCTAATTTGCATAATTATTTTCCTTATATCCTTGCAAATCAGCATGTCTATTATTTTCAATTTTGCATAATTTTAATTATAATGCAAACTAATTTTTGTCTAGAGTAAATTTTTAATGTTTTATTATTGATTAAATTTATCCACTCGCGCTCGTATTACTTTATTTATTATTTTTATACATTAATAGTATAAAGTTTTTTAGTTAATATGTAACAAAATCCACATGGTAAATAAATAATCAAGACAACTGTATATCACCAGAGCCAAGAAATCTTTCTTCAAAGCATCTGCTACGAAATTTATCAAATTATGTTATCATATTATCTGCTTTCTTAGATTACCGTAGACAACTACGACTGGTGTAAATCTAGATTAAGGATTTCACTGATATTCTTTTTACTTTTTATCTATGCAAATATTCTTTGAAGAATAATTTATTATATTTAAAGAGCTGAAATTATATTTAATTTAAGATATATAAGTGCCCTCTACTGAGTTTATTTTTAAATAAGATATTAAATAGTTTACTGGATAGCCATCTCCTATATTGTCTGCATTATTAGTCATAAATAAGAATAGGCTAAAATATTCATTTTCTATAATAAAGATGAATTTATTTATTGTATTTGAAACTGTAAGGAATGAAGTAAATAATTACTAAATGCAGAGCTTTTATAAGCAGTAAGCACAGCATAATTATAATTCGATGAAGTAAAAATTGTTCTAAATTTCATTTTTTTTTTCTTATAAGTTATATCATAATTTATATATCTCTAAGGGATTCCACCTATATCGATATTGTTAAAAAGAGATTTCTTAGACAACAGTTCGAAATTATTGATTGTTATTGATATTGGGATTGTCTAAGTGTTGACTATTTCTTATATATATATATGTGTGTGTGTGTGTGTGTGTAAAGAAGATTTCTTTATTTGGAAAATAACATAAATTTTCCAATGCTTTGATTTATATATAGATGTGTAAATATCACATTATTAAATTTTAATCTTTTATATCATTTTGCAGGGAGCTTCCTCCAGTATGCCCACAACTACCCAAGGACCAGAGTATCCTTACCTGCAGTATCAAATACAGCCTGGCTCTTATTTATCTTATCAACCACCACAACTGACACAAAGGTTGCCACAGCAGCAATCCCAGACTCGTAGACAATATGGTCCTTCTGATCCTTTCCAAACACCTCTTTGTGTCTCGTCCATACTTTGCCCACCCACATATCAAGGTAATTATTATTTTTTAATAAATTGAGTTTTAGTTGAGAACAAAAACATGGTTGATTATAAAAATATCAAACAAACTTTTATAAGTCATGATTTTAAAAATAAAAAATTCTGCTTTCTCTACCATGGGCTTTAAAAGATGTTTTTGTTTGTAAATAAATCGTAACATTCTAATTAAAATCGGTATATTTTATGTCGTTTTTATGGACTAAATTAATATAATGTATTTTGTTAAAGATTGATTATTTTAAATTTTATCAAAAAGATAACATTATAGACAAATTTTTTTAAGATGGAAATTTAACCATTTGAAGTATTTTTACAAACACAGAGAAATTATGCAAAAACGTTTTAGATATACCTTTTAGCAACATGAAAAGAGTAGAAATTACCTCATACAGTGGAACTGTGAACTATGCTATATTTTATTTCAAGTCCTCACATTCAAATGTATGTAGTGTGTATAACTCATGGTTTGTTGATAAATATTGATTAAAATGGGAAATGTATTGTTTATTGAACTGGAAATATACAGTACTTTATACACACACACATATAACAGACACTTTTATATGTATCCTGAGCATATATAAACAAAATTTGAAAAAATTATAATAATATAGTTATTAATAATAAATTGAGAGGACACATATATATTTTATGGAGATTATGTTCGCTCATGCATTGACCAAAGCAATAAGAATAAGAAAAAAAAAACTATATTTTTATTTTTAAAATAAAGTAAATAGCAAAACATTTGACTTTCATCACAATTAATTATATTCTGGGCAGTATTTTTTTTGATAACTTTTTTTCACCAACAGAAACATAATAGATTAGTCTCTTTATCAAAAAATTATATTATCCTAATTATTTTAATGTTTTAAAATCAGACAGGAAAGAAAATATGAATAACTTCATTAAAGATTTACATACAGCAGGCTTCAATTTAAATCTATTAAAAGTAAAATTACAAAATTTTATAATAGAATAAATAACATTGCACCTTGAGCTGATCTACCAAGAATTACCATCCCTTATATCCCCAAGATTTCTAACAGACTAACTAAAATATTAACAAAAAAATTTAAAATCTTATTCAGAACTCTGCATAATTCTAACAGATTGATCAACAACTCAAAAGATTACATTGATCAATCATTTACTATACATAGTTCATACTCTATCTCGTGCCCATATGCCGAATGCCAGGCAGTATATTATGGTGAAACCAAAGCAACCATCCACACTAGATGGCTCAACACCTATATCATAGCTCAAAAGTCCAATAATACATCGTCTGCATTCTTAGAACATGCCAAAAATGCTGGACACGACTTCACACCCACCAATCCTATAATCCTATGCACTGAGGTTACTGATCACAGGGGAAAAATCAAGAAGCATATGCTATTAATAGAAAGGGTACATGTTTTGAGATTTCCAAGAAATGAATTGCATAATATATTGCTAATTTAAATATTTTTGCATACATTTTCTTATATGTATTTTATTACAGTTATGATCATGAGACATGGATCCTCGAAAACATTAAGCCTATTATTAATATTAAATAATTTATATCTTCTCCATTAAAACTTTATTTTAAACAAAGGCAAAACTCTCCATACAGTAGTGCCACCCAGAGTAATCAATGGATGCCAAAATCCCTATCTAGTGCCTACTCATCCAATATCCCAGGCTAGTTTCTGGCTTGTGGCCATCATCAGTGAGGAGCCTTGGATCTGAGAGCACTGCACCTAGATCTTACAACAATTATGTGCTAGTATAAGAGATGGTGATCATGTGATGTTTAGTGATTTAAAACTTTATTTATAAGTGTATGTTTGTTTACATATCAACAGGAAGTAAAACTGTATTTATTATTAACTTTAAGAATTTTATAAAACTTTTAGCAATTATCTTAGAAATTTTTTTATTATGCACATCACATTCAGAAAGAATAATAAAGGAAGAATAAAATATATGTGCTTTCATCCTAAGATGAAGACATTTTATTAATTTATATAATTGTGTATAGTGCTTCAAGAAGGGAAAATGGCTACTAGTGTATTATAAAATTTATCTACAAATTTTTTTTTTTAATGCGATTGCGTCCAGTGCTCAGAGAAGGAAAAATGGCTGTCAAATATTGTAAAATTTGCAAATGTTAATGGTTTTTTATTGTTTATTTATATTTCTCTTTTGAAGTTGTATAATTAGATACAGTTAAATTCACAGCTCAACTGTATTAGCAAAAACCTTACTTTAGTTATTTTAGTAGCAACTTATTTGATTTCTTTAGTCTTTTATTTAAGCAAGAAAAGAAAAAGGAGACAGGAAAAGATGCATTTTTTATTCATTTGCGTAAAAGTAATTTGTCTTATTTATTATCTTGCTTAAACTTAATTAATTATTTACTTTAACAATGACTTTATTAATCATAAAATGTATAATTATGGGCAAACATTATTTTAATTGCCATTAGAAATGTGGTTTAAATAAAATATATATTTTTTAAAAAAATTTAAGAAATAACGTAGGCTTTATAAAAATATTTTCAATATGATAACACTGTGAAAGTTAAATTGATCGTTTAAAAATGACACATTTAAAGCATCACAACAATAAGACTTTATGATTTTCTTTTTCAATTTATGCATAAGTTGATTATAAATATTTAATTCTCTTCTCTTTAATTAATGCAATTCTTATAAACTTATTACAATCGAATATAATGAAAAGGTAAAAGTTGAAATTCAGGACTTTTATAATGTACTAAGCATGAAGACTATTAAGATTCCCGCAGTAGTCTGTAGTGCCTTATAAAAGTCTTAAATGTCAACTTTTATCTTTTCATAATACACGATAATGAGTTTATAAGAAATAAATTGATTATGTGTGGAATTGTGGAATTATTTATATAAATTGACTATGGTATACATTTTATTTTTTACTTTAAACAAAGGTCTTATTAATTATTTGTTACATTTACAAAGTCATTCTGATTCTTCTTGGATAATTTATTTTCACCATGGCCTTAACATTTTTTTTGCAATCTTTAATGGGTTTTGGTAGTTATTTTTTGTGATGAGCCATGTTTTCCCCGATACCTAAGATTTAAATCTGGCCTGGTGAACTTTAGAAGTTTTTTTTTTTTTTCAAATTATAAACAGATTTTGAATTTTTTTCTTCATTTAATTGGTCCATAACAACCTAGCTAATTATCCAGTATTAGTTGCAATGGATACAAAATTCTCAGGTTAATCTAGATTGGTCAATTGGTCAAAGAATGTTAATATGGAGAATATAAAAAATGATAAAATATACAATTGTAATTGGTTGGGAAGAGATATCAAACTTTTTTGGATATGGGCATATTTTTTAAAAAAATTTTTCTACCTTTCATGATTGGTTAAGATCACATCATCATATATTTCGGTCTTCCTAACTTACAAGTTCCCTAATCATTCTATCTTATAACTATATTATCTCTTTAGTTGGAATAATCTGATTGCCTTTATCAGATTTTGATATAGTATATACCTTTTCCCAATATTGTGGTATTACTTTTTTTAGGAATTAATATTAAAAGAGTACTTGATTTTCAAATAATACATTAGATGCATACTTTATTGGCTGTTCGGTATTTTCTCATATCCAATGACTTTATTAATTTTTTTTTTAATATGAGTTTGTTCATTTTTCTTATTTTATTATATTCAAAACAAAATTTCTTTTTGATATTAATTAGAATAAAGTTTAATCTAGATAATAAGTAGAAACATCTATGGGATTTATATTTGCATTTGCAATTTTTACATTTGCTAAGTTTTTATATTTTCTCCTAAGCAATTTTCTGATCTTTCACTTATTATCTTTGGGATTTGTTTTGCTATGTTTAGTGGTTTTATTTTTTGGCTATTCTCATTTTTACTTTTTAATTTTTTGGGTATCTGCTTACTGCGGCTTCTGCGTCATTGATTGACTGTTTATAAAATTCTTCTTTAGTTTAACAATTCATTAACATTTTGTTTATCAGCTATTGATTTGTCTAAGCATATTTTTTTCATAGCTTCAAGCCTATATAGTTTTATTTTATATTTTTTTTTTTGGCATTTCACTTCTATAATTACTCAACTTGGAATTTTTTTTCCCATGTATCATTATTTATTTAGTGTCATCATCATTTTCAACCATTATCGAACCACTGCAGGATGAAGATCTCTCCAAATTCAGCCCATCTTCTCCAATCTCTAGCCTCTTTTTCTCTACATCACCTCAGTGCACTTACTTATTTCATCCATTCATCACACGTATTCTCTTTATAGATCTTTATATATAAGTTTGTGTGAGCAAGTGTATCAACGGTATGAGATAGCATGAATAGTTGAGGGTTGTTTGAAAATCTGAGTTCAAACCCTCTATATATTACATATATAAGTGCAGGTATGAAAAAGCTCATACTATAGAAAAAAATTCATATTTTTTAAATAAATTAACTAATAACAAAATTTCATTAAAGGATCAGCAGACATTCCAATCAAGAAATAGATTCACTAATGGCTTTATTAACTTTTTCACTTCTACTACTGTAGCTGTAAATTGAGCCATCCCATTTTGGGTTCACAATTTGGATTTGACCATGTTTATGTAAATCAATGGCTGTCAAATTCTATTTGTCGTGAATTGTCCTGAATTTGTTGTTGAAACTCCAGTCGCACCTAAGATTTAAATTCATCTGGCTTTATTGTTGGATCTGTAAAAAAGAAATTTGTTTGAAACTTCTTAAGAATTCCATTTTTTACAGCATAATTCTTCGTTTGTAGATTTTTAGTTAAACATCAAATTTTTTTTTTTCATTTGAGTCTTAAGAGATGAAATGATTTGCTTAATAGCTTTTTATACATCTTTTGGGGCAATTTCTGATAGCTGGGAAAAGAATTTGTGAAATAACATGAAGCCATTCCAAAGGAGTATGCTTGATTGTATCAATAATATTTTTCATGGTAATATTTAATTATCTAGAATTTTAATATGATAACTTTTTCTTCACATAAGGGCACAGTATTCATCAGCAGAATATGCTAGTGCTAACAAAGCTATCCGGAAAATACTGGCATCATAATCCTAAATAGTACTAGCTAGCCTTTCAAGGAAGTTATTTTGTAGATATTTTTTTATCTAACCTTAAATAAAAGAGGAAAGTAAATTAGATTAAGATCCAGAATTTATTTCTAAATAGCATGGACTAATATTATGTTTCTATTATTGCAAAAGATTATATTCAGATTGCTAGATGATTTCCTGTTGTTTAGATGTACATATTATGTTCATTGAATTAGGAATTAGATCACAGTCTTTGAAAAAGATGTCTAACCCTTTTATATCTTTATTGAGTTTTCTATTTGCTGTAGCCCAGGGATATTCTTGCAATACCAGCTGGGTAGCATTGTAAATTTTATTTAATAAACACAAATCAAATTTAACCAAACAAGTTTTTTCACATGTGAAATGAATATAAGTAAATAAACATAACAAAAGAATTGACTGTAATTAGATATTACTTTATAATCTCTGAAGTCTATGATAATCTGCAGTGTATGTGAATTGATTACTTTACACACATGCTGATAAAGTCTTAACACTATTCTAATGACTACCTATTATCCCATATATATTAGATCATTTCAGGGATATATTAGTCTGATCCTGCATAATCTAATCTCATTAGCTTCTTTGAATTTTCTTTTTTGTATTTTTTGCTCTATATTCAATATTTTTATATCTATCCAATTGAACATATGCTCGTTGGTACATGCATAATCTACTTTGGATATGTTTTTTTTTCTTTTCTAATCATCAGTTTGTGCTCTTTCAATCATTTTTCAATGGACAATTGGTCTCACCAATATACATTCTCCCACATTCACATTGTACTTAAAAGAAATATAATATTGTTTCTGAAGACATTCAGTTCTTAATATCAGCAGATGGAAATAGTTCAACAAATAATTAATATTAAAATGATAACATCACAAACCTTCAGATAAGCACTAAGTTTTCAGTACAGACCAATATTACATCAAACTTTAGACATTATGAAAAATTATGTCTGAAACTGGTTAAAGTAGAAAATCAATTACCTTTCTTATGTAACTGTAAATCTGAAGGAATTATTCTAAAAGTTTACAACTAAAACCACTCCCAGAGAGCTGAGAAAATTACTCAGAGAGCAAGTACAGTTTAAGAAAAAGAAATATCAAACTTTGTGTTTCATTGATAATGTAAAATGTTTTCTAAAAAATAAACTTACTGCTGAAGACTTCACAAGAATTTCTCAAGCAGTAAAAAAATCATATTCTATATTATATAGGAAAATGAAAAATTGTCAAAAGAAAAAGCTTGGAAACCTACATGGGCATTTCAAAAGTCATAATCTATTAGCTTCATCTGTTGAAAATCTTAGTTGTAAACATCTAACAGATCCTGAAATTTCTGTTCTGGAAAAAATATTAAACTTTGGTATCACACTATCTAATATTCCTTTATTAGATATAATGGCAGCCACTGAGAAAGCTACCCAAAAATTGTTTGTAGAAGAAACATTAGAATCACACTGGAGAATAAAGAGAACACTTGATATACAGAAAAAAATTGAAATTAAACATTTTCTATAATGAAAGGAAAACTATTAAATCTCTCAAAGTAGACAAATCTATAATCAATCTCTCTGCAGACAAAGGTAATGCTATAGTTGTGATAGATTCAACTTATTATAATAAAATACAATATTTTTTTAACAATAGGTCAATACAAAGAAATACCAACTACAGAAAGCAAACATTGCAGGTATTTCCTCCAATTCAGAAGTAAATTATCATCATATTTCAGCAAAATTTTTCATCTTTATGGTCTGCCTAAAATCCATAAGAATTAAATTCCATTAAGAAATGCTGGAAAGTTTAAGTAAAGTTTAAAAAAATTTCTAAAGATATTGATTTCTTAATATTAGATGATGGAAATAGTCCAACGAATCGTTAATATTAAAATGCCGTCATCACAAACCTTCGGACAAACACCCTCAGACTTGTTTCTAGCTTATAGCTTTTATCAGTGAGGAGCCTTAGATCTGGGAGTCTTGCACTTGTATTTTTGGATCTAATGTAAGAAGGTAAAAGGTGGGTGTTGGAGTGATGCATTAAATCTAAAGTTTCAGGTGCACTACTACCAGATACAAGATAACTCACTAATTAAAGCCATAAGCTAGAAGTTAGTCTGGAGATTATGGATGAGAAGATACTGAATAGGGACTTAAATGCACAACCGTTTAGCATCTTTTGATTACTTTAGCTTGTACTTAGTGGTATTATTGGGCATACCGGCTGAAAGATTTCCGACTCCCAATAAGAAGTCACATCGCATCACTACTAGTTTAATTTTTATATGTACATATCAAAACAAACCTAGTAATAAATTAAAAAAAAAAAAGTGAACAAACATTTATAATATAGAGCATTTGGCATAATGATTTAATATACTTAGTCATTAAATTAAATCATTTTAATAAATAAATTGCAATATATAGATGACAATATTTTTTGAAATATAAAAGGAATGTATTTCATTCTAAATATGAATTCTTTTGAATGGTTATGTAATAATTCCATATTTTTGTTTTCTTAATAAAATATTCAGTTAATAAATCTGATTATTTATTGAATTAATATTTCTAAGAAACCATTCTAAATATAAAAATTTAAAGATATATATGCGTGTGTTTCTGTAATTGTGTTTGCGCGCGCATGTATCAGTTTTCAGCAGAATAATGATTTGTATGAGTTTATCTTACGACTTTTTAAATTCTTATAGAAAATGATGTTAACTTATTATAGTATAAGCATTATATATGGATTTTTTTTTTTTTTTTTACAAGAAAGTAGTTTTGGGAAGAGCAGATACATAATTACATATAATTAAAGCAATAAAAAGATAACGACAGTATAACATTTAAATAACTCATTATTGGTCAAAGTCATCTTCACCCACCCGTTATAGAGAAGCAGTAAAAAAGAAGTATATATCAGATTTGCCAATTAACCGATGAAGAAGAATTGAGTAGTTTTCATCCACGTTTTACTGTTTAACTAAGAATTAAATACAAATAAAATGGCAATAAACAATGAAATAAATAGTTATTTAAGAAATAGATTTTATTAGATGAAATTTAAAAAGTTGTTTTCTATTAAAAAATAAAAATATATTTTGTGATTTTTAAAAAAATATTTGTACACTATATAATTTTTATTTTTATTTTTTGATTTCATATTCTATTTTACAAACAAATATTTTTGAATTCCTCTTACCTTTGGAAAAGGATATTAAATAATTCGAGACATTGATGTTATGAGGAAATAATTTGTAACGTTTTTGTTTATATTAGTATTTTGTTATTTGAACGATTTAATTCAATGCTAAAACAAGTTTAGAAACGAATCGAAGGAAATGTTTATGTATTAGTAATTATTGAAGTTGGATTAAATTTGGAAAAAAAGGAGGAAAAATTTAAATTATATTTGGAATTAAAATAATTATATGCAATTCCAAAATAATATGTAACAATTTATTGAAAATTGTATTTATTAATTAATAATTTATGATTAATAATTATGCATTAAACATTTCCAAAATAAAAACAGTACATAATTTTAACTTACAAGATATTTCTATAGTATATATAAGACTCAGTTATATCTTATTCTTTATTACTTATTTATTTTTTTATGACCTGCTTTATTTCTTTTTCCTCCTATTATCATTTCAGTCAAAGGTATTTCATTAGTTTCATTGTATCCTCATATTTTATTTTGTTCATAAAAATAATAAAAAGAACCACAAAACCTATATCCCTTTCTTTATCTTTGAATTTCTTCCACTTTTTATACAATTTATCCTGGGGATCCTCTTTCTTCCATTTCCACATAAGTTGTATCTGCATTCCAAATCTTTGATCCATTTACCAGTTTTGTTTTTGTCACCTGATATTAAATATTTGTTATGCCAGATGATAATAAACCTTTTTAGTATTGTCATATTTCCTTTCATTTTTTATGTAATTTTTATTCTTATATAACTTCAAACTATTCGTTTGTTTGTTTTTTACTAATGTTCGCTTTCCACAACTGTTCCTTTTTTCTCTAATCAACTTATCTGCCACCTATCATAATTACGTACCTGTAATGCATTTTCTACATATTTATCTCATTTCTTATATAAATACATGGAAATAAATTGTTTATCTATTAATTTCACATATTGTAAAATCTTTTTTTTTGTCTAATATGATTGATATCCTTTCTGACATAATCTAATTAAATACTATTTTTGCTAATTAATTTTTATTGTAACTTTTTTAAAATTGTTTTTATTTTTTCTTATATTTACATGACTTCGGTTCTATCAGCTATTGCAAGTTTGAGTAATCAATAAATGCTAGGTGGTAGAACTTATTAAATTCTTAAATAATGCTATTCTATCCATATCTCTAAACTAGCGTATGGATGATGGTCTTTGTCAATGAGGACTTAATAAGCATTATTATCTAACATCTATTGATTATTCAATTTCACAGTAGGTGTCAGAACTGCAAAAAAGGAAATTGAATATTTATTATTTATTCTCAATGTATTAAAAATTTCTGATGAAATATGGTAGTCACGTATTTACCTTGCTATGACGTCATTTGCCTGAAGGCATACTACTCTAACCACCCGATTTTTAAGATAACGTCACCTAGTGATTTGCCGACACATGTAATCGCAAAAATTTTGTGGCATATCACGTGGTGACGTTACGTCAAAGATCGGTAGATTAGAATAGTATGCCCTCAGGGCAATGTCGTCATAGAAATGAAGAGCTGGGGGAAGGCACGTGGTACAGGTTCATGAGGTCAAAACGGAGAAACAAACACGTGGTACAGAATAATGCCGGCGGCGTCCATCCTGAAAAAAAAAAAAAAATGGTAAAATTAATAAATAGGACACAAAATAGAGTGATATGCGGCAAAAAAAGATTAAAAATAATATATACATCATGAATAATTAGCTAAAATTGGACGTCATTGCAAGGTAAATACTTGATTACCAAAAATTTATTAAAATTATAATGTAATTTTAAGAATGGAAAAAAAAAAATTCAACTACGCTATTTATTATTTAGGTGAATGGAGCATTATCTGAAAAAAAAAAAGTTATTTTTTATAAATCTTTTTGCGCATGTGTGGTTTCATTGTCTTAATATTTTTAAAGCATGTCTGCTATTAACCCACTCAGTATTACTAAAAAATAATAAAAATTAATACAGATAGATATGTATTTTAAATTATTTTTATAAACTTTTATTTTAATCGAAGGAAACTTTTATTATTACTGTATAATTTAACTGTCGACTTTATATTATATAAAATATTTTGTTTGTTTTAATTAGGCTTGAACTCTCCAAGTAAACACGTGGTTCCAATGGTGGCCCCAGCTGCCGCTCAGACACAAGCGTTACCTCTTCAGCCCGCTACGGCAGCACTGTTGCAGCAGGTATGGCTCTACCCACCATCATCATCATCTTCATCATCATCCAAGCCTGGACTTAGTGTGAGCTCAGTTTTTGTTTTTTTTTTTCTCCCTGGCTTGATTCATATTTTTTTTTTAATTAAAAAATAATAATAATGTTTTTTTAAAGCTAACATTTAATTCTTTTTCTTCTCTTCCTTTATTTTTGTTGTGATAGAAAAAAAATTGGCTGGTTTATAACAAATTAACTTTCTATTAATATCAAAATATTTTAACAGCATTTAACATTTTTATAATTTTTAAACATTATCTAATATTTTTGCTTTGAATCTAGAAAATTGTTCAAATGTTTATATGTCTATTAAAAATATAAAATTAAATCATGAGTTCACCACTCATAGGACTACCATCTACCCTGTCTGTGAAAACAATATTATAAGTGGATTACAATCATTGCTTTGGCACACATCTGACTGAATACTAATTAGATACCCATTTACTGACTGATAACAGATGGCTAGTTCAGTTGTTTGTGGCTGGTGGCCTGAAAAAAAAAAGTCTTAATCCCAAAATTTCCAAGGGTTATTTATTTGGTTTGGATTCAAATTCCATATCACGAACCGATCAGTTGGATGCTCTCATATGTTGTGAGATTCTTCTTCCGTGCAGCATTAATGGATATATGATACAACTGTTTATCTATGTATATATTATGGTATCTCTGAATTACAAACTGCTCATTTTTATAAATAAATATTGAGTCTTGATTGAAAATAAGTTATGTACAATTTTTTTAAAATACATTTTGTCGTGTTTTTACGAAATCAAGGATTCTCAAGTCATAAAATGTTATCTTTCTAAATGGAAAAAGTGTGAATAAATTACGATTACACATTCATATACTTATCTACAGGTATGCCTACAATTTTAAAGAAAAAATAATTATTTACAAAAATATACTTCAAAATTTTTGGCGACAGATGAGATCTAGACAACCAATTGCACTATTATGTTAAATATTAATGATGAAAACTTATTTAAGTATTATCTATTTTTATAATCAATAATTTAATTCAGAGTTTAAAAAAAATACACATTTTCTAAATCAGAATTCTATTTATGTTATATCAAATATTTTTAATGAAATACTTTAAATGTGTAACTATGTAAAGTCATTAGATACTAATCTAATAGCAATTAAGTAATATTACAGATAAAAGTTACAACCCAGGCTCAATACCTGTAGAATATCTTCTTTACTTGCAGTAAAGGCGGCTGAATCATATTACATTCAATATTTTTTTCCCTTGAAATCAGCATATTGATCCGACTAAAACAGATTATTGAGAAAACTTTTATCCTCTAGCTTTAAATAGCTCTTTGTATGGATTATCTATTTGTAATTAATCATTTACTAATTATTATGATCATTGATCCTGAAAGAAAAAAAAAATGTAATTCTATTTTCAATTTGAAAACATGTCACTAGTTCACCCAGCCTGGATTCAAATTCCAAGTCTTAGTCATGGCTGGTGGATGCCCTAATTACTCTGTCATGAGTATTTTTAAAAAAATGAAAGGGATTATTAAAGTACTAAACTTTAACTTCTCATATTTTATGTTTCAAAATTTTTAAAACTTGTTCTTATTCATTGATGACTAAATGAAAAATTGGTCTTTTGATAAATTTATCTTCTGCTCTGTTGTTGGGAGAAGCTTATTTTCAAAGAACAATATATTTTAGCCATATGTATTCGAATGGAATGGATATTTTAGGCATTTTCTAGAATAGTTTGAGTTTGCTCAGATCAATTGTGTAAACATTTCTTTGTTGCAGTAAATAATTTTTTAAAAAATTTTAAGCAGCAAGCAAATATATATTTTAAAGATTACAATTTATAAGTACAGTATTACAAAAAAGTTAAATTTTGAAATTTAATTTCAATATAATGTGGAGAAAAGAACAACAAACTGTGAATGGTATATTATGTATATTCCACAAGTAGCCTCAAATTTGTGCCGTCAGTTGGCTTTAGAGCCAAAGTAAACTTATTAATAATATTAAGTATAAAATTGGAAAAATGGAACTCCCTAAACTGGAAATTCTGTTCAATGCAATATTCGCAGATATATAACTATATATTACAATGAATTTTAAGCAAGCATTATTTGAGAGATTGTGTGAATTTAACAACCCAAGTGAAATCTGAATCAAAAGTTTCATTCAGTTTTGCAGTCAGAAAATTTTTAATTTTTTTTAGTTTGTGAATTGATCCAGAATCTTTTAGTTTGCTTTTCTTGCCTCCCATTCACTTTATCTCATCATATGATTTAGCAAATAAAATAATTATGTTACTACAATTTGAACTGTTTATTATTTTTGTATATGATCATTATTATTATACGATACCAACAAGTTGATATGATTATTAAACAGTTATACAATTTATATTTCCCTAAAACAGGAATTAGCAAATTTTTTAACATGAAGAGCCATTTTGTTTAAATATCCCTTCTGCTATTAAACAGCACAAGGAAAAGGATTAAAAATATGTTCCTGAAAATTACAAATTTCTGAATGGCTGTGAATAGATTTGAACATTTATTTTAGTGATAGAACAGAGTAGAATCTGTATACATCCTAATGAAAATAAAAAATTCTTTTAAAAATAAACAAATAAAAACAAGAATTTACTTTGATAGTTTGATTTATTCATACATTTATAATATTTAAATATTCATTATATACAATAATTACGGTTCTATAATAAGGCTGAATTCAAGAAACAATGTTGTAGTGCACATTTTACCTTTCTTAGAGTCATCACAGTATATATTTACAAATTACAAGAGAAAATAAAAAATGTGTTTATGTGTATCATGATAAAAAGAGCCAAGAAATTGGGGTCAAAGAGTTGCAAGCAACTCACGAGCCATAGTTTGACGACTCCTGCTCTAGAATGGCGTATCATCTGTTTGGTTTTTTTACCCTGCCCAAGAGTATATTCACAACTAAGATGATGACTGTCCATTTCATTGTTGATCATTCTCATCTTAAAATACCAACAAATAAAACACACTTAATATTATATTGTGTCATATAATTATTAAGATTTTAGTTATTATTAAAAACCAAATGGTAATAAAAATAGAAGTCTTACAGTAATTTAGAATAAAAAACTATTGACTGTAACTCAAAAAAGTTAACTATTGATGAATTTGTAATAATGTCTTTATGGAATTATTTCTTATTAATTGTGAAAAATGATCATTGTGAACTATAATTAATCATTTATTACTCTGAGAGCTATACTTGTGTGTGTGTGTGTGTATAATAAATTATTAGTGCAATCAGCTTTCTGATTATTACATATAAATTACATAACCACAGTCATTAAAAAAATCAAAAGAATAACAATTTGTTTGTTATATTGTTGCCTTGACAACAATTTGCTGTTATTTTTTGGGGCTTACTTAAGCTTGAGGACTCTAGTGATGTAATTTATATATATTAATAGGTAGTTGTCTAATGATATTAAATAGTTTTACACTTGCTATCATGAAGCAAGCCAATATAATGCATATGGGCTTCTGGGTTTTAGGGGCTTTGATTGTCATTTATTAAATTAAAAGATGTTAATGAATAAATAGCCTATAGTTTAACCTATTAAGTATTAATATCAATTAATTGATAATACTTTTTTAGTATTGTCAATGATATTTGTTGTTATTTTTTTTTATAGGTATGTGTTATAAATATTAAAAAGAACTTTTATTGGAAGGAATATGCTTAAATTGCTACTACTGTCCAAATCATCGAAAAAACAGTTTTCATACTAAATCAATATAATTTTATATGGTTAATATTATTACACAACCTGAAAGTACACATGGATTATACTGAAAAAGATTCAGCAGTAATTTAAAATTCTAGACGCTTCATTTCCCACATATGTAGATAAAAAGCTAAGATCTCTCCAATGTTCTTTGTCATCTGAAGCAAGTATTAATAAGTTGACTATCCAACTAATCGATGATAAAGATTTCATTATGTTTTAAGATCTAGCTTAAATGAGCTATATATATGCTCACTTATTGGTCAATAATTGTATATCTGGTTGGCTGTAGTCCTGTATATGAAAGAAAAATTCTAACTGTTAGTAAACTGATAAAAATTGTTTATCTCTTCTGATTTTGAATTCAAGATCAAAGGCAAGGTAGACAATACTATGGGCAAGAGATCATTCATTCCATAAGTTAAAAAAATAAAAAGTTTTAAATATTTTATTGCGGAGGCAAACGTCTCTCAAATAATCTCTCATAGAGGAACTGTAATAATAGTTTGCTAATTAATGGGTGGTATACTTTGAGGATGTATGTTAGTAGTCACAAGAAGAGATTGAAAGTGACATACATGAGTGGGAGAACAAACAGGTATTAATGACATTATTGAAGGAATTAAGTAACTAAATTGGAGTTGGCCTGGATATATTGTTAGAACAAATTATAATAGATGGACAGTTGATATTTTAAACTGGATCCTAAGAGATTGTAAAAGATCTAGAAAGCAATCACATGTGAAATGGATCGATATGGTGAGAAGAGAAGCTAGAGGTCAAAGAAACTGAATTGACTTGGAGAAACTTTCATCATGCAATGTATTGATGATGATTGAAAATGATGATGATGATGAATAGTTTGAATATTTCTCAATCCTTTGTATATTTTTTAAGAATGGTTATACACTTAATGATTAATTTTTGGTAATTAGCTGCATTATTTATATGCCTTATTTGCAAAAAAAAAACAACAAAAGATTGTAATATAAAAAAATGTTTAAGCCATTAACTAATTGCTATTCAAACCCAGGTTTAGGACTATATTAAGTTTATTCATTTACATATATGTGTGGATTTATATTAAAGTAAAACAGCCTTCCAATAAATAGCCATTCACAGATCTTCATAGCAGAATTGAAATGGACCGATTGTACCCACCAGGCTTGCTAATCATTAAGTGTGGGAGTTTGTGTAATTTCTTATCCTCATTTTATTATCTAGCTAAGAATTTCTAAATACTTGTTTACTGACCAATGTTAAATGTTTATCTGGATTGGCTATAGATCAGTTATCTAAGACAAAAATCATAAACTTCTTGAAAAAAGTTTTACTTTGCAAAAATTTGAATCCTAGGTTATAGATAGACAAATGCTCTACCTTTAGATCACTATAGGAATATAAAAGTAAAAACAAAGTTTTATTTAAAAATATGTGTAATTAAAAGAAATGTAGAAATTTATATATTTAACATATTTTGAATCAAACTTTTAAAACAAAATTAGTCTAATCAAAGCATTTATCATGTTTCCATTTCTTCTGTTGGTTCTGCAATTTAATTGTAAATTTTTAAAATTTTTATTTAGCAGGGGACTCAGCATTATGTACCAGTATCAATGGTGGAACAAAATGGACGTCAGATGTTATTTACCGTAAGTATAATAATTTTATTCTTTTTTACTTTTGTCTTTTTTCTGATTGTATGTTATATAAACCTATTTTATGTAATAAACAAATCCAAATACGTTATGAAAACAATATCTGATTCATAAGTGTAGGTTTTTATTCTCCACATTACATATTTAATAAGCTCTAAAATTATTTATTTGCTCATTAAAATAATTAGTATGTGTTATATATACACATATTATTAAATTATTTATTAATGAAATGTTTAATTAATAAATTTGAATGTTTTTTTTTTTTTAATTAAAAAAATAGTCCTCAAAAATTATTGTCAAAAAACTACAATATCCGATACTGAAATATTGATGACAGTATTTGTCTGAAGCTTTGTGATGCTAGATGTGATAGTTGGACTATTTCCATCATCTGTGAGTGAATGTTGAATGTATAGAAAATTTTAAACTTTCCAAATACAACAACCTCGTTAGTAATAACACACAAATAGACAACACAGGCTAGTAATTACACAACGTTTCAACTCGCACCTTTAATCTAATCAATTAATCTAATTAATCTTCCTCTTAGAAAAAATATTAAACAATAATAAAAAAAACTAATTAGCCTTGCGCATGTAAAAAAAAAATTGAAGAACTCAGGAGGATTTGAACAAACTCTCATATATAAAATATATCAAATTTCTAATATATATTGCCTTTGACAGAATACCTCAGTTGGTTAGAGCATTTGCCTTAAATTTGATATTTCAAGAATCTAAAGGTGCAAGTTCAACTTCTAAATGAACATTGTCACTGTGCATATAGGCCAGCAACACCTGAAGAAGAGTGGAGAATAATACTACTCTTAACGTTGTATAATCTATTTGTGTGTTATTATTAACAAGTTGTTTGTATTTGGAAAGTTTAAAATTTTCTATACATTCAACATTCACTCATAGATGATGGAAATAGTCCAACATATCACATCTAATTGGTGACAGTAATTTTAAAAAATGTAATGCTTTGAATATTATGGTGAAGAGCTGTCTTTTATATCAAGAACTACTTGCATTTCCTGGGAAATGGAATTAAATAATATCCCAACAGTGTCTAGAAGAATATTAAGCTATTCTCATGAACAAAAAGCCTCAAGTTTTTTGAAAGATTATAAATGGAGATTGACAATTTCTTGTCATTCAGAAATGCCCACATAAGCTCTCTCAGCTGATCAGTAAACCATAGAGATATGAACTATCTTTAATATGCTTCTCAAACTATTTTATGACTATTTAGGTTGTATGAATATAATTGAGGAAAATGACTGTGAAGTTTGGAAAGAATATTTATACTGCAAGAGCTTTGTTATAATTGCTAAAATCATGATTGTTCCAATAACATATTTCACAGCTGAGAGAAAGGTAATCTAGCTAATTTTTTTTTTTTTTTGGGGGGGGGGGGATTTTTCGGGCATAAATTCTTTAGTAGTTGGAAAAAATATGATTTATTTGACCATATGATGTGCTTTCAATTAATTATCCATTGTTCACTTTTTATCCTCATGATATTACTTCTTTCATTTCACAGAATTTCTTTTGTGAACCAGTTTTTTTTTTTTTGTATGGCTGTTTAATTACAAGATGGCACTTTATTGCCATTGATATTGAAGTCAATGTCTAACAGTAATTTATTTTGTTGTGCTTTTATGTTTGGAGGGGGGGGGATATTGCTTTGTAGCCATTTTTTCTCCCAATAAGCATTGATTTCCAGACACTTTTGATTTTTTTATATATTTTTATTTATTTTAATGAATGCACTCATTTATGAGATGCTATCGAAATCTTAAAAGATCAACAGTTTTGGATACCAGTGCTCGAGGTAATTGGATGCTAATAATTAGATTTCTTTTAAAATTGGATACATTCAGCATTTTTCTGATAGGCTTATGAAATTGTTGATAATTTTATTATCTCTTTTAAGAGTTTAGGACTATATGATGTCAGAAACAATAGTAATATAATGGTACTTCTATTAGTGTTTTCCTGAAGGTTTGTGATGATGATGTTTTAGTTGTATTTTTATATTGTACTATTTTCATCATCTAATATGAGTATTGAATGTCTTTAGAAAAATTTAACTTTATTTAAATATTCCAAATAAATTCAACTGTTAGTAATAGCACATCAAACAGGTTAATGGTTAAACTGTAGGGTGCTTTCTAAGTTTTTATGTCTGGAATGCGATGTAGAATGTCTCTGTTCAGATAAATAAAATTTCAAACTTCTTTCTGATTCTGATTTGTCAAACTTTCCCAATTATTGACTTGTACTATTTTCACTTAACTGAATTAATACATATTTACCCTAATAGAGATTCTAATTGATTTAAAAAATGAATCTTTGCATAATAAAATAAAAAACAAACAAACAAGGAGGAAAATATTTAAATGATTGTCTTAACGATTTTAATGAGCACACAAATGATTTTGCAGCTGATCAAGTATGTAGATTGCTTTGATATAACAAAAGATAAGCTTTATTTTAGGTTTATTTAAAAATGATTCTTTAAGAATCTGGCATGTAAATTATCTTAGTAATTTATTCAGATTCGTTTATTCCGTAAAATAAATGATTTTTACATAAATGGATAGCAGTGTAATTTGGAGGAAATTAAATGTGTATTTTTTGCTCAGCCTCATTAATGTTGTGATACACAGAGGGTCACAATAAAAAGGGACTGGTTTTCTCTCCAAACTGGCTGCAATGCTGTCTCTCAAAAAAATTTTAAGATGCTATCATGTCTGAAACATGAATTTTAGCATGAAAT
Organism: Epiperipatus broadwayi; assembly: GCA_028023455.1. Taxonomy (NCBI): domain Eukaryota; kingdom Metazoa; phylum Onychophora; class Udeonychophora; order Euonychophora; family Peripatidae; genus Epiperipatus; species Epiperipatus broadwayi. The sequence continues at coordinate 7,138,369 of JAQFVV010012416.1, read as the reverse complement.
GTGACTGTGTATTTTGTACCTTAAACCAATGCTGGAATAACTGGCTCATATTAAATTTTGCTTTAAATTAGGCAATACTGCTGCTCAGACAGTTAAAACGATTCTAACTGTATATGGTAGTGAAACCTGTTGCATGAAAGTTTTCAAATAGTAGTTTGCAAGATTTTGTGATGGCAGGAAGTGTGGTGGAGATGATCCAAGAAGGTGCAAAACACCTTGTCACATTTTATGTCATAACCCATGATCCATATATGCTAGCTCTTTAAAATTTTTGTGGTAAATACATAAACTGTTACTACATAACACATATTGAGTCAAAGATACCACTGCAGGAAAATTGGAGAGAGAATTTTCATGGGGACATACTTGATATATTTTTGATAAAAATAAGTGACTTTTAACTGGTCTTTCTACACAGCAAAGTCCTACCCAACAATCTCTTATACAGAAACATTGAAGGAAAAAATATTACTTGCTAAGATTTTCAAATTTTTATGGCAGAGTTTTATTGATTTTTTACCCTTGTTTTACCCTCCAGCTAAGAATAGTTAGATACTCATTTACAACTGATATTGGATGTTAGCTATGAATTGGCTATTTGATAGAAAAATTCTATGTCCATTTAGAACATGCATTTTTAAAAAAAGTTTTCTGGGCCATATTTGAAATCAGATTCATAGAATATGGCAATCAAATGAACTACTATTGCACCATGAAGCCTGAGGTTTTTTGTTTTTTTTTAAATTGGTAATTATTTATGCTATTTTGTACCTATTTATGTATGTATATGGTACTTTGAAATCAAGGCCAAGGAAATACCAATATATAGTGTATATATATATCATCAAATTGTTTATATGTTGGATACTAAAGTACATTGCATATATACATATATACACACTTATAGCTTTTCATTTTATTATATATATTTTAGTCATATGAATTAGGACATCTGAAAAAAAGCAAATTTCCCACAAAATACATTTCATGTTCAACTAGGACTCAGCTTTTGACACAGATCATAACCTTTTACATATCTTAATAATAGTCTTTAAAATATTTATCTTTCATATATATATATATAGAAATTAAATTGAAATCCAGTGTATATAAGGTGTGACACTTTAATTCCCAGAATATACATGGAAGTGTACACCAGTGGCTATTGTTGCCTTCAAAGTAATCACTCCCCTTATGCATCTATATACTGATTAAGATGGCAATCTCCATTTCTGGAAGCACACCTGGAACTCATTTTCAGGAATACTGTTGAGCAGCTGTTTCATGTTTCTTTGGATATCATCTGTAGTAGAAAATCTTCATCCTTTCAGTACAGTTTTTAATTCTGAAAATAACTAAAAATCACAGGGAGCTAAGTCAGATAAATAGGAAAGATGGCCTAGTTGTGTAATTAATGTTTTGGCCCAAAAGTCTCACAACAAGCACACTATAATCCATTTTTACACCAAAGCATACACACAGATATTATTTTCTCAGTAGCTAACTAACAAGAAGTTCTATCAACTTAAAATTTAGATGTGTTAGTTCAAACATGTTCAAGCATGAAAGTTCAATACTATTAGGTCACAGGTGATACTTCATGGCTATTCTGGGAATTAAATTGTCACACCTCCTATACTGTTGCTTTTCTAGCTATTTTAAAGGATGATTATCTAATTATATTTAATAATTATGTATTTGGATTTGTACTGACTTAAGACTGATTGAAAATTATCTTAATTCACTGATAATTACTGAAAAACTAAATTAGTGATCTTTATTCTTTCTTCATATTTTTTTTGTTGGTTTAGTATTATCAGTCACTTTGATTAGTAGATGACTTGATTATTGTGAATGACATAGAAATCATATCTTTGTTCAACCACATTAGCATCTTTTAATTAAAAGTGTACCAATTCTTACTCTAACCTACTTTTTTATCTTATTTCTCCGGATGAAAATGACATTTATCATTTGCAAATGCTACACCAAAGAATTACGTTTTTACAGGATCTCGAAGAACTATATGCTATATATATATGTGTGTGTGTGTATTATTAAAGTTTTATGTTTGTCTATGCTTATTACAATCAATTATCACTGTTGATGACCATAAATGTTTGAAAGAATAATTCATACAGTTCTATTAGCCTGTTACGGGCCGCTTGATGGCATTGTTTCTATGCATTTAATGCACAGAAATATGCTGTTTACATAGCCGCTCACCGAACTTACAGCCGGCTTTATGTTGCACTCTTTATGCAAATGCTCACAATTCACACCAAGATACCATATCATCTGAGGGCTTCTGGACTTCAACTTCCCACAACTATTGAAATATGCATTTCAAACTAATAAGCTTATAACTTACCTGACGTAGTATTATCTACTAATAATTTAATCCTGTCGCCATGCTTCCGTACACAGCTTGGAAGCTGGGAACAAGTATGGCAAAGCATAATTTCACTGACCTCATGCAAAAAGTCATGTTTTTTGCGAGAACACTTGCGAGACAAATAAAATGGCTGACGCCAAAAGTGAGCATTTCGGATTGTAGCAATTGCCGGCTACAAAAGCAGCCGTGGTGACCTTTTTTCAGGAGAACAGAATACTGCCAACTGTGAAAAAGTGTATGTGTGGTTAACCGATGACATTGCACCATTCCAAAAGCTACCCCCTGAAATGCCAGTCAGGTTCCTGTTGATGAACATGTTCTATTCGAAAGAAGATCTGGTTGGACAGCTCCAGAATCACGGCTTTTCTACTACTGGAGCCAGGACGAGCTGACCGCAGAACAGGGCCACACTGATTTGGAGATGTTGAGAGGCACCCTGGTGAACTGGATCACCAATCTGCGCGAGCTGTGCCGCGAAAGCCTCATGTCTCAGCTCTGCCGTCAAATCGATGGGCCAGGTTTGGTTGTGGAGGTGGATGTCGCCCACACCTAGAACATTGAGTGACTTTGGGGCTTACTGAAATGGCACAAAAAGAAGCAGCATGGCACACTCAGGCCAATACCTGGACAACTTCCTGGCCAAGTTCATGTGGCAACATCTGCACAAGGGAGAAGACCTCTTCCAGGCCATCTTAGTGGAGATAAGTCTGCACTGAAGTGAAATGTAGAGCCAGCAGCAATTTGTTTCCAACAGATAGTTTTTTTTTTTTGTTTTCTAACTTGTTACTGAATAAATGCATATATTACTTCATTTTTAGAAAGAATTAAAAGTAGGGAGTATTTTTTATTTACAAAGTCATTTCTATATCTATTCAAACTTCACATGTGAAATGGAAATTTTAATTATTCTCTAAACATGAAACTAAATAATCATTCACCTTAGCTACATTTTATCATGCTTAGCAAATTATTTATTTTTTCTTCACTTAAATTCAAATTTATATATTAATTTTTTATATATTTAATATACTGTTTTATTTCAGTATTTTAAATTGTTGTCTGACAAAAGTACATACTATTAGAAATAAAATTTCAAAATGCCACATTATAAACAAAAAAATAACGAAATGGTCAGTTGCTTAGAAACACCAGAAATAATAGACAGAGTTTTGATCCAGGAACTTTGTAATTGAACTCCCCAGGACTTATAAAAAAATTTTTTAATGTATGTTGTTATATCTTTTTGTTTTTTATTTTTCTCATATTTCTTTAACTTCATACTTTCTAATATTTTTTCTTGAATGTTTTTAATGAAGAGAATTAAAAAACTCCAGTTATTGTCTATAAATATCTTAAGTGATTGACTTCTTTTCTACTCATTTATCTTATCTTTTCCAAGATGAGCTATGAAGCAAATCTGATAGTGATTGGCTTTTTTTCTACTCATTTATCTTTTCCAAAATGAGCTATGAATGAAGCAAATCTCCTATGGCCAGAAATCTTGCTATTTGGTTGGCTATATCTTCCATATTAGTAATTTCTAGCTAAAAAATAATGATGAAACTACTTTAATGGAATTAGTTCTATATATTATGTAAGAGCTTTTATTCTGTCCAATTTACAATATGGAATTGAGTCATGGACCCTCTATCATAGTAGCATAGAGACACTGAGAAATATTGCTTAAAGGTGTGCTATAAGATTCTGAAAATATGACAGCAAGTTCATGAGATTGGACTTGTTAAGCAAATAAACATCTACAGACTTTTTCTCATGATGAACTTCATCACAATTTTCATGGACAGATCCATTTGCAATAAAAATTATTTCAAAGAGCCTTTAAAGATGTCCAATGTTGATCTCTTTTAGTGAAGTATAAACTGAGTATAAGATATAATGGAAAACTACAATTAGGCAAGGCATTGAAATTTATAAAAAAAAAAATTGCTGCAGAAGTCAAAAGGCAGTATACCTGGGTCTTGTTTTATGCGGTAGATAGGTTCCTCAGAAACCGCGCACAAAAGAAATCGCACAAATATAAATGTAACTTACCTTGAAAAATGGGGGATAGGTTCCCATAATTTTCAGAAATTGGCATAAAAGCAAAGCAACAAGGAAAAATTACTTTAAAATTCGCATTACAAAAATAAGGAAATAAAGTATGACTAATAAAAAATTTCAAATATATGAAAAAAATTAATATAAGACAAACTTTTTTTACTTTTTTTATTAACTAGAGTATTTAATTTTACATTTTTTCATACATATAATCATTACTGCTATTTTACAATAAGGGTTCGTTTGAGAACTAGTAAGAAATCAGATTTGTGACGTTTATACAACTAGCGCCACTTCCAGTCTTGTGCTGTTTCTATATTAAAAAAATGAATCGCAATCAAAACAAAAAGATTAGACATTATCATTAAAAAGATTATTTTCAGTTTATAAAATCAATAAAATCTTCGTTATTATTTATTTTAAAAATCTAAAAAAAATATTTATTTCTGTTAATATCTAACAAAATACGTTTTAAAAGTTTAAAATCTTTTAATATTTATGGCGATATTTTTATACGTATGTATAAATCTATTATTATTATTTACTCATTAGTATAAATAAGTTATTTACATAGAAGCTAAGATTCTAAATACAGCTTATGGCCATATTAACGTAAGCTGCTAATATAACGTTATATTTTTGAAAGAAAAAAAAAGTATTTCAAATCAAAATAAGTTATTAATAATTTAAATTTCTTGATATCGAATAAATATAGTGAAATATGAAGAATATTAAGAAGAAACATGAATCACATAACTTCAAAATCGCATTAAAATAATCCGCATAAAATGAGATCCAGGTGTATTGTATGATATCACATTAATAGAATAAAGGACATATTTGTGATTTACAGATTGGTTCGCTTGATTTGACATTCGTTCTTTTTCTATCTTTGTGTTTCTGGAATTAAAAAGTCCAGTCTTATTTAATGGTGTCTATTGATAATGATAACTGAGAAAGAACAGTGCCATTCTCATTAATGAAATGGCTTCTATTGACGATCATAACTGAGGAGAAGTACCATTCCCATATATGAAATGGCTTTTATTAATGATGATGACTTTCTCATTTATGACATGACTTTTATTGATGATGATGTATGAGAAAGATAAGCACCATTCCCATGTATGAAATGGCTTCTATTGAAGATGATGACTGAGAAAGAATTTGACTGTAAATATTACTTAGGATTTTATGTTAACCATCATTCATTTACTAGTATCATTATTTGTCTATGGTAAATAAAAGATTTTAACAGAATATTTATATTTAATAGGAATTTGGTTTTTTTAAAACAAAATATAATACAAATTCAGTGTCATAACTAATGTGGAAAAAAACAACGCAATTTGTATGGGCACTGGATTCTTTTATTTAATATATATTAAGGTCTTTTTTAAATTTTGTATAGGGGCTCAAAAATGCTAGTGATACCATTGTTCAAATCTCTTAACTTTTTATCTCATACTTTTGATGGTCGTCCCCCCCCCCCTCCTTTTTTTTTTTTAGCTTATTAAAAATTACTAGCTAATAAAGTTGATCTTGGATTTTTTTCAAGTGTGGTATTTACTAATATTATTAAAAAGTAATAATAATAATTTAACTTCAAATATTACATTTATTTTCATTTGTAGTTAATTTACCAAACAGAGATACTGTTTACTAAAATTTTCAACATTATAGTTAATTTACAAATGAGCCCCAAAAAAATGTATGTAAAATTTTCTACAATTGAAACAAATGCACATTGTAACAAATAGATTATGTATTTTCACATTGTCTTATGTGTCTGTAAGATACAAATAAGTGACCTGCAATGAAGAATCTAGTAGTACAGTGGAAGGTAAAGCTTAACATTTTTTCCTTAGGATTTTTCTTTCAGGTAGACAGTTCATAACCACTCCAAGTAACTATCTAATATTGGTTAGAAAATGGGTATCTATTCTTAGAGGGTAAAACAAGGATAAAAAACTATCTGAACCCTCACTACTTGCAACTAACAAGCCTGATGAGTAATATCTTTTACTCTGAACTTTTATGGGGAATTGTTGGAGAGATTTTTACCTTACATAACCTTAATAAAAGGCTTTTCATCTTTTTTATGGTTTACTTTTTTTGTGTGTGGTAATTTTATGCTTCCAAAAAAAAAAAAAATCAGTTAAGTATTGTTGTTTTGTTAATTAATGTTGCTCTTGTATGATTATTAAAGAAAAAAAAAATTTTTTTAGAATGCTGTGCAGTCAGGCTGGCCTACTAATAGACAAATGTTTGTGCCTCCATGGCAACAGTTGTCAGGACAACGCTCAATGCAACAACCACTACTTCCAGAAGGCTTACCATCCCAGTCTGACAGTTGGCGGCGATCTCTCGTATTGGAAAATAGTTTGCTTAGCGATCGACCAATGTTTCCTGTAGTAAGAATTTTATATAATATTTTTTATTTAATTAATGTATGCAAAATCTTTTATTATTTTGATTATATAATGCTTTAGATTAGATAAATCTTTTTGCATCTTTAATATTATTATATTATTATGTAAAATAATCTTCATTTGCCACATATTCCCAAAACAAGATGTAATATGATTACTACTGATCTTTTTTTTTTTTATTAGATGACTTATGGGAAAGGGATATCAATTCTGATTTTGTCATTTATTTATTTGAAATGTTAATTCATAGTATTGTATATTGAAATAAATGTTTATCTATGTAGCATAAGTAAAAATACCCCCAAATATTAATTCGGGTGTAATATAGAGACCTTTATTGTCTATACTTATAATAAGCTAGAATAAAACTGCACTGTTGGAGATGAATATAAAAAAGATTATGCCTAAATTTAGGGATGTGAATATGATAAAAGCTAATGTGGAGGGTGCTAACTGTAAAAAAAAAAAAATTTTAAAAGAAAGGCCAAGAGTGATAATATAAATTTTGGTTTTATAAATGTGTGTGGAGTTAAGATATGAATGAGAAAATTTGAAGATATTTCTTTAGGAAATATTTGAAAAATGAAGAAGAACTACATCTTCAGAAATGTGAATCAAATGGGCTCAATAGATGTGATGAGGATAACAAAGAAGGGAATTTAGGGGTTATTATTAAGGAGGACATCTTATTAAAAAATTACAAAGCATGTATATGGTTTGGATTGAAATTGAGGAAAGAGGATGTGTGGTATGATATATTTATTAGGCACAGGAAATGGAGAATATGTGAAAGAGTGGAATGAAGGTACTGTATTTGGGAATGTTTATGTGCGATATAAATGAATTTAGAAAATATAAATATTGATTATAAGTGATATGATGAAATGTAGAATATGAATATAGCATTAAAGAGGATGTCTGAAAAAGAATAACTGGAAATTGGAAATTTAATAAAATATTTGATGGAGAGTTTATATAGTTGAGGCAAAATTTGAAATATACTGTTAAATTATATGTTATTAGATAAAGAGGAACTAGAGAAGATAAAAGAAAATAAAATCTTTGGTGAGAAAGGAAAAGAATGTAATAGTGATCATAATTTTATGTCAGTAGAATTACAAGTGTTTGAACAACTAAATAACAAATGTTGTAGAAAGGCCAATAGAAGTGAATAGGAAACAAAACGAGATAAAATTGAGTAAATTTAATAGTATCTTGAAACCTATTATGCAAGATGGTGATTTTAAAGGCTACAATGGATGGATATGGTGACAAAAATTGCAAATGAGCATTTAATTAAGAACTAATATGATTAGTAAGAGGGAATGGAGAGGAAAAATTGAAAAAGTATAAAAGAAAGAAAGAATATATGCAGAAAAAAAAAGCTACTAAGGAGCAATTGAGGGAAGAGGGGAAGTTTGGCTGTATAGCTATGTCAAGAGCAAAAAAATAAATAACTAGAATGGAGTTAAATCTGAAATGGAGTGGAATTAATAAAAAGTTAATAGAGGAATTAGCAAAGGAAATTAATAGTGCAGAAAAGTGGATTGTGAAAATTTTTGGAGATATGTGAAGAAGAAGGAAAAGCGTGATGTATTATTAAATGCAGAGGAAAAAGAAAAACTTTGAAAAAATACTTATTAAATTTATAATAAGAACTTTGATTGAAAGAGAGTTGTTAAGTAAATATGATTGGGAAAAAGGAAAAACAAGAAGACAAGACGATATGGCAACTGAAATAGTAGTAGGTGAAAAAATACTCCATCTGTTGTGAGAATTAGATTACTATTTAAAGAAAGGACAAATATTTTACATTGTTAACTAGCTTTAGACCAATAGCAATGATTTTCATAGTTTATCACTTATTTACGTACATTATCTTATTGAATAAGTTTAGGATTTGTATGGAAAAGATTGAAATTTTGGGGAAGATTTAGAATAGAAATTGTTCACAGAGAAGGATGGGAAATAATTTTCTAAAAATTGTATCTCACTTCATCGAAATGTCTTATAAAGAAAATAAACTAGTGCTTATTGTATTTTTTAGATGTATAGGAAAGGCTTAAAATCAATAGATAGAAATAGTTTGTAGAGAAATCATGAAAATACAGGAGTAGTTCTAGAATTGTTAGAATGATTAAAAGTATTTATAAGGATAATTTTTATAACTACTATTTTGAGGATATAGAATAGAATCAATGAACATTGAATGTGTAATCAGACTGAAACCTGGATGTCCATTTCACCATTATTATTTATTATGTTTCTAAAAGATTTGGGGGTTGAGATAGAAAGATTAAAGATAAGGGTGGGGATGCCTATAGTCAGAATCAAGAGAATGTATAGCATTCTGCTCTTTTTGTTCTGATGATGTGAGATTTGTTTTACAAGTAGTGAGAAGATATGTATCAGAGAATGTGTGGAGAGGCAAAAAGAAGTATGACAATTAAATTCTATAAAGAAAATTCTAATGTACTAGTATTTAATGGGAAGAGCAGAACTGAAGTATGAAAACTGAGATCTTTATCTTGAAGAAGTGAAGAGATATAAGTATTTAAGTATGCGTTAAATGGAAAAAGAGTTTTACAGATAGTTGGGAATAAGGGTTGAGAAATTCTAATATACCAATATTTAATGAAAAGAGCAAAACTGAAGTATGAGAACTAGGGAGATGTTTATCTTGAAGAAGTGAAGAGATGTAAGCATTTAAGTGTTTGTTAATTGGAAAAAAGAAATTACACAGATAGTTGGGAATTTGAGTTGAGGAAAAATCAAAAAGTAGAATGGGATTGATTAAAATCTGGCATGAAGAAGTATTTGAAAAGGAGTGATGGCACTGTTTTAACATTTGGAAATGATGTAGTTGATATTGGTCAATAAACTCAAATTTTTTTTATATAGAATGTAAAATAAATTGGGCAAATATATGTTGGTGGCTCTTTGAGATGAAATGGAGTACTCTTTTTTTTTTTTTAGTAAGGCAAATGGAAATTAGATTTAAAAAAGATTTATATGACTGAAAATAGATTAGTAAAAATAGCATTTAATTGGATTATGTGGAGAAGACAGCAATCATATTTGAAAAGGTTTTATAATAAGTAAAGTCAATATATAAACAATTTATTTTCATGCTTATATAAGGACTGGAATAAACGGTATAGGGAATGTATATTACAAATATATAATTTATGAGAGATGGGAAAAGAGAACGGAAAAGGTGGTTAGAGAAAAAATAGATTTATGAAAAACGATTATTAATAAAAATTAGTTTGAAATTGTGTTAAGAATGAAAATTATACATGTGTATATAGGATGCATGGTAACATTAAAGGGAGCTTGCTATTATTTGGTATAAGGACAGCAGATTTATATAGTAGGTGCTGTTTGTGTGGAGATGAGAAAGATAGTATTGAATATATATATATTTTTTTTGGAGTTTTAGAAGTTAAAAACGACTAAAATGTCACACGATCACCATTTCCTGTGCATACACAGGCTATTAATACAGAAGCAAACTCTCCCTACAGTAGTGCATTATATCCTAAGGTCTAGATGCAGTGCTCTCAGATCCAAGATTCCTCACTGTTGAAAGCCACAAACTAGAAACTAATATTAGATGAGTAGGCAATAGATCGAGATTTTATACGCAAATCTTTTTGCATACACCTTGCACTGGCTGACACTACAGTGTGGAGAGTTTTCTATTGTAGTTTTAGATGTTGAAAGTTGATCAGGAATTTTTCTGTAGAGTGGATGAATTTAAAAATAGAGAGAATAAAAAAAATTAGAACAGTTATGATTTTATGGGTATAGAATAACAGATGTAATGAAGCAACTTTTACTAAATAGGATAGGAATCAAAAAAAGATAGGACTTAGGGATAAAAACATATTTGATTAATAAGGAGTAGACACGTTTTTTGTATTATGTAAAGGTTTTGGAAGGTGGGAAACATTAACTTAACTGACTTTCCTGGATGTTTGATAGCACACAAACTTTTCACTTCATTTAGTGATTTAATACATTTTCTAAATACTTTTTAGAACATGGATAGACTATGTCATATTGACTTTGATTCATGTCATGCAGAAAATTTAATTTAAAACTGAAAATTGATGAAGAAAAACTTTTGGATGTAATTACTGATGTACATTCATGAATTTGGAGTTTTCTCATATTCTATAGTTTAAGAATTTGGGAGAAAAGCAGATTAGGCACAAGTTTGCTTTAACATATTGCACTTTTTTAATATCCTTACATATGCCACTACATACTTGGAAGTGACAACGTGTTTCAGCTAAATTGCTTTTATATATAAGCTTTTTGAATATGCACTTTAAAATTGTTTTATTTTTGATTCATGTTCAATAGGTCTCTTTACGAAATGATAAATATGAGCAGGTTTTAATTTTTAGGGCATAGTTTTAAGGCATGATAATGTTTTACAAATATATTTTAGAAAGCAAAATCATGGGAAGAAGATTGAGAGGCATGCCAAGAATGTCCTATTATAAAAAATGTGAACAGCAAAATCGGTTATTTTTCCTATGCAGATACAAAAAGAATTGTGGAAGACCGAAAGATGTGGCTGCAACAACTAGGCATTGCCTTTAGAAGCTGATGCTGATGTTATTGATTCATTAAAGATTTTTGCTTTATTCTAAATAATTTAAAGGTTTAGGCATGCCAAATCAAAATTATCATAATTTGTAGGCATAATGAATGGTAGATCCAAGAGCTTTTAAAAATTCTTAGATTGATTAGCAGTTGAGGAAAAAAAAAACCTCAGTTGGTCTATCGAATGGAATTGTTATTCTCAATTTGTCACTCAGGTCCTTTTAATGTCACATGATCTTTTGAGCTACTGATTGATTATGTGACTTATTATTTATTTAGAATTTCACAGTTGTAATCTAATAACATTTAATAGATTCAACCAAAGATCAATAAAGTTCAGAACACCCATAACTATTAAGGATAGATTTCTACTTCTTAGTTGTACCAGTGTCTTTCTTGTTAAGGATATTTTTGATATTCATTTTTTTGTTGTTTTTTTCTTTTCATTTTTTTTTTTTGAGTCACTGGGTGATATTCTAAAGAACATGGTTGGGAAAACTAGATTGTATTTTCTGCTTCATTGTCAGTCATGAAATAATTAATGCAATTATTTTTTTATTGTTAACCCTGCTTACCTACTATAATATGCAGAAACATACACTTTTAAATTTCTGTATATGAGTGATTATTAAGTTACAACTTGCACGTTATGCAAACAAGTGAAGCTCAATATCAAGAGAATTATCAGGCTGAGCACTTTTGGGAAATTTTAGTTCCCATATTCATAGCCTACCTTGGGGGTGTCAGCTTGAGTTGTGATTTTAAACAACTGGGTAATAATTTATGCAAAATTTATTCAATGTCTTTATATAAACTACTTTCTAGAGATGGAAAAGCACGATTCTTTCCAGTTTATTGCATTGTTGTCATTTTCAATGAAGCACACTTTTTTTATTTTGCATTTAGTATCGTTGCGCTCTGTGCACAGATATATTCGAACCCACAGTAGCAAAGGCATTGTGAACAGAGCGCAACAATACTAAACACAAAATAAAAGAAACGTGCTTCATTGCAAATGATGACAATGCAATAAACCAGAAAGAATCATACTTTTCCATCTCTAGAAAATGGACTATATGAAGACATTGAATAAATTTGCATAAATTACTACCCAGTCATTTAAAATCACAACTCAAGCTGACACCCTCAAGATAGGCTATGAATATGGGAACTAAAGGTTCCCGAAAGCGCTCAGCCTGATAATCCTCTTGATATTGAGCTTCACTTGTTTGCATAATGTGCAAGTTGTAACTTACTGCTCGAAGGTGAAGTAGAAACAAGGATTTTGTTTCAATATTATGAGTGATTATTGTTGATATTGCTATTATATTCATCATATTATTAAATTCTAACTGTTATTTTTTCTCTCTCTCTCTTTTAAAGCCTGAGCTATCAGAGAGCAGCATGTATGATTCATTATTAGATTCTGCACCAACAGTCAATCATGTTATACAACAACAGCAACCTCTTTCATCAAGTTTAGCTCAATCTTGGAACCCTGCCAAGATGTCTTCGCATGCTCTTTCTCGGCAAACGGCCGCGCAACAGGCTGCTGTTACCAAAAGACAGTCTAAGCAAAAGTAAGCAATCATTATTTATGTATTTTTTTAAATTTATTTTTCTGTTATTTTTTTTTTTGCTGTGCACATTATCTGGTAATTTTTCTTATAGCTTTCTGATGCTGAGCTCACTAGTATATATATAGAATGTTAGTAGATTAATGCATCTGTAAATATAAGCAAACAAACATGGAGGAAAGTAAGCTCCAATCATAGTGCATGATAGCTTTACTACTAGTTTACTATAACATATAAAAAACTAACAAATGATTTTGCAGTAGGTTTACATTTAAAAAAAAATCTCCATTTTTAACTATTGAGATAGCTATTAGCAACTGATATGTATGTGTATGCTTAAAATACATATATAGGTACAAACTTAATGAGAAAATCTAATAAATTTAATAAAGTAAAGAATTTTAAAAGACTGATTCTTTTAAAATAGTAAGTAAAAGTTTTATAAATTTTAAGATAAGAAAAGTATTATTTTCTAAAAGTAATAAGTCTAATTAATGAGAGTAGAATACATCGTTAATGAAATAAAACAATTAAAGGAATTTGAGTTAGATTTCTTTTATAAGATAAACGACAAACTACAAAAATAACTCACGATAACGAAGTTTATTCTTGTATGGAGATTAAAATGAAGAATCACCTGAGCGGATGGACTGGAGTATAAGTCAGTCAAATGGAGGAATTAAAACAATGAATACCACAGTACTAATTTGATGAACAAGACTACACTTGATTCTTGGAGCTTTATCTGTGCACACAGACATATATAGTGGAGCAGATCATCTCCCATGGCACAGTAACTTCAAGTAGAGAGCTGGCCTCTGAAAGTAGGAACATCCAGCTAGGACTCTTACAGATTGTACTGATCTAAATTATTATTTATGAATGCCTTCAGGCCTTATGTTAAATTATCGTATGTATGTAAATAGTTAAGATGTTATTAATTATCGTTCATTAAATTATCTAAATATTAACTGTTTAGTAGGGTTTGTACTTGTGGGTAGTGCCCTCTTAGATCAGCTTTACATAGGCAGCAGCCCTTATCTTATATCAGTACCAATAAATCAACCAGTCTGATATTAAAGCAAGAATAATATATAGAAAGACTATGATGTTGATAAGTCATTCTTTCCTATTCACTGTCATTAATTTAAGAACAGTTTCTATATATACATGAATAATTTGTGGCATTTTAAGCAATTGTTGATGGAAGTTTACTTGAAATGGTACACACTGCAGAATGATTACTTTTTTTTTTGCCTAATATGAGAATTACTATTGACTGTATCCACATCATAATTAGGATTTACATTGCCCAGATTTATTTATATATTTGCATATACAGTGTTAAATGTTCAAACTTTTTTTGCAATTTATTTCTTTGCATTGGGGCATATCCTTGTGGTGAAAAGCTAATATTTTTCTAAATTTACTTATATAAACATTGAATAAAAATAGAACAGGATGCTGGCTTGTAAACTATGCATCCGTAACAAGAAAACAACAGAGAAAAGAGAATTAAAAGAAGTCATAAATGTCACATTGACGAATTTAAAAGAAATAAGTATAGTTAATAGCTACTTAATATATTATAAAATCATTCAACAAAAATAGAAGACAGTTTTCATTCTATGTAATAAGTTTTTCTCGATTAATCTTTGGTCATTAAGAATTTCTATTCATCTAAAAAATAACTTAGTAATTTTAAACTTACATTGCTAATAATCATATTACTACAATTTAATCAATAAGTGCCCATGTTTTGCATTCTCTCATTTCCCAACATCCTTTATAGATAAATACATTATTACTTTATCAAACTTGACATTTATTACAGAACTTTTAACCCATATAACAGCATCAAACTTAATTAAAAGATTAATATATCCTTATTATTAAGCAAAACCCTGCATAGTGTCATTAATTTAACTCCATTCACTTTTTCCCTAAAGATGATGAAGACATTAAAGATTGAAACCCAGGATGACTGAAGAGTACTGGTTCATATAGAAATGTATCTCAGAATTATTTTATTTTTTTAGATATCTTTACTTGAATATTTGAAGTGTGTATGGTGAAATAGAAATTTTAAATATATTAATAATAATTATGAAAATATATTTACTTTCAATTAAAGGAGTCAGTTTTCTTCTTCAGTGAGTGGATTTATCATGATATATCACAAAAATTAACAATTGATTTGAGATATCATCACCACATTCATTGTAATTAGAAACTCACTCTCTTCTCTATTTAATATTTTTTCCATTCCTTTTTATTTCAGTGTGAGAAGGCTGCTTAGCATCTTTCCAGTAAGGGCAGCATGAATTACTTATATAAGTCCACCAAAAATAGTCCAAAATATGAGTCCATGCTCTGGGACCATGAAGGTGAACTTGTTCTATAACAGTCAACCTGATATGCATAGAAAGAATGCAATGGCTAAAAAAGAAAGTAAAAGAAGTCTGATTCATATCCAACCACAAAAATATGATAAATAAAAGAGAAAACAACATTCGATTATCACTCAGTGGGAATATTCTAAATGAACTGATTTACAATAATCAAAATGGATTAGAGAGATATGATTGTGGTATTCGTAAGCAAAAGTACACTCAGCTAAATAAATGAAGGATAAGAAAAACTTCTATGTGAATCATATGCACATATGTATGCAAAAAAGAATTATATATAAGTAAGGAAGAGAGAAAATTAATATAACAATATTTATCCCTTTCGTAAATTACAGGTGAGAGAGAACTTTCGCTGCTAAAGTATTTATAGCTTTCATATTTTCGTACTCATGTGCACATAAATTTATTTTTTAATTATAAATTGGTAATTCATTTTCTTTAAATTTATTCATTTTTTTTTAATTTTTTTGTATTTACTTAAATAAGTAAAAAAATTTACAAAAGTTCTATGTGATAACTGTAAACCTATTTTTGTAAATTTTTTGTATCCTAAATTTATTTACAAAAAATTTTAAAAAAATGATGAATAAATTTAAAGAAAATGAATTACCAATTTATAATTAAAAAATAAATTTATGACACAAGTTCTGAGTACACGCTCTGATAAATACAAAAAATTTTTAAAAAATTTACAAAAGTAGGTTTACAGTTATCACGTAGACTATTTATTTGAAAATTCGACACTAGAACAATGGGAAATTCATTATACCTCTTAACATAAACATAAACAATTTAATCTCTCAGATGCTCAAAATATCCTCTTTCAACATTGCAACATTCTTCAAATCTCTCCAGGACCCTCTGACACACAGTGCGGCACAAATTCCGCTCTTCATCAATTTCTGTGAATGCGAGATAAATGTAATCATTTAAATCATTTATTGTTTTGGGTTTATTCTCATAAACCTTGTTCTTAACAACATCCCAAAAAAAAAGAAATCCATAGGTGTCAGGTCAGGTGAACGTGGTGGCCATTCAATGCTGCCCCTTCTTCCGAACCAACGCTGTGGAAAAACTTGGTTAAGGTAGTCTCTTACTATAGACGCATAATGTGGTGGTGCTCCATCCTGCAGAAAGAAAAGTTCGTCAAAGTTAGGTTTAGTTTTGAGTTGTGGCACTACTACTTCACGAAGCATGTCCAGGTAATTCTCTCCATTTACAGTTCTATTAAAAAAAACGGGCCCAACACCACCTTCGCTTGATAATGCACCCCAAACTGTAATACCAGGCTGGTTTAGTTCAGTCTCTATGGCCAAATGGGGATTTCATAAACCCAGTACACACAGTTATGCCTGTTCACATGACCAAATAATTTAAAGCAAGCCCCATCTGACCAAATAATTTTATCCAAAGAATCACGTTCTTCTCCAGTAAATTGATTACGCATCATTTTGCAGAACTGCAGCCGACGATCTGCGTCGTCCTCTAAAAGACCACGTACTAGTCTTGGTCGGTAAGGTTTTAATTTCAGTTTATGCATTAAGGGTTGCAGTGATGTTCTTGGTATGGATAGTTCTGCAGAAGCACGTCGTGTGGATTTCCTTGGACTGTTCACAAATGTCATAGCCATTAACATTTTATTTTCTTTGGTGTCAGAAGCTTTAGGACATCCAGATTTCGGTGCATTACTCACTGAACCTGTTTCATCAAATTTATTAGATGATAAATTGTTTGTCATGAAGGCGGAGAAGAGTTAAAAGTTTCTTGCCATGCTGTACGTACCATCTCGGCATTTTCAGACTTCCAATATTGCTTTAATATCCATTTCCTTTGCTCTTGATTTAAATTGTTCACCATTAATCCTGAAATAAAAAAATATCATCAAGTAAAAAGTTAGCATTACATAATAAAATAAATTACAATCAGCAAGGAAAAAGCTGTTTATGGAAGTTAGATTTATACTCTGAGGAATGTTTTATATTGGTATTACTAAGCAAGTAACTTCAACCATATAAAAGGTAGTTTAATAACTGTAAACCTACTTTTGGGCAACCCTGTATATGTAGATTTAATTGATAATGTGAATAAAACGTTTATTTCTTTGCTAAGAATAATTTTTTATTGGATGGTATGAAAGTGGCCTGGAAGAAAGACCTGAATTTTAATTCATTGTTAAATAGTACAAAACAGTCAATTGATTGCGATCCTATTCCTGGGATAATTTATAAGATACCTTGCCGTTGTAATAAAATGTATATAGGTCAGAGTAAATTAAGTCTTAATGAAAGAGTTAATAATAGATTTAAAAATAGATGTTAAAATTTAGCTTTGGCTATTCATGAACTGAATTCAGGTTATAAAATATTATTTGATAATGTATAGGTTATCTTTTATGAAAAAAGTGAATTGAAAAGAAGAGTTCTGTTAAAGAAACTGATAATAAAATTTCTTGAATTTGAGGCTATCAATTCCATGAAGACATCCTTTGATATTAAAGGAAGTTATTTTTTGAAGTGAATGATAGGAAGACTATTTTATTTTGTATATATATATATTGTATGTTTTGTTAAATTTCATTTGAGAAGGTCTATTTGTTAATAGATGAAACCATGATTGTGGAAAATTTTTAGTAAAATTTTGTTGTTTTGGAAAGTATTGTAGTATTATATGAATTTCTATTTTATGTATATATGTGTATGTATTATAATATTAAATAAAGACGGACTTTAAAAATATTTTATTTTGGTTTATAAGCTAGTTCTAATTATTTTTAGCAATTCGTTTTAACTATGAGCAATATGTAGGTTTTTTTTCTCTTTTTCTAATATTTTTTTATAATAAAAACTTTCAACAATTCCAAAACAAACAAACAAAAAAAAAGTCTTGCACACATGTTCATAACCTTTTAATTTTATCCTATAGAATTAAACAATTTTTAAAATTTTACAGTTCATATTTTAAAAATATTTAAATAAACACTGTATTGTGATATAAAATAAATTGAGATCTTCATTCTACTCTAATTATTGAATTAGTATATCACTTTCAATAAGTTTTTTTTTTTTTAATACAATTCTAAGGGAAAGACTTTAGGCGATTTAATATTCTTATTTTTACCAGCAAATGCCTTCTCAAAAGCAAGCAGTTGGTTGCAGACGGTTGTTGCGGGTTCGCCTCCCAGCTGATGCTATGACATATGGAAAAAAAAATATTGCTATGATCCACCTGAAATAGAAAAAAAAAATGTAACATGCTTTAAGCATGAACCACATTAATGCATATTACTCATATTTCTTCTAAAGAGAGAGAGAGAAAAAGCAAGATAATTTGCTTATTTATTTTAAACTTTGCTTTACATATAGATAAGATTTTTTTGAAAATTAAAAATTCATTTTCATATTTTATTATTAAAAAAAGAATAATTATAGTTCATACAATTCTTTGAAAAATGGGATTTAAAAACTTCTAAAATATCACATGCTCACCATTAGGCTTTTATTTTTTTATTATTGATTGATTTTTCTCAAACTTTATTGACTTATCCATTTTCGAGATGAATTTAATTTTTATATTTTCATTTCATTTCTTTTTTTTGTAGTAACGTTAACAGTTGTGATTATCTTATAGCCAAAATATGCATAAAGAAAACAATACATAGAAAACTCTTTTTATTTATTTCTCAAGATAAAGTAATTTTCAATCGAACAAATATATCATCTAATGTATGCATATTATAATGAATATTATGCTAATAATCAAGATTGCATTATTAATATGCTGAGATTCTGTAATAAATTATCAAGACCACCCTCATATAGGCATTAATATACACAAATGACATCATTTAGTGTAAAAATGAATTGTATGTGTTAGTGTAATTTTTTTTTTTTTTTATGCATCAAACTTTATGGAAGTGGTATGAAATATATGACAGGAAGTTGATGACAGTTTACCTTCTAACCGTACTCTAAACCTCTGCATGATTTGAAAGAATGTCAAATAATTGGTAACTGATCAGCTAGCGCATGGATAACTGCTATATATTGCAGAAAATATATATAGGCTTTAGTAACTCCATAGCCATAAGTTATAAAGCTAAGTTTATTCCAGAGAAAAATAGTAATGAAAGGTAAATACTTATCTAAATGTTTAAAAACAATAATAAAAGATTGCTAATAGGTTTAAAAAATAGATTCTGTAAAAATAAAAATTTTTATTTTAGATAATTTTAGTTTAAGTTTAATAGCAATGAAGAAAGATGGATGGCAATTAAACTAAACTTAACAGACAAAGATTATAAATTTAAAAGCATTCTACAAAGATTGCAGAAAGATAAGTTAATTACAAGGCCGGATATAACTAATGGATTTAAGATTCAGAGAAACTGCGAATTGTTTTAAATCAAACACTAAGATAATTTTAGAAGCAAATAAACGGATAAAATGCTTGAAGCTAATTAACAAGGAATATAAACTAACATAATTAAAAGCTGGATCCTGATCATCGTTGCAAAGATGCATTTATCCAAATGGATTTACAGTTACATTGGAATATTAGGAATTTTATTAATGATATCAAGCAAGGAAAAAAGAGCAGTGTCATCAGCTTTTCTCTACTCATTGTAAGCTGCTGCTGTTGCTGTGTCATGGATGTCTTAAGGACTTTGAGAAAACTGAGGGAAAAGTGCCTTGAATTTTCTGCAATGATGGATGTGTTCCAGAGCCCATGCCTCTGAAAGTGAAAGCTAGCTGGTTAGGGAAAATGTTAATAGACCACACCGGTCTTTTATTATTTACATATACATGAGAAAGCCCAAATAGGATTGTGTGTTCTAAATAACCATGAGTATAAACTTAATGTTACCACTAGTATAGTGGCAGGATTAGTTATGCAGTGGCGATATGGGCAGTGAAGGTAGAACTTAAATCAAGGACTATTTGGTTATATGAATAAATAAAGAAAATATGATCACTACTCAGTTAAATCTTAATTTATGGGTATGTATAATATGTAAATAAATATATTCAATCATTATTAAAAATAATATTTTGGTAATTTATAATTTTGTAGTAATTGTTGGTTGTCAGCTTCATAGCCGAATACACAATATCTTAATTGTTAACATTCAATACAAACTGTCTCAAAAATAATTGCTACATTTACTAAATGTGGAATAGCAAATTGTCAAAAATTAACTGAACTGCCAGATATTATAAAGATTTGTAAAGACAAAACCATTAACAAATCACCTCAGACTTCAACACATATATGTTTATTAGCATTCAGATTTATGGCGAACTATCATTTCAAATGCATAGTAATGATATAAGTATAATAATTGATTAATAAATGATTAAAAGTATATTATATCAGACAAATTATTGTTTAAATTTTTTAGTTATTAGCAAGAATTATTTCTAATATTTATCAAAAGAAAACATTTGCCTTCTTTCAACTTCTAAACATAATTAATTTACTTTAACATTTTAGTTCAGATATTGTCTCCAGATGACTCTGTCATCTTCCTACATGAGGTTTTAATTCATAACTTTTTGATTAGTTGTTCCAGGAATCTCTTGTTTATAAGTGAAGTAATGGCAATCAACAAATCTCTTCAGTTTTCTTTTTTTTTTAGATCTTTTAATGTCAACTTTTTATTATTATTAGAATTTTTAAATTTCATCATCTAAAATTAATCTTTGTTTTGTGCATTATTAATAATCTCTCATTTTTTAAAAAAAACAAAACCATTTCTTGTTTTTTTTCTTTGATTTCTCTTTATTTGTCTCTTTTTTTACTTTCATATGATAGCTTTTGTAATGTTATTTGTGAAAACAATCAGTCATTTATGAAATCTAGACAATTTCAATAATCTCAACTTATTATTTTCTTAGCTTTTTATTTTAATTCACAGAATATTTTGTAAAACTGGTAAAACGTTTTCGAGATATGGAATCCCTCCATTACACTTGATAAGTGTGTGTAATGGAGGGATTCCATATCTCGAAAACGTTTTACCAGTTTTACAAAATATTCTGTGAATTAAAATAATAAGTTGAAATTATTGAAATTGTCTAGATTTCATAAATGACTGATTGTTTAATTTTTTTAATAGTAAATATTTTTATTGACTGCACACTAAAAAAAAAATAATAGTAATTGTTTCTCCAACCACAATTGGGTTTTTAGATTTAATTTGAAATAAAAGCATGGCAGGGGAAGGGTCCAGAAATTAATTAAGTCAATCCCTATTTTTTAATAACAAGGGATTTACTTAATTATTTTCTGGATTTCCCATCTTTTTATTTCAAATTAAACCTAAAAATCCCAATTGTGGTTATAAAAACAATTACTTTATTTCTTTTTAGTGCACAGTCACTAAAAGCATTTAATATAAAAAAAATTTTTTATTTGTATTATTTTGGTATTAGCAAAAAATTACATATTTTTTAAAATTTGTTTTCAATTTGTCTGAAGGTTAGTGATGATGGTATATTATTAGATGTGATATGTTGGATTATTTCCATCATCCATGAGTGAATGTTGAATGTATAGAAAATTTTAAACTTTGTTTAAAGTTTCCAAATACAAACAACTTGTTAGTAATAACACACAAATCGATAATACAGGTTAGTAATTACACAACGTTTCGAGTAGTAGTATTCTCCACTCTTCTTCAGGTATTGCTAGCCTATATGCACAGTGACAATATTCACTTAGAAGTTGAACTCGCACCTTTACATTTTTGAATGTCAAATTTAATGCAAACACTCTACCAACTGAGCTATTCTGTCAAAGGCAACATATAGTAGAAATTTGATATATTTATATATGAGGGTTGGTTCAAATCCTCCTCAGTCCTTCAATTTTTTTTTTTTTTTTGAGCAAAATATTAAATAATAATAATAAAACTAATTAGCCTTGCTCAAAAAGAAAAAAAAAAAAAGAAGGACTCAGGAGGATTTGAACCACCCCTGCCTTAAATTCAATATTCAAGAATCTAAAGGTGCGAGTTCAATTTTTAAAGCAAATATTGTCACTGTGCATATAATACGCCAGCAACACGAAGAAGAGTGGAGAATAATACTACTCAATTACTAACCTGTGTTGTTTATTTGTGTGTTATTACTAACAAGTTGTTTGTATTTGGAAAGTTTAAAATTTTCTATACATCCAACATATCACATGTATTTGTTTTTAATTTCTTTTGTTTGCTTATTTACTTATTTTTTAAAAAAGGGAAATGTTTATATTTCTATGAAAATGAATTTTATTTTAAGTTTTCTTTTTGAATGAAGGTGAGATGTTAAATATTAAGAGTTAAAAATGTTTAGTATAATATTGATATGGTATTTTTAATTTTGAAAACCTCTTGTTTTTCTAAATGTTTTGATGAAGCCACATCTAATATTGTTTTACTGAATTTATTGTTTCATTTTTATAGGGGTGGAAAAGAGAGCTCTACTCATTTGTCTCCAGTTAAGAAGCGAGTTAAAGAGAATACCCCGCCCCAGTCTGAGCTCACAAATAACTGCCTTAGTCCAGTTGTGATCAGCTCAAATTGGAACTCAATTTCTAACCGCTCCAAAACTTGCTCATCACTTGCACGACCTCGTCAGACCATTACCATTCCAGACACCCCCAGCCCTGCTGTCAGTGTTATAACAATCAGTTCAAGTTCCGAAGATGAGAGAGAAAGTCCTGTAACAAGGTAAAAATGGAAGACTCAGCTTTTAACAAATTCGTACACATATATTTATTTATTATCATTTTTTAAAAAAATCTTTTTTTTTTAGACCTAAAGGCTGTGGAGCATGCATTAACACTTCAGGAACTCATGTTTGCACTCACAGTTGTAACAGCGTTGTTAGTGTGAGTCCTAGTGAGCCATGCAGTATAAATGCCACACCACAGAAAGGTCAGTAAACACTGAGTATCACTTGAATATAGATAACAAAAAGATTTGTTTTGTGAAGACATATCAGAGTGCAAAGTAATCCAACTAATGGAACCTCCCCTCTTAATGCGAAAATATAGATTCCTATCTCAGGGTTAATCATTCTTTTTCTAGCCATATTATTATCGCCAGCTTAGAATTGTTATTAGTTATTATAAATACCTATGATAATCAGTGTAATTTTTCTTTTTGTAAATGTATCTATAAGTAACTAAATAAAAAATTACCGAATGACAATCGTCACCAGTAACTGTAATTCTTATCACCTTCTGCCCCCAAGTGATCAACAGCAGTCATGGCTAACGTCTTCAAAAAAAGCATCCCAAATTATACCACAGTTAATAATTATCAGGTATCTGAAAAGAAAAATTGGAATATGGTTGCTTTGATCTTAATCCCAAAAAAAAAAATCAGTAAATTCATTGAGCTATCTGATTTATCTTAACAATTCATCCATATTAATTTATTATGTGAATATATTCATGACAAAAGAGCTTCAATAATAAGATAGCTTTAAAAATGAGCTCAGTTTTTTATTTTAAATTGTCCAAATGGAATCAAAGGGCTTCTTCCAAATTAATATTGAACTCCTTTTAGCAATAACTTGGAAGAAGCCCTTTGATTCCATTTAGAGGTCTTAAAAGAATCAAAATGAGCTCATTTCTAAAGCTATCTTATTATTGAAGCTGTTTTATCATGAGTATATTCACATAATAAATTAATATGGATGAACTGTTAAGTGACATGAATCAGACAGCTCAGTGAGTCTAAAATTTATCTTTGAGGTTAAGATCAAAATAAAACTCTGCTAAGTTTTTATATGCCTGATAATTATTAACTGTGATATTATTTGAGATGTTTATTTTGATGACTGAGGGCAGATGGTGATAAGAAATGTAGTTATTGATGATGACTGCCATTCAGTAATTTTTTATTTAGCTATTTACAATTATAGATGCATTCACAAGAAGAAAGATTACATGGATTATAGAAAAACTGTTCAATTTTAAACAGGGTGTTGTTGGCCTTTGTGAAATTAGAAGAATAGATAATTGATTTGAAAAATCAACATATACTTTATTACAAAGACATAAATATTGGTAAAATGAGTGGCGTGGTCATTATTTTAAAAAAAAAAGCAGAACAGTGGCAACTTAATGGAAATTACGAGAAGCAGTTAATTTGGATTTATGAACTAACAAATTGTTAGTTTAACGAAGCAGTAAAGCTATATAAACAACCTTTGAGAATTATCATAGGAGATTTTATTTGCGAAATAAAAAATGATTGAAAGTTCAAACTGCTGAGAATAAATTTGCATACGAAAACAGAAATGAGAAAGAACACTGATAAATGGAAGTGAACATACAAGCAGTGATGCCACAAGAGAATTGAATTATATTTTGGTTAACAGAATATATTTTTTTTAAGATTGTAATGTACTTATAAATTGAATGCTGGAAGTGATTATTGATTAATGAGATATTAGATTCATGACAACACAAAGTTAGAGAAACAAAAGCTATTAAGAAAGTCACTATTAACAGTTAATATCCTAACTCCCAGAATTTAAACCACAATTTGCAAATCATTTTAAAAGAATCATAAATTTTGAGATTGACTTGAAATCCGTAAGAAGATAATTGATATTCTACTAAGAATTGCTAAGCAAGCTGCAGTTTATCAATAAATTGTCAACTAAAGTGAGCAGTGTTGAAGGAAGGCAAAAGTATCTTAATAATAACATAATAAAGTATAACCGAAAATTGCCAAAGAAAGCAGTAGAAAAGAATGAAAGGAGGAAAGACTAAAAGTTTCAAAAACATCATAAATATTGGAGGTTTATTTCCCTGCTATTATTAAAAAAGACAGATATCATGAAACATACGGAAGAATTATTTAGTAATAAAAATACAAGAAAATAATGTTTAGAGCCTTTATAATTAAGCCAGTGTCTTTTGAAATGCCAAGTATTTTAAATGAAGAGTTGCCCTGGGTGGTTTGGTATAGTGGCACTGTGGCTGACTTCGTAATTCAAGATCCACGGATTGCAGTCCAGTTCTTTTAGTCCTGGAACTTGGAACTTACAAGCTCCTGAAGACAAACTATTCGATTATTATTACTAGTAATGAAGAAGTGAGACATAACGAGTGAATAATCTCTAGCAGATATTGAAATTATTATTGATATTTTAGAATAAATCAATAAAGAAATAGAGTAATTGGTAATAAATATACGAAATGTCTAAATGATGAAGAGTTAATCTGTATCTTTCTTAAACATCAATATTAATATTATTATTTAAGAAAGTGAAAAATAAGTTATTAGAAATTATATACCTATCAGTTTTATACAGGATATTTACTAAGAGTGTTAAACTTGTCTACAGAGAATTTTAGAGTCAAACCAACCAAAAAATAACAAAACTATTTAAAAATGGTTTTAGCACACAACAGACCATATTCCAATATTATGAAAATTTTTATAAAGAATCGATGAGTGTGAGTTACTATTATGTTGGATTTTCATAATTTTACTCTATAGGCTTTAAAACATAGCTTGTGGTTTTGCCAGAATAGTTTTTGGGTCAACGCTGGGGGGTTTCCTTAACGATTTGTCCAAAAGTTACTCTACATAAGCCACTAAGATGGCTCTAGCCATGGTTAGGTCTGCCTGTTTCGGGTGATTGACAACTAAAGGATCAGCTCTCCCATAATGGTCATAAGGCTGGGGAATGTGTTTTGGTTCCCTGCCTATGTTTTATTGAGTAAAGTTACCGAACTCTCAATTTTAAGAAGAATGACAAGACTGTTGAAAAGAATGCATGTTGCTCAAATTGTCCGAACGCTCGTCATGATTCAAGACAATTTAGTAGTTTTTTCCCTTTGTATTTGCTTTACTATCTCTTTTTTGTATTCATAGTCAATAAATTTACTTTTAAAAATAATAGGCTTTAAAACATTGAGACCTACATCTAGTGTGTTGCCAAATTCAGAATATTCACCCAAATGCAATGAGAATGATTTCATTTCATCAAACTTCACGACAGTTTTCCTAGATATATTTTATGGGTTAAAATATGAAACCATTGGAATAAAATTTAATGGAGGGTTTCTTATCCAGAGGGTGATTGTTTTCACAAATCAATTTGTAGGAAGAATTACAAGAGCTATCAAATAAAGTAAGAAAATTAGAACTAAAGGTAATACTAAAACTCTAATGTAATGTTCAATGGCTTTCAGAAAAAAAGAGAAATTAAATGTTGATAATAATGAATTACAAGATACTATCATCTGTAAATACTTTGGTCAGAATATTAATACAGCTGAAAACATGATGGGTGAAAATAATCATAGAATTAACTTTGGATGGATTGTTTGAAAATGACAGATGGTTTATAAATAAATATATTCTACCAGTGCGTACATGTAGATCTCAGATAACATGGACACTTGATAGAAGAGCAATACAGAGATCAGATTACATGGCAAAATATGGAAAGATATATGTTAGGATTAATAAAGTGGGATCAAAAGCGAACTACATGAGTGTGAGAGATCATTGTTGAAAGAATGAAAAGAGTGACATGAATGGAAAAGAAATGTCAATGAATGAACAATTTAAGTCTTAAAGTGGATTTTAAGAGATTGCAAATTGCCTAGAAAGGAGACCAGATATAAGATGGATGAATGAAATAAGGAAGTTTGTTGCAGAGTTATAGAGAAATTAAAACTATAAATTGGAGAATTTATAATCAATTCAGTGATATCTTCATCCTGAAGTAGATCATTAATTTTTGGAAATGATTTTGATAGTTATGACATAATTGTTAATTTTTTATGCACGAGGCTTCATGCATTTATCCCAATTCTATGATGGTTATTGTTATTTTAAAAGGCTTGTAAATTAAGATATTTCTTTCACATTTCGTCATTGATGTATGTTGATTAATTTACGAAGTTGGTAGTTAAAAATCATTTTTATAATGATGGATATTATTTTAAATATTTTCCTGAGATTTCTATTACCCACAAACAGTTTTGTTTTCTAAATGAAGTTAAAGATTATGGTCATTTATTCACTCTATTTCCATCTGTTGGAGATTTGAATAGTCAGTGGACACTAGATGGCAGTGCTGCAACCAAATCTCTGACTATTGGTTATTTAAGAATAATTGTTTATTAAACACAACTGTGAATGGCAGTTTAGCTACAAACTGATTTATGATTGTTGAAGTATACAATAGATGGCTCTGAGGTCAATTTTAACCAGAAAATATTTAGGAATTTTGGTATGGCTCATTGATTAGCTAAATCTACAAGAGTTAGTTTTGGAGTAAATATAATGCACTACACTCCCAATGCAGATGTTGAAAGAAAACTAGCATCTGAAGCTAAATGGCAATTAATTTTCCCATGATAATATAATATATTTCAATATTAGTTTATTGATTTTACCATAGCTTTTACAATATTATTTATTTTTAAGCTCTTAAGTATTCTTATTTAATAAATAATTTGGTAACATTCATATATATCAAATGATTAACATTCATATATATCAAATGATTATGAAAATATCTTATATATTGGTTATTTTTTTAATATGATTATTTAATAAAATCAATTTTTGATAATGCAATTTTTGTTAAATAATAAATTTACTTTTTGAAATTCACAGATGGTTTATCTCAACATCGAAAAAATGTTATTAGCTGTGTCACCATACCTGATTCAGATTCCGATGGTCATACTAGTCCATTGCGCACTTTACCTAAATTTACATCAGCAAAGATAGAACCATCTGGTATAGATTGCAAAGTTGTGAAACCAGAACCGCAAAAGGACTTTTTTATATCTAGTCTTAATAATGGACTGGCTAATAGTAAAGCATCTCAAAAGAAGCGTCTTTTAGCAAGAGGAGTGGCTGATCGTTTAAATAGTACCATGAACGGTGATTGTTGGGTAAACATTCCAAAACAGGAAATTGTCGAGCAAGAACAAAGCCCTGTGACTATCACAGTACCGCCTATTACCAAAGTTTCAGCTGTTGAAGGGGAACGAATTAGTAAAGTAATGCAATCACCTTCTCGTCCACAACGCACACATATCCCAACTTCAATGAGCAGTTCACGAACACGTCAACCATCTCAGTGGCATTCGTCTGTTGCTGGTTCTCATGTATCTCCATTACATCATGTTGGTCAACCCTTATATCTGAATACTGCTACCAATGCAGATCCATACAGGTAATATCAGAGTAATTGCATTGAGTACTATCTTAAAAAATATCTATTTGTTTGTTGTTCTATTTTATTTATTTTTTTCCAAAATATTTAATTTAAATGTATAACATTTTAAATTTACATATTTAGATTTTTTAATTTTTTTTTAATATGTGTATATTAAGAAATTTATTTTTAAATGTGAAAAATGAGCTACCCAATTATTAAATATGATGCTTTTAGAGCTAGTGAAATTGCTTAATATAAATAAGGTTTGTAGTTAGTAATGTTGGGATTTGGCATAGTGAGAATGGAATTTCCTTGAAATATAGATTACAATTCAGAATTTGGCAATTATATAACATCTTATTTCAGTAATAAGCTAATAGAGGGAGCTTTTATACTCTCATTCATAATAGGACCTTTAGCAACAAGGGAATAAGCACTTAAATGAAAAATGTGAGTAATTAATCTGCAAGTTGTATAAGGAGGGCATAGAAAACATTAGGCATCTGTTAATTGAACGTAAATGCCTGCAAGCAGAAAGGGTACAAATAATGAAGTTGTGGAAGAATAAATATAAATAAAGTGATTATACAGAAGGTGAGTTCTTCATTTTTATGCTGGATTTGGGAAAAGATAAGGGGGATATAGATATAACGGCCAAGGAGTTGACAAAGATTATGTTGTGGAAATGGGATGGAGCAGGATAGAGAAGAATATGGGAAAAATTTAGGGCGGGGATTGTGGCTGAGAGATTCCTGACTCTGAAAAAGAAATCACAGTGCATTGCAGTGCAACATATGAAATTAAAACAAATTAAGGAGTTTAAGGAAAGACTATATAAAAGTCCTCAATAATGAGGAGAATTTTATCTGCTATATAAGCTTTTGAAAAGATTGCGATACATAGATTTAAAAAAAAAATTCCACAACCACAGTCTCTTTCATCATTGTAAAGACTTTTGTCCTTGAGAACTGTTATTTATAAAATAATAGTGCGAGCATATGTATATTCTTTATGTATAATCTTTTAGGAGAAGAAAATTGAAGACCAATTTATCAAGTATTTATAATTGGTTTTTGATTAACTAATGGTATTAAAATTTATTCATGCATTATGAAAAACCTTGAATTAGTCTCTTCCTCCAGTCATGTGCAATAATTTCAATAAATTAATTGAATAATGGTCAGGGACAGTTTATAAGTTTATTTTCAACTTTCTTTATTTGTGGTTGATAACAAAATACAATAAATGAAAATGCTATTAAAGTATTCACATTCTTGCTATTGTTGAGGTATAAGCGCAGCAGTTGTCTGCTGCTGTGGAAAATTTCACTGTCTATACACCACAATTCCTTATTCACTTTGTTTTGGTTGTGTGAATTTTTCCAAAAGTCAAGGACTATAAAAACACAATATGTATAGCTTTTTCTTTTGTTCACTATGATTTCAGTTATATAGAAAGATATATTATACTAATTGAGTAATATTAAAAAGTCTTAGATTTTGAAAATACTTAAATTATAATAACAATTCCCATTGATTGAGGTAGATATTGGACTTAAAAAAATAATAAAGAAAATAATATGAATTAATTCACTAAAGTTATCACATGTTTTCTAAGTAATCTGTAAACCAGAAGATTCAGCATTTTTATTTGTCAAGAATCATATAGTTTTGATTCATTCTCGTAAATCAATTAAATGACAACTGGCACATGTTATATTAAATGTGCAAACACGGTTTTTTGTCCTGGCTTTTATTTTGATTATCTTTCTGGCAAGGCTCAGAATAAAAATAAATTGTTATGCAGTTAAGATTTATGATATATTTGTTTATGCCAAAGCAGCAAAATTATACATCATAAATAAAATTTCAAATCTTATGTAATGGAAATAGCAAAAAATAAAACATTATAATATCAGTTTTGTGTGATAAGGCCTCTTGCTATTTCCTATTTTCTCTTGGGACATTGAGATAGTACCTCTTGTAATGAGGCTGTCCTAGTTCAAGTGGGATTTGATAGGATCCATATTTTAATTGATTTTTTAACCATGGAAACTTTCACTAGCTATATATATATATATGCACACGCATATATAAATAAAATATCACGACTTTCTCTGCCTATGTATATATATTAACATATGCTTAATCCTACCCTTGAACTGGTTTTCAGCATGGGATTCAAGCTCCTCTCTGATAAAAGTTTGTTTAGGTATGTGGATATAATATCATTTTTATCTGGTGATCATTGATTATTCTAGCTTAACAGTAAATAGTTCTTGAGTAGAGAAAATTGTTTCTAAAAGCATATATATATTTCTGATATAATGAAAAAAAAATCTGCACATGTAACATGGATGTCATGTCATTGTTGATATATATATAATATTCATGAATTCAAATAGTAATAATGTTTTTTTTTTTTTTTAAGGGATTATCGATGTCAAGCTGCTGTGTATGTTTCTACAACTGGAGTTAATCAGCCTACTTATATGCATACCACTCCACCACAGAAATATATGCTGTCAAGTCATCAGGCAATTTCTGGTCAGTATGGCCCCTTTTCACCTAATGCTATCCCTCCTCCAGCTCATCATCATAACCCGCGACATATGCAGTATACTACACATCCTCTTCCTGCCCACATGCAACCATTACTGCAGACATCTTCAATTCCAGGATTTCCAGCTCAAGTTCCAGGTCCTTATGGATATACTCCTTTAAGTCCCACCAAAACACGACAGTATCAGCATGTTTACCAGAGTTATCCCCGAGAATGAAGAAGGCACACACTAATAATGTTAATTCTTCTATCAAAATTTCCAACACTGGCTAATACAAAGTTATGAATGGAGTAATAGTCTAGAAGGCGTCTCATGCCACCGTTAAACATTTTATTCAAATACTGAATAATATATATATATATATATGAGAAACCCCAAAACTGCAGGGCTTTTTTTGTCCCTGTTGTAGGTGAAGAATTAGACTCCCCTCCCCCTCATATTTTGTTATGCACTGCTAGTATTTCTAGCTATATCCACAAGCTCCTTCGACCTAATATCGGATTATGGTGCCAAGAGGGGGTTCAAATAAGGATTTGTTGATAAATAATATTCTTAACATTTATGCAGAATGATCATTTATAGACTTTAGTGCTAACTGCATGTTTTATATATATATAGTGTGCAAATAAATATATGTATGACTGCATACATGCATTCATATGTATATGTATATAGGAGTGTGTGTGCATACATTTTGTGAATATGTGTGTATATGAGTAAGCGTGAGTGTGTTTATGTATACTTGGGGAGTGTATACATTTCTTTGTATGCACATTTATATTGATTACCATTGTATTTTCTGTTTGTTTTTCACTTTGTTAAACTGATGGGTAGCACTTAATTTGTTTTTGTTTTTTTGGAAAAGGGGGGGAGGGGTAAATTTTTTTTTATTGATTTAAAAAAAAAAAATATTTATGTAATAATGTATGAATGGAATTTTGCACATAGTGCAAAGTATATTGCTTGTATAATATTTAATTTTTTTTGTTATGAGTGGCTTGCTTTTTAACTTCTGTATTTATATATATATATATTAGTATATTTTGTGCTGTCTTTTTTAACTCTTACCAAAGATGTTTGATGCTTTGCCTAAAATATATTTTCATTTTAAATCAATTTTTTACTTTTTTTTCCCACTTTGGCTGTTTTTAATCTTGTGGTAATTGCATTGCACGTTGTATAACATATCAAAGACATACGTAAAAACTTCGCATAGTTTGACACTTTTAAATCATACTTCTACTTCAACCAACTTCATTGCCTTGACTTGTTTTGTTGGAGAGTAGGAAATTCAATGTTAAGACTATTGTTGTAAACAGTTGTATATTCCCTAGTTGCTTTGCTTATTTCTATTTTATATTTCTTTTATCTTTCAATTTTTTGGGGAGGATCAGTTTGCTACTAATCTCAAGTAGCAAAATTTTTTTCTCTCTTTTATTTAAATACTATAAGAGTTTTCATAAATCCTAGATTTTTATAATGAGTTATTTGTTGTCTTTTTAAAAAAATGTGATAATTTTTATCATTTTAGGGTGCTCTAAATAGTATTTTATGATAATTAAATGGTCAGTCTTTTTTTTTTTAATGCATAATTTAATGTAAATACTGAATAGTACTTTGGGTAACACAAAAGTCAAGAGTTTGAAAATCGAATAACTTTTTTTGATTCTTAAGTAAAGCACATTATTTTCATTCATGAATTGTACTTTTTCTATAATTAAGTTGTAAACTATGAAGATCCAATCAGAAATTGTAAATGGTGTAACAATTATAAACTCCTTAGTGACTTTTGGTTGCTGTGTATATTTCAATATTGCACCTGCGATATAAAATTTCAAGGTGTTTGTTGCACCCATTAAATATTTAATTAATAATTGTAGATATATTTCATTTAGTAGATACATATGTCCTCTCTTTTCATATATATTTTTTTAATCTTGTGAGCTATATGGAATTGTTTCACCCAAGGTTAAGTTGCATACAGCCAAGAGACTCCATTTTGAATTTTTATTCTTTTCTTTATTTGTTTTTTTTAATTATTATTATTATTATTATACTTTTTTCAAAAAATATATTGTACATTTTCATTTTTTTTATAATAGTGATATTTGCAAATTGGGTAGCAATTTATATTTTGTATAAATGAATCAACAATATTCACATATTTTAGTTTATTTATAATTTTCAGGCAAATTATGTAGAAAATATTTCAGGGATTATGGGAAATATTAGCTTAAATTGATAATTATAAACAGAAGTATGTATTCTACCACAATATATATTTATATACAAACTTTCTGAAGACCCATTTTATAAAACAATATGTTTATATATTCTATTAATCATATAATATCCAAAATACCTGATTCTTAGGTTCATTGCAAGTAAACAGTTGGTATGCTTCATATTTTTATGAATGACTTACCTAAGAACTGATTAGTATATATATATGCGTGCATATGAATAAAGTTTTGGTACTAAACTTGATTACCTTTAAAGTTATATCCAAAATGCATCTAACTATAAAAGAGTATATTTTGTGAACCATTGTAGTTTTTTTTTTTTACATATTTAATATGTAAATTTTTATTGACCTGAATTAAGAATTTTGTATTTTTACTTTGCTGTCCATATATTTGCCGCTTTTACATGTCTTCTGTTTGTGAATAAAATAAACACTCTTTTGGGTTAGATTTTAACTGTGAACAGGATATAACTTAATAGTATTAGTAAAAACAACCTTCTGTAATGGATTTAATCAAGGGAAGAGTTTACCCTGAAATTAACTTTGCCTGTTTAGTGGTATAATTTTATTATAATTATTTGTTTCTTTTGTATATTCTAAATTGTTTTGTGGGCACTACCATATGTCTACTAACAAAGGTAGAAAAATAGTTCATATGCATGTATTTTATTTATAAGAATTTTTTTTCTTTTAGTGTTGTATTATACTTCATGTTTTTCCTCAAATTAAAGGGAAAACTAAACATTAATGTATAAATATTCAAAATATTTTTAAAACCTATTTAACTGCCTTCAATACAGCTGCCCTGTTTTTAATCATTATTATTATTGTTATTCGTATTATTTGATCTCATAAAACATTCATATTGATCAGTTTACAGAAGCTTACTATTTTTGTGTTTGTTGCATAGACATTGTCTAGTCAAATAGATAAAGAACAAAATGTTATGAAAATGTAATAAAAATTACTCGTATTTTGTTTCTTTTCATTTTTATTATTGGACATATGTTCGTGGATTTGTTCTTCTTCTTTTTTTTAATTTATCATTACTACTATTATTATTTGTAGTTTACATATTTTAAGGGCGTTTTAATTTTTACTTTTAAATTTTCCATTGAATGTCATGTCTGTAATAATATTTGGAGTGTATTATAGAAACATAGTGTGTGATCTTTTTAAGTCTTGTTAATTCTTGATTAAAAAAAGAAAATTGTAAAAAAAAAAAAAAACATACTCAGGTTTATTCTTTTTTGAAATTTTGATAAAATTCAATTTTATGTTCTATAATTTCTCACAATTTCTTTGATTATTTTGTACTTTGATTGATGTAGATGAAATTAAACAAAGAAATGGGAAAAAAAATAGTCAAAGGGTTTTAACCAGGTCTTCAAGTAATGTGTATTATGCAAAATTTCATCATAGTGAGTACAAACGGATAAGAAATGACTTTAATTTTATTTCCAAGTACAGATAATTAACTAACATTTTTATTTAAGTAAAATGTTTTGAACATTTATAACTTTTTTAATATATATATATTGTTCTTATATATTGTAATCACTTATTAATTTAAATAAAGTCATTTAACAGTCATTAATTTTAAAATAATTATATAATAATCAATTTGTAGTTAAATGTATAGGAAGGTTTTTTTGACCAGCATATATATATATATTGTAATCCAATAATTTATTAATTAAATTGGTTATCAGTTAATACAATAATTGATTAAAAAAATAAAAGGTTCTAATTATTTATGCAATTTTAAATTGCTTTTGTATGTATGTGGTCATATCGACATACATACATATATACTATATAGATAACAGGTAATATGGTGGCCTTAAAAAATAATATGTACTTCAGATTATTTATGCAAGGGAAAAAATATATATTTTTTTAATTATCCAATTTTTTCAATCATTAATCATAATAGTATTACAAATAATATGTTAATTATATCAATTGAACATTTATGTGTGTTTGTGCATGTGTAGTATATACATATGTAATGCATATACACACTTAGATAGTTAATGTTAAAAGATTGAACATCTGGTTATTTCCCTAATCGCAAGCATGTTGTTTTTGGTCTTATTAGGGTTATTGTCTTCTTATTTGTACTGTATTCAACTAAATATTTCCAGATGGTCTTTATATGGATTCCCCATATACACATCAGTGTGCAATATAAACACCTTGTTAAACCAAACAGGTTTCCCCACGTACAAACTCAATCCTAGCTTTATATTACATGATAGACTTTTTTATGGTGAGATGGGAACAAATTAATAAAATTAGATTTTAATTTTCAAATCTTTTGTCTTTGTTTTATTGAAATAGTAGTTACTTTATTTATAATTTTAAAAAATCAACAGAAATTAATTGTAATAAATAAAGGATGCATCACTCTATAGTGTCAAATTTAACCTGCAATGGCTACAATGCTGTATAATAACATAAATGCTAAAAGTGGCATTTCATATCACTCCTAAGAAGAGTATTCGTTTTATATAAATATTTCAAATTGGATTTTTTTTCATTATAAGTATTATTTACAATAAACATTAAAATATTTGTATAAAAAAATTGTAAAATGTAGCCATTAAAATCCAAAAATAGAGAAATAAAGTTACTTATGTTTAACTTGGTTCAGTTGATTGTTTCCTAACAATCAGTTATAATGAAATAAATTTGCTTTTATTATTGTAAGTATTCGCTATAATAATTTTTATTGTAATATTTGTCTGAAAAAATAGAAGAAAAAAAAGGCAATTATTTACAACAGATAAAGAAAATTTACAGTTGTTTAGACTACAAGTGGTATGAGATACCACTAAACATGAAAAAAGGAGCATAAAATTTATACTATATGAACTAAATTCAAACTAATTTGTTAGGGAAGTGAAATGAACTTGTGTTCAATTAAAAAAATTATATAAAATTAAGGTATTTAAAAATTTATACTGATGTCACATGCTAGTTATAACTATTTTGAGTTAAATTCCGATGTAATCAATCATTATTATAATATAAAATAAACAGTGTGAGCTCTTTAATTATCTATGACTATAGAGTTTCAAGCTTTTGCATGTATATCCAAAATCATGGATAATATAGAAGTTTATGCAATATATATATTTGACAAAGTATGCATATCTTTAAGATATAGCTTAGTTTAATAATCCCACATTAAGACATCAATAAAAAAAGGATTGAATAATACAATTATAAAAAAAGAGTACCAGTAATTGAGAGAGATTGAACAAATTACATGATTGACAAAGCAAGCTAAATGTGCTTAGATGAGGAAATTGCTAATTAAGAAATTAGTCATACTAAATTTGTGCAGGTGGCATGTATTAATTTATGAATTTCTAATTTTTTATTTTTTTCAAACAGCTGTATGCTAAAGATCAAAATACTTATTCAATACTTTAATTCAATAGCAATTGATTTGGTTATAACTAGTGAACTGCTGTGTATTTTATTTTCCTGAAGAGGATGGTTTAATTAAAACATGGATTGCTTATTTTATGCTATTCCAGGAGTTAAATAGCATTCAAAATACACTGAAATTTTAAATTACAGAAAGGATGACTACAGATTATTTTACCATATATGGACAAATATAATTTTTTTTAAAATTTACTTTAGAAATGTTTTCATTTTGTAATTAAAAGTAAATTTTAAACACACACATTTTTTTTATAACTGAAAATAATATTCTTTCAGAACTGATCTTTCAATTAATTTTTTTTTTAACATAAATATTTTAAAGTTGTGTTTAACAACCAATTTTTAAGAAGATTGTGATAAAAGCATTTTTAAAAAATATTTTCACCTAAAATTTTTTAAAAATATTTATGCTATAATTTCTGATTGTATTAAATATTATCTCGCATCAAGAACTTAATATGAGATAATATTTAAAATGTTTGACAATTCATAGACTATAGAGAACAATATATCTAAGTTATTAAAATTATTTCACATGATTTATTTATTTTATTTTGCAAATAGAATACAAAACATAGTGAGTTATTTTGCTTACATTTAACATAAAATGTACTCTTATGATTGGTTGCTAGGGAGGTTGTGTGATATTTGAGGATCTAAATTGTAGGTTGAGCACAATTGCAGTCAACAAAATTCAAACCGAGCTCTTTTTTTTTTTTTACTTAGCTAAAAATTGATTTGGTCTTTATTCTACACTGGGAGAAACTGGTTGAACCATGAGGCATAGCACATGATACATCAAAATGAAGGTATATATTGAGTAACATTAACTGAAACTTCGTGCAATTGACAGTTTGGCTTTTTTTTGCTAGGAAAATAAGGTGAAAAAAACAAAAAGAAAATGTCCACCATAGAATCAAATCAATTGAAAAATCAGTTAAGTCTACATATTTTAATTCTGCTATTTGTAAATATCAAAAACTTTGTTCAAAAAATAAATTTATTGCAATGTATACAATTATTGGTGAATAGTTAAAGAAGTGGCTATCTTTAAATTAATGCACATTCACAAAAAAATTCAAATTATATTTTCATTTACCATTGTCAAATTCCCTCCACTCACAACTTTGACGCCATCCAAATTATAGAATAAATTATAGTAAAGAAAAAATTTGAAAATAGTCATTGTAAAGAATAATAAAACAATTGTTTCCTAAAGTTATCTTCAATTTTATTTTATTTTTTAGTAAAAAAATTTAAAAGTATTACTTTTTTTACTGTCAGATGCATTCGAGAAAATCATATGATAAATATTTGTGATAATATGCTGTTATTTCCATCATCTATCATTAAATGTTGAATGTCTAGAAAATTTTGAACTTTTCAAATACAAACAACTGTTAGTAATAACAAATAGACATTACAGGTTAGTAAATTACACAATGTTTCAAGTAGTATTCTCCACTCTTCTTCAGGTGTTGCTGGCTTAACCAGTGACAATTTAGTATAGGAGTTGAACTTACATCATTAGTTTCATGAAAGTTGAATTCTAAGGCAATGCTCTTATCAACAGTTATTCTGTCTAAGATAGCAGTCAGTAGAAATTTCATATACTAATATATGAGGGTTCAAATCCTGATTCCTCCAATTTTTATTTTTTAATACTTTTCTAGGAGCAAGGTTAATTAGATGTTTCCAGACATTACAAATTGCCACACTTGATTGACTTGTGAGATTGATTGCTGTCATCGTGTGAACAGCTTCTTTGAATTTTCTTTGTACTTTTTTCTCTATATCAGGTATTTTTGTATTTTCCCAATCAAACATATGTTAATTAGTACATATATGATTTACTATTGTAATTACATGTTGTTGTTTTTTCATTTCTAGCCATTAGTTTATGTTCTTTCAATTACTGTTTAGCAGGACAACAGGTTTCACATGGTATTTCATAGAAGCAGTTTTTGTTTTTCAACATTTCCGGTTTAGGCTTTGTACAAATTAGAATTCCTCAAAGTATAGTATGATTAGAAAAGAAAACAACATAACTTTCTACAGTAGCAAATCATGTATATACTAATGAGTATATATTTGATTGGGAAAATACAAAAATATTAGAGTAATGGCAAATAATCCTATAAGTTATCAGGTGTGGCAATCCATAGTGTCTGGAAGCCTCTAATTAATCTTGCCCATAGAAAAATGTATTAAAAAAATGGGAGGAACAAGTAGGATTTGAACTAACCTCCATATATAAGTATATGAAATTTCTACTGACTACATCTTTGACACAATAGCTCAGTTGGTTAGAGTATTATCTTAAAATTCAATATTCAAAAATCTAAAGATGTAAGTTTGACTCCAATGCTAAATTATCACTGGTCAAATCAGCAACATCTGAAGAAGAGTGGAGAATAATACCACCCAAATGTTGTGTACTTTACTAATAACCTGTGTTGTGTATTTGGTTGTTATTAGTAATAGTTGTTTGTATTTGAAAAGTTTAAATACTTTTTCAAAATTTTCTAGATATTCAACATTTAATGATAGATGATGGAAGTAGATTAATTTATTGTTACATCTAATATACCATCAACCCAAATCTCAAGGGAAATATTTGCATATTTTTAGCATAAATAATTGTCTTAGCTTTAGTGGTTTTATTTGAGAAAGTTGTATTAAAATTATGCATTTTGTCAGTAAAATTAAGAAAATGGATAGGCACAATAACAATGAAGCTGCAAACTGGAAAAAAATCCTTTGAGGTCTTAAAAAGACCAAACAGCAAATTTCTAATGTTGCTCCTACTTTCATAAGAACGTAAGGCAAAGATGAATGGGCTGACATTCTTAGTCTCATCATGAAAAGAAATAGGACAATACCAAGGAACTAAGTACATATATTTGTGTGCTATATGTTTTAGATATCTAAATTTTATTCCCTTTGCTTCCAAAATCCATTTATGTAGGAATATTCCATTCAAGAAAATTTTCATCATCAGCATCTTGATCTTGATAAGTTTAAGTCTAAGAAAATACTAGTCTTTCTCTACAGATTCTTTATAATTTTTAACAGACCTTGGTTTTATATTTTAGTCATAAATGTCAATTGTATTTAACAATGATTTCATTAAAATCCTGCATGGATTAATGTATTGGTATATTCAAGAACTCTGGGACTCTGTACCCATGGGCATGACTCAACCTCTGTCACTTTTAGTGCTCAAAATCTTGAACAATAAGTTTTTTGGTTATTTCTTTATTTACTTGATTACATAATACTAGTTTCGAAACTGAAATTAACTGAACAAAGTGACTACTTGTAATATTATTAGCTTAATTATAATAAAGAACACAAAAAAGAAATAGAATAGTCATATTATGAAATAACATCTCATCAGAGTAAAAGTAACCAAACTGGGTAGCTATGAATTTTTATCTCCAGTAACTGTTTAATAAGTATTGTTAGCTGGAGTTCAGTATTGCTAGTGATATTAATATATATTGATACCTTTATCAAAATTTATAATTGGTAAAATAGAAAATATACATATATTGATAGTAAAATTAAGAAGGAAGTAAAAGTAATGAAGCTGCAATAAGAGTTTTTTATTAATTAAAATATCTTATTCATCTTCAAGTCCTTTAAGAAACTCAGCAGGGCAAATTTCTAATGCCCACTCTATATCATTCTTACCATTGAAGATATTAAAGAAATAATGCAATAGCTTTCTTGCTCGAGTTCATAAGAAATTTGAATACTGAAAGTGACGGAACTGGTCGTCATCCATGGATTAAGTTTCAGAGTCTGGCATTCTACCACTGCACCAAACTATATAAGACAAAACGTTAACTGTCTTAAAATAGAAAATCACAATTTATCAAACACTTAACTAATTAAGTGGTTGGTTTTGGGATGACTATTTATAACAAAAATCCTAAGACTGACTGAAACCTGAAAAAAAATCAAATTTTTCTTTCCTGGATTTGAACTCAGGTTCTGGGAATGGCAAGTGGATGCCCCACGCACGATTGTTTCATGGAAAAATATTTTTTGCTGCCATAGATGTATATTCAAAATGGGTTGAATATCATGTAGTAAATGACATAACAGAAAGTCTAATAAAAGTTTTGAACAAACTCTTGGCAACACAGTTATCTAGAGATGAATAATAACAATTATAAATAAACTGATGGAAAAAGAGAATATGAAAAAGTGAAAAAAAAAACACATGGAGTGTATCAGCATATCTTCATAATGGAAACAATTGATATCACACTTGTTTAAAATGCCTTTGCGATAGTCCTTATAATATAGATGGTCTATTCCCATGTAAATCATACTTACTTAACTATAGAACACCCTTTTAGGATGTCTTGGGTTGTTCATTTGTTTTTTATGTCTGATCCAATGCAAGGTATGACTTTACAAGAGTGAACTTTATATAATATCGAATGTAGCAAATTGACGAATATACTGATTGGTTTTATGATCTTGACGTATTTTTAAAATTTGATGGAGCATCTTTAAATGAAATTTTTCTAATGGCCTTATATTGCATTGATAAGGTATCAAAGTTTCATTTTCAAACAAATTAGGGAAATAGTTCTATATACTATTTAGTTGCAATTGTTATTTCCCTGTGATGAAATATTCTTTTTTTTCCATGTGTCATAGCATCGGCTGGGAAGTGAACCCGCTAACCCAGGATAACTGCTTGTAAGGTAGCGTGCTTGACCACTAATGCTTGACAAAATATTCATATTTTTAACTTGTTAAAAGCAACATATTGGATCTATTTGTATTTTTGGATATTTAAATATTACAAATACATTCCACTGTTAGTAATAGCACATCAAACAGGTTAGTATATGCACAATGTTTCGAGAGGTATTTTTCTCCTCTCTTCAGTTGTTACTGGGCTGACCAGTGACAGTTCTAGCATGGGATTTGATCTTGTTTGATGTGCTAATGCTAACAGTTGAATGTATTTGGAATATTTAAATGGAGTTAAATTTTTCTCAAGACATTCTATACACATATTAGATGATGGAAATAGTCCAATATAAAAATACAACTAGAACACTATCATCACAAACCTTCAGGGAAACATTTTGGATCTATGTTATATCAATATCTAAGTTCATTATTTTATCTATATATTTAAATTGGTTTACTTTTTCAAATTGATAATCCAAGCTAAAAGTTGCTGTTTTTTATCTCCATCACTGACTGATAAAGAATTTTTTTAACAATAATTATTATATTAAAATCTTTTAATGTTGCATTCAAAACATGAAATACCTTCTATAAATCATCCTTTGAATGGGGAAAAATATTTATATACATGTATACATAAAATTTTATTGTTTGTCTAAAAGTTTGTGATGGTGACATTTTATTTGCAATTATATTTTGATCTATTTTCATCATTTAGTGTTAATTGTTACACTTTTCAATTACATTCAACTATTACTATTTACACTGGTTAGTATATATCATATTTCAAATGATATTCTCTTCAGGTGTTGTTGGCTTATTTAGTATTAGTACTAACAATGGAATTGAACCAGAGACTCTTAGCTTTGTGAATACTGAATTTAAGGTAAAATTCTAACCAACTGGGCTAATCTGTCAAAGACTAAGTAGAAATTTTATATACTTATGTATGAGATCCTGATTTCTTTATATTTTCTTAAGAGTAAGTAAGGTTAATAAGTGGTTTCTGAACATTAGGATATTGTAGGAGCAGTTTTTTTAATTTTCTTTGTGCAATATTTTTGTCTTTTCCCCAATTTAACATATGTTCAGTGGTATATACCAGGTCCTAGGTTGATTTATGATATTTGTCACATGAGCAGTTTCTTTAAATTTTCTTTTTTCTTCTTTGTGTAATATTTTGGACATTTCCCTATCTAACATATGTTCAGTGGTATATACATAATCCTAGATTGACTTACGATGTTATTTGTCGTGTGAACAGTTTCTTTAAATTTTCTTTTTACTTTTTCTTTGTGCAATATTTTTATCTTTTCCCAATCTAATATACGTTCATTGGTACATACATGATCCTAAGTTGATTGTGATGTCATTGTTGTGTAAGCAGGTTTTTAAAATTTCTTTTTGCTTCTCTTTGCTCTTTTTTTGTCTTTTCTCAATCTAACATGTTTATTGGTGCATGCATGGTCTCTGGTTTTTTTCTTTTTTAACCATCAGTTTGTACTCTTTGAATAAC
This sequence comes from Epiperipatus broadwayi, assembly GCA_028023455.1. Classification (NCBI taxonomy): domain Eukaryota; kingdom Metazoa; phylum Onychophora; class Udeonychophora; order Euonychophora; family Peripatidae; genus Epiperipatus; species Epiperipatus broadwayi. The sequence continues at coordinate 7,095,187 of JAQFVV010012416.1, read as the reverse complement.
TTTTCAAGATTCTAACTAGCTTCACCAAGATACACCTTTCCACATTTACATGGTATTTCATAGATGCAGGTTTTTTCAGTGTTTCAAGGTCAGGTTTTGCAGAGATTAAGATTTCTTATATTATAGTTTTGAAAAGCTGCTCTTACAGAGCTTGTCTGCTACCCTGATACTCATCATTGAATTTTTCTTTTGATGTTTCTTTTTTTGTTATCTATTTAAGGTTTTTATTTTATTTTTTTAATGATAATTGATGGATAACTATTGTTCATGGTTTTGAACAAACTTATTTTGGTCCATTTCATAATAGTAGTATAACTCCACCTTTTGTATTTCTGTTGTTATTGGATATATGTGCTAAGTATTTTTCTGTTTGTGGTTTACGTAAACTGATAATTTGATTTTGCGTGAAACAGTTTTATAAGAATATCTAAAATTTCCAATTTTTGTTATTCTAATTCTATTGTGAATTTAATTGGAGATACATTACTGATATGCGTCCAGAATGTATGTAATAATGTTTCATTTACAATAAATATATCATTAGTATTTTTAATGCTGATGGAGTAATATGTATGGCTGTAGTTTCTATACAATCTGAAATTTGTAAAAAAGATTTTAAAATAGTAATCTATTTAAACAAAGAGAAGGGAAGAAATAAATAAGTTAAATATTAAATAAAAGACATTTTAAAAGATAAAATTAAAGCAATCATGATTATAAAATTAATATTTGAATAATTAATTTTTAAAAGAATTTTAGATATTAATTATAGATATATCGGAAAGAAAAAAGATGCTATAATCTTTATAAAACTGTTAAATTGATTTTTTTTCCTCCAACAGTTGGGTAATCCAATTAAAGAATGTCCAGAATAAAAATATAAGTATGGTTAATGGTCCTAGTGTTTCTATCGTGACTTGTTTTTAACATCTTTTAGGAACATTAACTCATTCCACTTCAGCGCCATCTAATGTAAGCTTAAGTAATCAATGAACATTAAATAATTCTACTAATCATCACTTAAAATCATAATTTCTATTTATTTGTTTTTTTAGTGATGAGCATTAGATTTTCATCATTCAAAAATTTCCCAATGTTTCAAATACAATTCTATGCTTTTTACCAAATAGATTGAAGGATATGGTATAAATATCTTAAATATATTACTAAGATATCTCCATTTTTGAAAGACTTCTCATGATGTAAAACTCAAATTGGAAAGGAGAATCTAACAACCAAATAGTTAATACAGTTAATTAAAGTTATGAAAGAGCCACAATGTTTAATAAAAATCAGTAGTTAATAAATCCAATAATTATCTGCTATGTATGACATCCATTTCAACAATAAATTGGCTTGCTTTTAAAGAAATTACATGACTATACTTACCAATAGTTTCTTGACAAAATTACTGGCCTAGCACATTTGATTTTACTAGCCCCTACATCAGTCTTTCAATAATTTATTCTCTTGGCATGTTTACATAAAAAAACTTTGCTTGTAAACCTACCATTTACTGATTATTTTTATGGAAAAATAACTTGCTCACATTAAGGAGGCTAACATTGGTGAGTTTTTTTTATTGTCATTTAAATCAGTTGAAAATAGAACTGGTCTTTAGGCAGATCTTACATGCCCATGAGATTCACTTTGATATCCTTGAAAATATTGTCACTTTATTAACATTAAACTACTTCACAGTCATGACAAAAAGAGAATGCAAACTAATAGCTTTGACTTAAATTATCATGAGGTAAAATTATTTGTGATGTGAAATTCATTGTTACTAGTGGTAACAAAATGGAACAATTTACATGCATAGTGCATGTAAAAAAAAGAATGTAGTTTCTGATATAAATATGGCCATATGGTTGATAATTGTTTTACAACTGAAAATTTCAATTGACTAAGAAGTATCTCAATGATGGGTGCTATTAAGAGATTGCAAACATTAAAAAAACACAGGTTTTACTCTAGAAGAAAATGATATATAAAGAGCTCATATACAAGCTCTTAACAAGCTTTCTAGAATATCCCTAACCCCAGACTGTTTCCTGCTACTGACTTTCTCAGTGAGGTGGTAGGATATTCAAGCATTATCTAAGCTTGTTAAGAGCTTATTTGCAAGCTCTTTATATAGCATTTGTAATATAAGCTTGTTTAAATTAGGTCATGCAACATCTGACTTGATTTATTTGTAATGATTGATATAATTTCATGAACAACATATTGTAATATTTGCAATAAAAAATCCACAAGGTCACTGAAGAGATGAAAAATTTCTTTAATTTCACAGAAGAGATTCAAACATCCTCAAAATCATAACAATGATTGTTGACTAATATCCGAGTAGACATTTTTTTGTTCATTATAAATCAAAATTGGAAGCTCAAGTAAAATCTAATAATTTTTTCAACTTAGTGTACCTGTCATCTTAAGTTCCCAATATGAAATAACCATCTATCAGTATAAACATTGCAGATCACACACACACTCTCGGTATATATTTTGCAAGCAACTTTTGCACATCAAATGAGCTAAAGTCATTGAACACTTTGATCTCATTGAATATGTTTACAAATCAATATTTCTTTATCCTATTATGGTAAGGTTTGGTTTTTATTTATAACCTGTTATGGAAGAAAAAATAATCATTGCACTGCAGAAATATCTTGGATTTTTTTATTAGGATGCTGGTTCCCTTCTCGAACTTAATATCACAACTATCCAATAAAAGAGTATGAAAATACAGGTATTTAATGCTTTAGCCTGTTGTAAATATATGATAATCATATTGAAAGAAACTTCTTACGATTTGTTTTACTGTATGTGCTTCACCGATTTTTGACTCCTAAGAGTTGTAGACATGACAAATTGTAAATTAGGAGTGGGTATATACATAATTTTGTTACTCATTTACATAAAATTTAAACATGAGCTTTGATTATGGAGAACAGGCAATCTTTTTGAGAAGGGCATGCATAATTTCTTTTCTACTGGAAATTTTGCCACTTACATGAACAGAAAATTAAAAATAATTTGATAAAAAAAATAAAATAATAATTATATAAAACAGTGACCTTATAAGTACGTAATCACTATGCTTGAGATATAGAGAAAAACTTCAATAAGGAAATATATTTCACTAGCTATTTTTTTTATTCCAGATCTGCCACCTATTATATGCTTGAATAATCAATAGATGCTAGTGCTTATTAAATTTGTTTTTGGTTTTTTTTTTCATGTGTCATAGCATCAGCCAGGAAGCGAACTCGCTAATCCAGGATAACTCTCGACTACCAATGCTTAACTATTAAATTCATGTGTCAGAATAGAAAAAGTAGTAAACTCTTAAAAAACCATTCTATAAGTTGGGTTCACAATGGTTTCTTTTTGCTTTATAAAAAACATTGATGCATTCTGGGATTACTAGTGGAAACCATCAAAGGGACTTACATTTCCTTTTCTTTACCCATTAAATAGATTCATGGCTGCAGATGTTTTTGCATTTGGCAGTTGAATTTGAATAGGGTGCCCATATTATCAATCACCAAATTGCCAAAAAGCAACCTAAAAAGTCTGATTATTAGACATGCAATTGCTTTCTTTTCTAAAGGTCATAGTTATTAATGTAGTAAACAAGTTTTTCTACAAATACTTATTTGTCTTCATGAACAAAGCTATTAAGAATATGTCTTATAAATGTTTAATGTCAGTCGTGTGAAGATATTTTCTAAGCCTGAATTTAAATAAAGCAACATCTCCAATTTAGATACCAACCATATATTATTTCAAAAGAAAATTTTGAGTTTTTTTATTGATACTCTTTCATTGCTTTGTCTTTCATTAACAATTTTACTTTCAGCTTCATTATAAATGATGGCTAATCATGTGATTGCAGTAATATAATTGAAAGGAAACTTCTACAGGTCTGCCACCTATTATAAGTTTGAATAATTAGTAGATGCTAATGCTATCAAAAGAAAATTTTACCTACAGTTCTGCCATCTATTATGAGCTTGAGTAATCAATAGATGCTAATGCTTAATTCCCTATTCAATGTTTGTATCTCCGAACTAGTTTCTGACTTTTGATCATCAATAAGAATTTTTACAATTGAGTCTAGTGTATCTGACTTTTTTGGATTGTACTCAATAGTCACCTATTCATTTTTATATTATCAAGCTATCAGCCTGAATCCAACCCTATTCACTGATGGTCATAAGCCAGAAACTAGTCTTAGTTTAAAGATAGCACATCTTTTTTCATAAGTCATAGCATTGTCTGGGAGGCGAACCCACAACCGTCTGCAAATAACTACTTGCTTGCAAGGCGGCTGCGATGACCTCTCGGCTAACAATGCTTGACAAAAGATAGAACATCTTTGGATAGGGATTTAATAAGGACTAACAACTGTTATCTTATACATGGTGGGAAATTGCAATAGTATAAACAGGACTTCTGAAAATACACTGTAAAAGCTAGGATCATGTGATGGTTTTTTGGTTATTACAATTAGCTATTTGAAGGTTCTCTCAGATATGCATCACATTTAATCTTGCATAATCTCTCTGCTAACATTGATTTTGCAAACTTTATTTAATTCCATATGCTATTGCAGCTATTGTAAGTTTGAGTAAAAATCAATAGATGCTATAAATGTTTATTGAATCTCTATTCAGTACTGATTTAGCTCTCCCCCCCCCCCAGACTAATTTATAGATTAAAGTGCAATTGCATATTTGAATTTAATGCATTTGTCACGCAGCTATACTTTTTAATTTTTTTTATTTTACTATTAAGCTTTTATCTTGTAATTTGAATATATCTTAATGTTTTGAATCCAAGATAAACTTGTTTGCATAGTCATATAATTCTGATATCAGTTCAATATTTATATATCTATGTATTGGTCCATCTATCTAACTATATATATGTATATCAGTGACCCTAGCTTGTTTAATAACTGAAAACTATCTCTTGGTCAGGATCGATATAAAACACAAAAAGTCAAATGACACCAACTTACAAACTGTCTTTCAAGAGCTAACTAAATCTTTATTTCACTTCATTTCCACCATCTGTTATATGCTTGAACAGTCAATGGATGCTAGATGTAGTTCTTACTGAATATTTATCCAATGCTGATTTATATGTATCCATACATAAGTTTCTGGATTAGAGAGCCTTCATCAGTGAATTTTGAATCAAGGTCTTGCTCCCATGCATTTTTTTGAAAATGCATTTTTTAACCCAGAATCCTTTTTTTTTAATCAATAAGCTATCAAATTCAAAAACATCTTAATGTTCTAAATTAAAATCAAACTGCTTGCATAGTCCAGTTCAATTACTAAAAAAAACTGCTGACATTAAAATATACATCTATGTAAATGTGCAAGAAAGTTGATCTGGACTCAAAACATTAAGATGTTTTTGACTTTCAAGCTGGAGATTTAATAATAATAATAAAAAAGGTCAAAGTTGGTTGTTGGATGAGAAGCAATTTAGATCCCAACAAATTCTTGCACAATAGATCTAGTTTAAAGCTTTCAGTGATAACATTAAGTCAGAAATCAGTTTGAGAATTGTAGATAAGAGAACATTGGATAATGATTTAATGAGTATTACATTTAGCATTTATTTTTTATTTAAACTTTCAATAAATGTGCTGCTGTGGTGTAAATAAAAAAGTGGGATCAAATGATAATATTGAATTTGGATTAAAAAAAATCTGTGTTTTAAGCCAAAAACTCTGAGTATATTGGATGAGTGGACACTAGATGGGGATTTTATGCACAAACTTTTTTCGATCCATTGATTACTAAGACTTGCACTACTGTATGGAGAGTTTGCTACTTAGGAAAACAAGGAAATGAAGTTTTAGGGAGTCTGATATTTAAAGAATATAATTCGGGAAACTTTTAAAAGGGGGTGGGCTTTTAAATTGTAATATTATCAAAAAGAAGAAGAATGGATGGGATATAAGAAATAAGCAAAAGATGGTTGATTTAGATATAAGTGTAAATGTGGAGAGGGAATGGTTCTGTAAGATTAATGATAAGAAAGTTTGTTATAAATGTAATGGAGAAGAAAGAATTTATAAAAGAGTAGTTAGGAAAGAAAAAATTGTTAAAATTGGGTTTTTGAATACGCTAAGAGAAGAAGAAGAACCTATTTTGGAAGAGGTAGTATGGCAGGGTATAAACAGAAAAGAAAAAAAGGGGGTGGTGGTATAGGTGTTATATCGAAAAAATATTTAAATATTATTAAATGTCGAGCATTTGTGGTTTGAAATAAGATTGGGTAGACAAGAATGGATGGTGGCTGTAGTGTATATAGCCACTGGAGAAAGTCAAACTGTAATGGAGTGGAACAGTAGTATATATGAATGCATAGTTAAGAATATACAGAGGTTTAAAGAAAATGGGAAGAGAATAATGGTTATAGGGGATATGAATGGACATATTGAAGAAATTGATGATGTAGATAAGAATGGTCAGTTTTTGAAGGAATTTTGTCAAAGTAAATTTGAGCATTGGGAATTTATCAAATATTTATGAGGGACAATACACATGGTCTAGGAATAATGTATTTCACACAATAGATTATGTATTGGTAGAGAAAGAGGGAATGAATAAAATATAGAAAATTAAGGTGTTTGATAATAAAGAGAGAGTATGTAATAGTGATCATAACTTTATTGTAATAGAAATGGTTAGTAATGTGATGGAGGATAAAAATAAAGGTAGAAACAATAGTGAAAGATGTGGATGGAGAGTGAATGATAAGAATAAGTTGGAAGAGTATAAAATTAAAGTTGAAGAAACCATGGAGGAGTTGATTGGGGATGAATATAAGGACTGGTGTGGTGAAATAGAAAAAGTGGCAAATAGGGTTTTAGTTAAGACTATGCAGAGGAATAAAAGTAATAAAAAATGAGAGTTAGTAAAAGTGTAAAAGAGAGGAAAGAAGCATGCAGAGAATATAAGTGTGCTATTAAGAATAAAGAAAGTGAAAACGATATTAATGCTAAATGGGGAAAGTACTTAGAAAAAAAGAAGTTGGCTAAAATGGATAATTATATAGAGAGGATGAAGTTAAATAGTAAATTGTTGGAGGATATTAATAAAAGTGGAAGAGATGGGAGTAAAAAATTTTGGAATTACATTAAAAGGAGAAATGTAGGGGAAAAAGAGATAGTATTAATAGATGATGAGGGAATAGCGTGTAGCTCTAGAGAAGAGGTAGAGAAAATCTTAAATAGATATGTAATGGATATAGAAAAGATGTTAGATGTGAAGGAATTGGTGATAGAAAACATGAAAGGAGATAGTAATGGGAATATTAGGTTCACAAAAAAATGAACTAAATGAGGCAGGGAAGAGATTAAAAAGTGTAAAGGCGAGAGGTTTAAATGGATGGGCAGCAGAGATGGTAATGAATTTAGGGTATAGAGCAAAAACAAAGTTATTATCGTGTTTTAATAAGATGGTACAGAAGTGAGTTTTTCCGGGTAGTTGGAGTAATAGAATAATAAGATTATTATTTAAAGGAAAGGGTAAGAATCGTAGAAATTTAAATAATTATAGACCGATAGTGGTAACATCAGTTTTATATAAAGTTTTCTCATATATGGTAGCTGGAAGAGTTGTAAAATGGATGGAAGAGAATAATGTAGTGGGGGAAATGCAAAGAGATTTTAGGTCAGATAGGCGTATAGGAGATAGTTTGTTTGTAGTTACACAACTTATGGAGATGAGTAGGGATTCAGGTAGATCATTATATATGAGTTTTATAGATATAGAGAAAGCATATGATAGAGTAAATAGAAATAGATTATGGGTAAGGTTAGCCAATTTGGGAATGGATGAAGCTTTAGTAAATATTATTAAGAAATTATATGAAAATAATTATTATACTTACCAATTAGGGGATATAGAATCAGTTAAAGTTAAAAATGGGGTGGGATTAAGGCAAGTATGCCCTATGTCACCTATTTTGTTTTTGTTGTTTTTGAGTGAAATGGAGAAAGCAATAGAAAGACTAGGAAGAGGGGTAGAGATACCGTTAATAGATGGCAAGGGAGTATATACTTTGTCGGGTTTTTTTTTTGCGGATGATATCTTTTTGTGTGCAGAAAGAAGATATGGAAATTGTGTTGAGGACATGTGCAAGGGTGGGTAAAGAGATGGGAATTAAATTTAGCAAAGAAAAATCAAATATAATGATGGTTAATACTGGGGAAAAGAGAAGATGTAGAATTATTATTGGGGGATATAAAGTTAAGTGTGGTGGATAGATATAGGTATTTGGGAATTATCTTATGTAATCAGGAAAATTGCTTGAGATGAATGGGAGAAAAAATTGGTAAATGAAGCAAAGAAAAGAAAGGGTTTGGTAAAGAAACTAACAGTATTTTCACATATAATAAATATGTAGCTAGAATTGTATGGAAGGGAGTTGCAGTAGCAGGGTTAACATATGGTAATGATGCATTATGTGTTAGTAAAAGGGTTTTAGATAATTTAGAGAAAGTATAAAGGTAAGTAGAAAGACGTGCATTAGATGCAGAGATGTGGACAGCAAAGGAGGCAATTCAAGGAGAAATGGGATGGTCAAGTTTTTATATGAGAGATGCAAAAAGTAAAATGAAAATGTTTGGTAGGTTACAGTTTATGGATAGTAAAAGAATAGCCAAAATAGTGTTTAATTGGGTTATGAGTAAAGGGCAGGTAACAAGATGGGTGAGAAAGGTAATGCAGTATTCAAAAGATTTGGATAAAGAATTTATATCAGTATACTTGTATAAAAGGTGGGATGATTGTGTTAGGAGGATTGTTGAATGTTATAATGGTAAGGAATGGGATAAAAGAATAGAAGCATTAATAAAAAATAGGGAGTTGGAGAACTAGTATGGAGGGTAAGAAGAGTTTAAATATATATAGAAGTAAACAGAATATTGGATTAGAGTTAATTTATGATAATAGTAAGGAAAGTAATTTATTATTTAAGGCTCAAACAGGATCTTTAGCAACAATATACATGTAAATGGAAAACTATGGGTGATTTAGTGTGCAAATTGTGTAAGGAAGGTATAGAAAATATTAGGCATCTGTTGATTGAATATAAATGCTTGAAAGCAGAAAGTGTACAGATAATGAAGTTATGGAAGAATAGGTATGAACAAAGTGACTATACAAAAAGTGAGTTATTAGTTTTTATGCTGGTTTTGTGAAAAGATAAGGGGGATTTAGATATAAAAGCCATAGAGTTAACAAAGATTATGTTGTGGAAATGGGATGGGGAAGAATATGGGAAGACAGAGTTGGGAATGGAAAATAAAGTGGCTAACAGGTTTATCTGGGTATAATTGCTGAGATATTCTTGATTTCGTTTAAGGAGAAGCCAGATACATCACATCACATACTGTTTTAAATTGCTTTCATATTATTTTGTAAATAAAATTTCCATGAAATAGCATTGCCAACATTTAAATGGTTTTTATATATAATTTTTTAAAAGGAAAAAAAAACAGTGCAAATTATTCTTAATCTCAAGATTGATGAAAGATGTTCAGTTAGAAATTTGGTTGTAAATAAAGGAAAAGAAAGACATGATTTTCCTAAGATATTTTTAATATCTGCATTAACAGCTGATGTGATGTACTGTGACTTCTTAAACAGAGTCAGGAATCTCTCAGCAGCTATGCCCAGAGAAACCTGTTAGCCACTTTACCTTTTACATTGTCCACCCTAAATTTTCCCATAATCTGCTCCATTCCATTTCCACAACATAATCTTTGTCAACTCCATGACCTTCATATCTAAATCCCCCTTATTTTTTCCCAAACCTAGCATAAAAACCAATAACTCACTTTCTGTATAATCACTTTGTTCATATTTAACCTTCCATAACTTCATTATTTGTACCCTTTCTGCTTCCAAACATTTACATTGAAGTAACAAATGCCTAATATTTTCTATGCCTTCCTTAACAACTTGCAGACTAAATCATCCATATTTTTCCATTTACGTGTATATTCCCTTGTTGCTAAAGATCCCGTTCGAGCCTTAAACAATAAACTACTTTCCTTACTATTATCATAAATTAACTCACACCCAATGTTCCGTTTACTTCTATATATATATATATTTATTTAAACTCGTTTTACTCTCCATACTAGTTCTCCATCTCTCCAACACCCTATTCTTTATTAGTGCATCTATTCTTCTATCCCACTCCTTCCCACTATAACACTCAACAATCCTCCTAACACAATCATCCCATCTTTTGTACAAGTATACTGACATAGCTTCTTTATCCAAATTTTCTGCATACCGCATTACCTTTCTCACCCATCTTGTTGCCTGCCCTTTACTTGTAACCCAATTAAATACTATTTTTGGCTATTCTTTTATTATCCATAAACTGCAATCTACTGAACATTTTCAATTTGCTTTTTGCATCCTTCATATAAAAACTTGACCATCCCCATTTCTCCTTGAATTGCCTCTTTTGCTGTCCACACCTCAGCATCTAATGCATGTCTTCCTACTTCCCTTTGTACTTTTTCTAAGCAATCTAATACCCCTTTACTAACACATAATGCATCATTGCCATATGTTAACCCTGCTGCTGCCACTCCCTTCCATACAATTCTAGCTGCATCATATTTATTATATGAAAACACTGTTAATTTCTTTATCAATCCTTTTCCTTTTTTTTGCTTCATTTATCAATTATTTCTCCCATTCATCCAGGCAATTTTTTTTATTACTCAAAATGATTCCCAAATAACTATATCTGTTCACCACACTTAACTTTATATCCCCCAATAAAAAATCTTTGTCTTCTCTTTCCCTAGTATTCACCATCATTACATTTGATTTTTCTTCACTAAATTTAATCCCCATATCTTTACCCACCCTTGCACATGTCATCAGCATAACTTCCATATCTTCTCTTTTTTCTGCACACAAAAAGACATCATCTGCAAAAAAAAAGACCCGACAATGTATATACTCTCTTGCCACCTATCTCTATCCCTCTTCCTAGACTTTCTATTGTTCTCTCCATTTCACTCAAATACAACACAAACAAAATAGGTGACATAGGGCATCCTTGCCTCAGTCCCACCCCATTTTTAACTTTAACTGATTCTATATCCCCTAATTGATATGTATAGTAATTATTTTCATATAATATTTTAATAACACCCACTAAAGCTTCATCCATTCCCAGATTTGCTAAACTTATCCATAATCTATTTCTATTCACTCTATCATATGCCTTCTCTATATCTATAAAACCCATATATAACTGTCTACCTGAATTTACACTCATATCTATAAGTTGTGTAACTACAAATAAACTATCTCCTATATGCCTATCTGACCTAAAACCGCCTTGCATTTCCCCCACTACATTATTTTCTTCCATCCATTTTGCAACTCTTCCAGCCACCATATGTGAAAAAACTTTATATAAAACTGATGTTACTGCTATTGGTCTATAATTATTTAACTTTCTAAGATCCTTACCTTTTTCTTTAAATAATAATCTTACTCTTGTATTACTCCAATTACCTGGAAAAACTCTCTTCTGTGCCATCTTATTAAAACATGATAGTAACTTTACTTTTGCCCTATGCCCCAAATTCATTACCATCTCTGCTGCCCATCCATCTAATCCTCTTGCCTTACCACTTCTCAGTTTCTTCCCTGCCTCATTCAGTTCATTTTCTGTAAACGTAATATTCCCATTACTATATGCTTTCATATTTTCTATCCCTCTGTCCCTTCACATCTAACATCTTTTCTATATCCATTACATAACTATTCAATATTCTCTCTAATTCTTCTCTAGAGCTACACTCTATTCCCTCCTCATCCAGTAATACTATCTCTCTCTCCCCTAAATTTCTCCTTTTAATGTAATTCCAAAATTTTTTACTCGCATCTCTTCCACTTTTATTAATATCATCCAATAATTTACTATTTAGCTTCATTCTCTCTTTATAATTATCTATTTTAGCTAGCTTCTTCTTTTCTAAGTACTTTTCCCATTTAGCATTAATATCTTTTTCACTTTCTTTGTTCTTAATAGCACACTTATATTCTCTACATGCTTTTTCCCTCTCTTTTACACTTTTACTAACTCTCATTTTTTTATTACTTTTATTCTTCTGAATATTTTCACCTAAAACCCTATTTGCCACTTTTTCTATTTCATCACACCAGTCCTCATACTCATTTCCAATCAACTCTTCCATGGTTTCTTCAACTTGTATTTTATACTCTTCTAACTTATTCTTATCATTCACTCTCCATCCACATCTTTCACTATTGTTTTACTTTTATTCCTATTTTCCATCACATTACTAACCATTTCAATTACAACAAAATTATGATCACTATTACATACTCTCTCTTTATTATCAAACACCTTAATTTTCCGTACTTTATTCATTCCCTCTTTCTCTACCAATATATAATCTATTGTGTGGGATATATTATTCCTAGACCATGTAGATTGTCCCTCATAAATATTAGATAAGTTTCCAATGCTCAAATTTACTCTCTGACAAAATTTCTTCAAAAGCTGTCCATTCTTATTGTCTACATCATCAATTTCTTTAATATGCCCATTCATATCTCCAATAACCATTATTCTCTTTCCCCTTTTCTTTAAAACTCTTTATATCCTTAACTAGGCACTCATATATGCTATTGTTCCATTCCATTATAGTTTGACTATTTCCAGTAGCTATATAAACTATAGCCACCATCCATTCTTGTTTTCCCAACCTTATTTCAAACCACAAATGTTCTTGGCATTTAACAGTATTTAAATATTTTTTTGATATAACACCTATACCACCACCCTTTTTTTTTCTCTTTTCTACCCTTTTTTTCTTTCTCTTTTCTATTTATACCCTGCCATACCAAATTTTCCAAAACAGGTTCTTCTTCTTCTCTTAGATGTGTTTCCACTACTGCTAATACCTCAAGCTCTTCATTTTCAATTGCTTTGTTTAATTCGTGCCACTTTTCTGGTCTCCTACCACCTTGCATATTCAAATATCCAATTTTTACAATTTTTTTTTTCCTAACTACTCTTTTATAAATTTTTTTTATTCTTTCTTCTCCATTATGCTTATAAATAACTTGCTTACCATTAATTTTACAGACCCATTCCCTCTCCACATCTACATTTATATCTAAATCAACTGTCCTTTGTTTAATCCTTACATCCCATCCATTCTTCTTCTTTTTAATAACACTACAATTTAAAACCCCACCCTCCTTTACAAGTTTCCCGAACTATATTCTTTATAAATCAGATTCCAGCTGTATATCATTCTACATCAGAGCCATCTATGAGAGCATTAGAAATCAAGTCACTAGATAATAGAGCCAACCATTAACAGCTGTATATCATTCTACATCAGAGCCATCTATGAGAGCATTAGAAATCAATTCACTAGATAATAGAGCCAACCAGATCTCAAATTAGTTTTTAGTCATTAGTATTTGTTAGTAAGTAATGCTGAATTACATATACCTTTGCAGTAACTACATTTAATTATTTTATTGAAGCTAAAAATTCAAGGTTCAACATATCCAGAAAAAATGCTACACCTTTTTCAAACATGCCCATACTTCTCATCTCTATGCCTATTGATGTTTTATAAGCATACAATCAATCTCAAGCAATTACTATATATATATATATAAATTTTTTTTTTAAAATTTAAAATAATATTATTTTTTCTTTCCCAAAAAAACAATTTTTTAAAATTTTTTAACAACCCAAAAATTTTTTTTTTTTTTTTTAACCAAAATTTTTTTATTATATATATATATATATATATATTTCAACCCTATAATCCATCTGTAATTATTTATACACTACAGATGAAGTGGCTTACAAGCTGTTCTATAATATTTGACAATAAAAAACGCAATAAGAAATGGTTTAAATCATATCTTTCAAATCTTTGCCCAGGAACATCATGACCAAAACTGCAATCTCAGTTGTGCTCTCTCATACTTTAAACCTTTATTTTCACTAACATTCCCCATTAGATTTCACTCTTGGAAAACAAATATATGGACTAATAAACAAAACAACACTCTCCATATAGTAGTGCCATCTTGTGCTAACAAGAGCAATCAATGGATGCCAGAAGGCTTGTGCATAAAATCCCTATCTAGTGCCTACTCATCCAATATCCCCAGACTAGTTTCTGGCTTGTGGCCTTCATCAGTGAGGAGCCTTCATGATAGTGATCATGTGATGTTTATATGGACTAATGTTCAATTTAGTTATCATGATTTTGTAATAGTAGAATATAACATTTTTCAAATTTGGACCACAGTTTATTGGAATTAAACAACGTATTGCTTTATCTGTACCATTATGGCTGCAGTATGATCATACTTTTTTCTATGAACCGTAAATTTAATTTACTGTAAACATGTTAACATTTGTATATAGTTTGTTACTAATAAAGTTTTTTTAATAGAAAAAAGTTTCAACATTCTAAGATTTTGCATTTGACATAATGTTTGTTTATCTGTACATCTGAGTCTAAGTCTAGTGATTATACATAGTAGTCACATCAGTTATATGCTAGTGAAGATAGTTGACTGTCAGGCAAAAAGATTCTATATACCTATGATGAGAATGTAGATATTGTAGCACTATCCCATCTGGAGTCCAGTGATCACTCAAACTTACAGTAGATAGATCTAAAGTAAGGTCATATTCATGTGATGGCATATAATTTGATAAATTTTATAGAAATTACCATTATGACCTGTACTTATATGTTTATATATATTCTACCAAAAGCAGTTGTTTTCACTCTCCACTAGAGTCAGCTACTAAAAATATGAATAATCAATGGAAACCAGATGGTATAGTGCTGTATCTACACTTTTAGACTGGTTTTTGGATTCTGACTTTTGTTAAAGAGTGAGTGATAGATGTACAAGTGCATACATTTCCATTTTGAATTCTAAGTCCTTACAAAGGCAAAAACCATAAACCAACTACAGATGTAGAGATTATGATACTATCTAGTATCTATTATTTACTTAAGCTTACAGAAGATGACTCTAAAGTAGAAATGAAAAGTTTTAGAAATAAAAATACTTATAGAAGGCTTAAGAGTAGTAATCCATTATATATTACTCTATAGTACTATATAATGGATTATTACTGTCAATGTTCAATATATCCTGCGAATAGTGATATGCCTTGTTTGGTATATATCCATTTGAGAGTTAAAAATTACCTATAGCTGGCATATAGCTGAGTTCCCTAAAGTATATTTTACTAAGGTAGTTCAGACCTATTAAGTTGGGCAAACGAGCTGCCTTAAGTTCAAATTTTTAAAATGCTACAACTTTTATTCTTCATCTTCAATAGCATAATGGAAGTAAAGATAGGTATTAGGTAGATAACTACTATCAACTCTCCTCTCTGAAGAAGACCAGTAATCTTAAACTAATCTGGAAATCTGAATGAAATTACTATGTCCAATGATGATTCATGCTTTTGTATGGATGAATCTAGGCAAGAGTGATATAGAGGGATCACTTTTATTAAAATAAATATCTGATATTAATCAGTATATTTAATGATAAACTGCAAAAAAGGGATCTCAAGATGCAGAAGTAGAACAACCACTTTCCATATCCATGACCTGGAATTCAAATCTGGGTTATAACCAACTCAGCTAACCATCCAAGGTGGATCAGTAAACGGGTATCTAATAACTAGTCAAGCCTTATCAGCTGGAAATTAGCAATCCAGTTGAGTAATCCTTTCTCCTTCATGTTTCTTTTATAAAAGCATATCAGAAAGATTTCCATCCTCCAAAGGACTAATTACAACAAAGGTGTTTTTTTAAACCTATATATGTATATAATAAATTTCTTTCACAATTAAACAAGTTTATATATATGTAGTCAAATGCTAGATGGCGATGATTTAATGTTTTCCCTTTTATTTTATTAAGAATAACAAAATTTTCATTTATTAATAGTGGTCTGGCTAGTTGAATTGACTGTACGTCAGTTACCTAAAAGGAATCTCCTAAGCTTGATTATAACATGAAAAAATTTTCTTTAAAGTTTATACGGCTTAGATTCAAACTGCAGATCATAGGCAACTGCACTTACCACAATTATGTGGAAGGAACTTTGTATATGTATATATGGAAATAATACACGGGTTAGATTTTTCTGTTGTCCTGAAGGTTTGATGCTTAAATCTACAGAATTGTGATGAAATAATTAAAAAAAAAAAACAACTTGATCATCAATAGCCTTTTTCATTTAAAATACTATGGCGTTCTGGGTTCCAGATTATTTATTCCAAAACGTTAGTACATATAAATTTTGATAATGACGATTTTTAAAATACACTTTCATATCTACATCATATTAACTTTTCAACAGCAAAAACTCAATATGATTAAAAAATAAAATTTCAAGAAGGTTGTTTAGTTTCAAAAGAATTTCTAGCTTCTTCCAACCAATGCTCCCTCTGCTGGCTATCAAAGCATTCAGATGTCTGAAACATATATAAAATATAAATAAATGCAAAGCAAATGAATATCTACAATTTTTAACATACCTAAAATATAAATAAATGCA
This sequence comes from Epiperipatus broadwayi, assembly GCA_028023455.1. Lineage (NCBI taxonomy): Eukaryota > Metazoa > Onychophora > Udeonychophora > Euonychophora > Peripatidae > Epiperipatus > Epiperipatus broadwayi. Next base: position 7,078,520 of record JAQFVV010012416.1, on the reverse strand, counting down.
AAGCAAATGAATATCTACAATTATTACTATATATGTAAAATGTTGCAAAATTTTTAAACATGATTTTATACTATTTTTTTTCTTTTGGAAAACCGATTCTTTAAAATATATTCATTTTTTGAATCTTAATGTGTTAAATTCTATTAATTTATATGTAAAAGAAGATTAAATGTTAAAACTATTAAAGACACTATAATGGAATTCATCAAAGTGAAACTGATATGTTTTTTTTAAAAATAGAACAGGCAATATTATAAGTGATATGTTAATAAATATAACTAGTTGCTATTTATTCTACCCAAAACTATTCCAAAATTCTAAGATGTTTCTACAGAATTATGTCCATTTAGAAAGCATTGATAGTCAAAGCATTATAAATTGACATAAAAAAAAAGATTCAATCAAAAAGAAAATCAAAGTAGTGATGATATTCAAAAACATCTTTATTTTGAAGTCTTATTGCTATGTACAGCCACCATGGGTACTACAGTTTGGTTAAATGTGGTTTAAAGAACAGAATAAAGAATTCAGAAACTAATTATTATAACTAAATATTGACTTTATTACTGCAAGTTAACAATAGTAAGATTTTTACCACCAATGCTTAATATATATTACAATTCTTACAAATCAATATTATTATTTCTGAAATTGTATGGCCAACGAGGCATAAATAAATTATAATAAAGCTGATGTGGTCTGCATAGTCCCTAGGTTCATTTGGTACCTTTAGTAGTGGAGTTCACTGGGTCCCTCCCTAAACTTTGGGCCACCTTGTATCTTTTGAGAGCATGATCAGTTCCAATAATGTGAGTGTCCATTAAAAAGCACAAATTTTCGCTTACCTCCGAGTTTTATATGTTTCCTTGTAATGTGGAATGTTCTAGAAAATAATTAATTAAACTTGTTCTTTATTTTTTAATTAATAATTTTTTAATCTGTTAATTATATAGCACCTCCTCCACTTCAAAATTTACAAAAGTCTCATAACTTGTTTTCTTCTTGTTCTTTGAAATCTACGCAGGATTGTCTTCTTTTCAACAGTAATGTCCTTGTCTCCTTTGTACTCTTCATTTTTTCCAGTGAGTCTGACTCCTCTATATAATTTGGGATGTCTGGCACTATATTATTTCCAGTTTGCTCAATTTCTTCTTCCTGTTGTCTGACATGATTTACATGTTTTCATGTGATCTTCCCTGTTTCTGTCTCAACTACTACTATTTGTTTTGACAGATGCTCCTTAATTATGCTTTTCATCCAGTGTTTTCTGAGAATGTCTCTTACCCAGACTTTTTCTCCATCTGTATATTGTGATTCTGTGCTATTGTTTTTGATACTTGGAAAATTTTGATCTGGGAGAATCAGTGATAACTTTGGGTGGATCTTTCATCTGAATATCATTTCAGCTGGAGATTTACCCATACTACTCATCAGTGTACTGTGCTGATACAGTAAGGCAGAATATAATTTTTCTTGTATGTTTGCAATACCTTCCTTTCGTAGCATTTGCTTTAACATTTTTTCTGTCTTTTTTTGCAATATCATTGGACTCAGGGTGATATGGAGGCATTTCCTTCAGAAAATCCTCAAATTTAGTTTTTGTAAAACTGGTTCCATTGTCTGATACTATAGTTTCAGGGAAACCATGAAAAGCAAAAAATTCCTTGTGTTCCGATTGTTTCTTCGGTGCTCATATTTCTTACAATTCTATATTCAGTCCACTTTGAGTATGAGTCAATCACTACTAAAAAAATGTTGCCATGGAATGGTTTGGTGTGATCAATGTGAATATGGCTCCAAGCTTTTTTGATTATAAGTCAAGCAATATGATTTTTCTTTAGAGCATTTGCATTCACTTGGCAATTCTTGCATGTTTTCGCAAATTGTTCTATCTCAGAATCAATGCCAGGCCACCAAACACAACTTTGCACAAGTGCTTTAGCTCATACAATCCCAGGATGGCCTTGATGATGACCACTACTAAGTATCAATACTCTTATCATCTGTTAATATGCATCCCTTGTTTATAAACAAAGTTTCATATATCCATTAATATTCATCCATTGTTTATAGACAAAGTTTTTTTTCTTACATCTCATATACCTTTATGCAGTATCTTAGGGTGACTTCTAGGCCAGCCCTTGCTGATCCATTCTATTAACAAATTGTAACTATGCTCAGCTTTTGTCCAATCTGCTGACGTTTTACTGTCTATTACTACATTATTTCAGTTGACTATGTAGTTACTGGATGAATACATTTCCAGTGAAGCTGATTTAATTGGGACTGTTGACAGTGCATCTGCATGTTTAATGACATTTCCTTTCAAATTTAGCTCAAAATCATAGCCTACTAATAAATTTAACCAATATAACATTCTAGGGTTCAAGTGATCTGGTGCTGTTTTATGTTAGCTAATATCCATAATAGCATCTTGTGATCAGTAAATATCTTGAATGGCTGCCCATATAAGTATTGGTGAAATTTTTTCTTTCATTTCAAATATAATAACCAATGCCTCTTTATCCATCGGACTGTATTTTTGCTCTGCTTTGGTTAGTGTTCTTGAAGTGAAAGCTATTGGTCACTTACTCTCAGCCAGTGTATGACTTAAAACTATTCTGACCCTGAAATTCGACACATCCATTATTAATATCAGCTTAAGGCTACTATCATAGTGTACTAATAAACTATCTGACATAAGAAATTCCTTTGTAACACTAAATGCTTTTTCTTGGATTTGTTCTCAATTTCATTTTTTGTCTTTTCTTAACAAATTATACAGTGATCATACTATATGTGCTTTTCCCTCCAGAAATGTTTCAAAATAATTAAGTAGGCCTAGAAAAGCCTGTAGTTCTCATACATTTCTGGATCTTGGGGCTCCTTTTGTAGCTGCAATCTTCTGAGGTTTGGGCTTCTTTCCCTTTCTTGATATGATATACCCCAAGAACTTTATTTCAGTTGTCATTCAGATACAATTTTGTGGGATTATTCTAGCTCTGAAATTAGGTAATTTATTACAAACTTTAAAAAATTGCTTGTGTAATTTGTCTTCTGAATGAGAAACTATTAAAATATAAAAATACAGTATTATACCCTCCATTTGTTAGAACAGCATGTTCATCTTGGCTTGGAAGTTATTTGGTACAATGGTAATTCCAAAAGGCTGCCTATTGTAGTTTGTGGGTAGTGATTGTTAACAATACAGAGGTGCATTTGGAAACTGTAATCTGATGGATGACAGATCTTAAATTAATTTTAGTAAAATAAGTTGATATTTCCATGTTAACTAATATTTCTCTGACATTAGGCACTGGGTACTGACTCTTTGTCAGGTCCTTATTTACTATAGTTTGATCCACAAATGTGGATATGTCCATTTGGCTGAGATATCACTCCAATCAGGGTGGTCCAATTGGACTGCTCAACTAGTATCAACAATCCCTTGCTAATTAAATCATTTAACTCTTGTTCCACATTAACTTGTAGCACAAAAGGAACCTTTCTAGGCCTGCAAATCATTGGGATTGCTCCATCTTGCAAGACAATATTGACTAGCATAGAACTGATTAGAACTGATTTGGGTTTTCATATCATTAACTAAATTTGTGTATTTATTTTTTATTTCTTCCTCAACAGCAGCCTTGTATTTTATTCCAAGAGCATCAAACCATTCCCTACCTATAATAGGATTAAGACTGCCTTGTACTATATACAATGGTAATGTATGGACCTTTTTTTAAATTTCTACACTTTACTTTCCTTAATATTCACATAATATTACCACTAGCATCTTTTGCTCTTAAACTAGTTCTTATTAGTATAGGTGGGTTCACACAATTTTTGTTACCATTTCCCAGTCATTGACTGTCATAATTGATCCATTCAATCTGCTGTCAATTTCACTGACATCATGAATTGATCACAATGATCAACCTGGGTATTATAGATTTCACTTTTCTGCTTTTTCCCCCTTGGAAAAGTGGGAGATACACTATGATCTTTATTCCCATTAGATCTACATGCTTTCTCTAATTGACTTACTTTGTCACAGGCTCTACTACACTCTTTGTTAAATATACACTTGCATGCCATGTGACCTTTTTTGCACAACAGTAGCAAACAATTTCCTTCAACTTATTCTTAGCAGGCTGATATTTATTTTCAGTTTTTCTTATAAACTCACTACCTTCATTATTATTAATAAAATTTCTAAATTCCCTTGATTGGTCAAGCACTATGTCATGGGCTACTCCCATTTTGATTGTTCTTTCATATGTCAAGTCTCCTGAGGTCAGTAGCTGCTGCCTCAGCCTATTGTCAGATATCCCCCAAAGTAATTGTTCCAGTAGCGCACCCTCTAATGCATCACCATAACTACAGCTCTTAGCATGTTCTCTCAATGCTTGATACATTCCCTTTTATTTTGCCATCAATTTCTAAAATGTAGTCATGCTACATGCTTAGAGAGCTTGGGCTAAATTTATTTTTCCCACTACTACTTCATACATCTATTTCTCTGGTTTTTTGTAACCACATAACCAATTTGTGATTTCTACCACTTGTTGCAACTTTAATAGAGTCACTGATGATCCCATTAATAAGTAAAAAAATTATCAATTCTTTTGAGATAAATTGGCCAATCAATAGGACTATTAATTTTAAACTCATTTATTGTCACTTGCTGTAAAGTCATCATCTTAACTCTTAATCCGGACACTAATAAGTAAGAAAATTTTTCTTTTTTTACTTCCCCGTTTCCGAATACCCAATTTCTAATATGATCCAATTTTATCAGTTGAATTTAATCCTGCCAAATGGCACCAGTTTTCTGCTGTGTACAGCCACCATGAGTACTACAGATGGTGTAAAGGTGGGGTGACAAACATAATAAAGAGTAATTCAGAAACTAGTTATTATAACTAAGTACTGACTTTATTACCACAAGTTAACAATAATAAAATTGTTACCAACAACGCTTAATACATATTAAAATTCTTATAAATCAATATTATTACTTATGGCATTGTATGACCAACGAGACCTAAATAAATTATAATAAAGCTGATGTGGCCTGTATGATCCCTAGGTGCACTTTGGTACCTCCAGTAGTGAAGTTCACTGGGTTCCTACATACCCTCAGGCCATCTTGTATCTTCTGAGAGCACGATCAGATCCAATGATGCGAGTATCCATTAAAAATCACAATTTCCCCTTATCTCCGAGTTTTTATATGTTTCCCCATAATGTGGCATGTTCTAGAAAATAATTAATTGTACTTATTCTTTATCTTTTAATTCATAATTTTCTAATCCGGTAACGCTTACGCTTATCATTATTTTATCTCTAATTACTTAATTCTTTAAGTTCTCTCTTTCTCTCTCTCTCTCTATATATATATATAGCACTTATTTAACAGACATGAAATCTTTAAGAATGTGATATTCTTAAAGATGTATGATTTCAAAACCATTCTACTAAAAACAAATTCTTTGCTAATACTATAAATTATTATATATATAAAACATGTTATTTATTTAATTGTATTATTTATTTAATGCTATAAAATAAAAAACTAATAAAATTACAAAATTTGCTTTTAAAAATTGTTAATATTAAAGATAAATTGATGTTGGTACAAATCAATATAATTAATTTATAACTATTATTAACAAAAACACCACTGACACTTTATCGATGAATATAAATCTCAATATTCTTAGTAACCAATGAAGTTTACATCCATATAATCTTCATCAAATGAACAGTGATTTTACACAACAATAGTTTCTGTGTTTTAATTTAAGTGTGACAATGGTGCTTATGCTGTCTTACCAATAATTTATGGTTAGTCTTTATGTGAGGCAGCGGTCACCAACCTTTTTGCACTTAAGAGAACATTCTATAATACTGGCCAGGTGGCAGACACCATTTATTTTTCCAATGTAAATTTATAGTTGGATATTGTTAATGATGGGCCCTTTTATGCTGTAAAAGTATAATATGACCTACAATTTGATTACAATATAATACAACAATTTATAAGAAATCTTAAAAATTAAATTTATTTGTATCAGATAAATAATTTTTTATTGTGTTCGGATAGTGGCAGGCACACATAAAATGGTCTGTGGGTGCCATGGTGCCTGCGGGCATAGGGTTGGGGACCCTTGATGTAAGGCAATAATTAATACATTTTCATGTAATATTTGCTAGATGTAAATTTCAATTATATGCTAAAGCACCACTCTTTTTATCTTTTTGATGGAGTTAGTTTTTTTTAAAATAAAGAAATGTAAAAATAAAACTGTGTTGTTTGTTCATTGTTAGCATATTATTATTATTTTTTGTTCAGTTTTTTTTTTTTAAAAAAATATCAAAATAAACATGGTGTTATTCTTTTAGTCCTTGTGATCTCAGAAAGTAGCAATTTTTATTCTAAGAAAGTTGTCAATTTACTGACTTATAAACTATTGTTTGAAAGAAATAGGTTTTTTCAAAGATTTCTATACAAAAGTAGGTACTTGTGTACTAAACATGCAACGAAGAGAAGATAGAAAGCCTTTTCACATTCATATCAATAAACCGATATCGTTTGAATCTTGGTCTTTTGGCAACCATTTACAAAGTTATCAAACATTGCAAAGTTACCGATGCATTGATACAAATGTGGAAAGCACTCCTATCTTTTTTTCATTGCAGAAATAGTACACAATATTTTAAAAAAAAGACCAAAAAATAAATATTATAGGAGATATACACCTATTTCTATGAAATCCACACACAATGCCTTAACACTTACTTCAATCAATTTCAAAACATGTAGAAAATAGTTTTTTAAAAACACATACAGGTAGGCTTTTCGCAGGTTAACATGAACAAAATTTTTTCATCTATCTTAAAAGCTGCATGGCCTTCGAATCCAAAGTACCAAATCAAAACTACCAAATATTACTTTACAGACAATCACTAAATTTATTTAATAATATTTACAAAAACACATAAATAATATTTACTGAGGCTATAACCTCGAGAATATGCGTGTAAAATGCGATAGTAGGGACCTCTACAGGTGTTTAACCACAAGCTTATGCTATGGAAGAAAAGCGTAAGCTTGTGGTTAAACACCTGTAGAGGTCCCTACTATAAATTTATAAAAACACATAAAATATACATAGATGCTACTTACACTGTAATAAATAATAGTAATTAATCATGTTCAAATAAACCCATTGAATTTTTAGTTGACACCAGAAAATTGATATAAATATTCTCTCCAAAATGAATGCATGTCAAGATTTTGCAGAAAAATATGACGTATTTAATGGGATTAAAAAAAAAACCCAAATAATTCTGATCAATAAATAAATATAAATTATAAAAAAGAATTTTCTTACCACTTTCATCAATTGTCAGAAATAATAGGAATCCAAACAGATTTTGAAAAAAAAACAATGGTATGGGAGACGGGATGAGAGCTTGTTGTGTACTAAACATGCAACGAAGAAAACATCATGTGTAATATTGTGATTGAAAAAAAATAAACCTTGCAATGTATATTGAAAACCATGATTTTCTTTTTCAAAACCTGCTTTGATTGAGTTATTTGGCTTGATTTATATTTGTCAGTTGCAAAAACTTTTTTTTTTCCAAAATTGCAATATTACACATGTGAAGACTTCCTATCTTCTTTTCATTGCATGTTTAGTACACAAGTACCAAAAGTAATTGCTAATAAAGAAAGTCCATTGGAATTTTTGCTACAACAATATTCTTAATGATGTCAGACAATAAAAGACCAACTCCCTAAATTATTACGGTCGCATCTGAATCATAATGCCGGAAAATATATCAGCAAAACAGCAATGAATTGAACTTCATAGCCTTTCTTCAGAATATACACTCAATTTACTGGTGGTAACCAAAGTTAATAATTTTCACGTTCAACTTTTTATTTGTTGTTGCAAAGCCACTTCACTTTTATTTTGGTTATTTTATTGTAACTTGTGTTAAATAAAAAAAAAGATGGAATTTCTTATGTGAAAAACAAGAAATTTGTAGCTGACCATTATTTTTTTCATAAAAGTTGATGACTAGTTAAGCATTGGTGATTGAGAGGTCAGCAACAGCTGCTTTACAAGCAGTTGTCCCAGGTTAGCAGGTTCGCTTCCCAGCTGATGCTATGACACATGGAAAAAAAGTTGATGACTTTTACAATTGACAATGATTTTTGTTTCACTTTTCCAAAACCAAGTAAGAAATTTCAGAAATAAATAATAGTAAAAGTTCCAAACAAACTTTCCAATTATAAATAATAAGTTTGAATTTATACATTTCTAATTATAAATAATAAGTTGGAAATTATACGTTTAATTTATAAATGAATTTTGTAAATCAATATTAGGTAGTATAATAACAAATCAATTTCAAAATAAAAGAAACTTACAATTGACTATTTTTGTTCTTCCCAATCCCTTTTTCAAAGCCAAATAAAAAATTTAAGACATAATTATATAATTAATTAATTATTTATTTAATATCATGTTTAATAGCCATAAGGGACTCACCTGCTACATGTGCTATATAAATTTATAAAACCAAGGGAGGGAAGTAAAAGTGATTAAGACCTCCGCACTCTCATTTCTAAATGCTTTAGATTGGCCTAAATATATAAATTTAGGTAAAAAAGATAAGGTGGATTCATTCTTATCTTTTAAAAAAATCTATTTTGTGTTTAGAACAAGTTTATTCCTTAGCTTTATAAATTTATACAGCATGTGTGTTGGGGTGTTTCCTTTATGACCAAAACAATAATTAAAAAAGTTTGAAACAAACCTGTCAATTATATGTACTAAGAAGTTTGAAATTAAAAATTTGATTTATGAATTAATTTGTAAATCAGTATTAGTAGTATTACAAGAAATCACTTTTCCAAATAAAAAAAATATTAAATTTATTGATTAATTTTCCTGGTAGTATTTTATGACTTTTACACATTGTTTAAAAAATCAACTAAATGTAAAATGGAACATAGATATATGACTTTAACAATACCCCCTTTGCATCAAGAGTTGGTGGTCGAGTGATCAGCACAGCTTCTTCACAAGCAGTTATTCCGGGTTCGCTTTCCAGCCGATGCTTTGACACATGAAAAAACAAAACAATACCCTTTATTTTTTGCACATTACTGAAGAAAAAAAAACAATGTGATTATTATTTTTTTTTCAAGTGTCATAGCATCGGCCAGGACGCGAACCCGCAACCTGGGCATCTGCTCGTAAGGCAGTTGCGCTGACCTCATGACCACCAATGCAAGACAATTTTGGCCCAAGAAAGTTTATCTTTATCCATTCTATGGATGTCTATATAAATATCTTTTTATAATAATATATTATTTAGTAATTTAATGTATAAAAACAATAAAAAACTGTTTTTCATCACTATTTCATGAAACACTAGAGGATTAAGAACTAAAATGTCCACAATTAAAGCATGCAATTTTAGTTGAACAATTTGTTTGAACTAAACTAATTAATATATGGTTTTACAATAGTAGATATAAACTATATAGATATGATTATGTAACTGTCGAGTGTTTTAGAGGTAGAAAAATGTGATTAACAACTCAAAAGTGTTTAAACAAATAGATAGAAATAAAGTTGGGATTCACTATTGATCTACGTGATTATAAATAGTAATAGTATCCTATTAATTAGGATATATATATTGTAACAGAACAAATATAAAGGGTATGGTATATATATATGAGATGAAAAGTCATCATCATCACTAAAAGTCATCAGTATAAAAGGAGCATGAGAAAATCAGCATAGAATAAAATAACTAATTATAATTATTGTAAGTTATATCATCAGCATTAAACATGAGTAATCATCAGTCATCTCCTGTGACTGGATCTAAGAGGTTTGATATCAAGATGTAGGTCAATCATCTAGTCAACGCCAATCATCTACATGCACATACTTAAGTGCTAGATTATCTATCATAACAAAAATTATAGAATCATAATATATTCTGATCATCATCAAAGCTTTGGGCATATGATACCATGAGTATGCATACCAACTGTACACTTATTTCTAATCTGTATAAATGAAGTTCAATGAATGGACTTTAAAGATGATCTTGGTCTTTGCATCATCCAGAGAATCATTGGGATGCCCAAACACAAACATATAAACTCACATATATATTGTACTTTATGTGCAGTTAGTTACATGCATTAAGTACTAATATCAAATACAATACGTTAATCAACAGATTTTTATTCTAAACCTTCAGTAAATAGAGGCTTAATGTCAAAACAAATGCTAATAAGAACCAGAATTTTAATTCTAAACCTTCAGGATTAAGTTTTGTTTGAGTGTGTGCCTGTGAGTTTCTTTGCATTTCATCTCAAATAACTATTCTGTATAAAAATAAAAAGGGTTTATTAACTAGTTGTAAAATTAATTTTTTGGGAAAAAGAGAAAGAAAGAGAAACAAATTTCAAAAAAGTTATCAATTCTGCAGTTACTATGTAAACAAGTATGAGAATGAAATGATATTTTTATTACATGACTTTTAAATTGATTATCGTTGATATAACATGTATGACAATGAGTAACTAAGGAAATAAAAAAAATTTTTTAATACGTCAGGCAACAGAAATCATGCTGGATATAAAAACTAAATCAATTTTTATACATCGTCTTTGTGAATTACATACGCACTACAGAAAACCAACAATTTCAGAAAAGCATTTTGAATAACATGGACATGCTGTTCCAGAGAACTGATATTTTCAGATATATAATTTTAATATAAGACTGCAACAAGTCAAAGAAATATTTGAAGTAAAGGAGAATAGAGAATTTCATGTGACTGAATAAAATTGGGGAATTGTTTTGAACTGATATTAAACAAAATAATTATAACAATTCTATTTGAATACAAACTGAAGAATAAGGAAGATGGCCTTTGTTCGAAGTAGGACTATGAAATAATCTTTTATTGCATGTAAAATTTATAAAATGCAAACTGTAGCTGATTTTAAAATGTTATATGTGATTAACCACCATGCAATGTTTTCTGGCTAAATTGCCAATGTCATAGTTGGATTGTTGTTTTCCCTGCCATGGAAGTATGAGAATTTCCTTTACCTATTCTTAAAATTCTGAAGAAACATCTTTTGTACCACATAAAGTGCTTACCTATGGATCTATGAAATGACTGAGTGAAGGCTAATGCATAATTGTTCAAAGTGTACAATAGACAGATAGCAATGAGCCACGTGCACTTTGGTTAATGAGAACTATTTCTAATGCATGAACTATATATATATATGAAGGACGTTTGCTAGCTCATCAACTTTAATTAAATCAATTTAAAAAAATTCTGAATTTTTAATTATGTGTTCTAATTTTATGACTATTTTTGTAAATATATATATTTTTTACATTTCATTTTTTTTCATACTTGGAAACATAAAACTTTTGTCATTTAGTTTTTTGGGAGAGTTCATTTTAAATAGAAGTTGAAAGAAGATGGGAAATGGTTAATTTTAGTTGAAATTTTCTTTTGTAAATAAAGTTTAGATTAGCCTTTTTCCACACATAGCAATATGACATTTGATTATTAAGTATGTGGTAATAAGATAAGATTTTATTATGATACTATATTAAATGCACACACTTTAACAGGACAAAGTTTACGTTGCTTGTTACATGTTAATTAACAATTGTTATATTTATTCTTCTGTGTAAATGACTAATCTCCTTGGGTGAATGATTTTTACTATCACATTAGAAATTGTACATAGATTTTGGTGAGGGAGCTCCCAAGAAAATCAAGCACAGACCACTGGATTTGGACTATGATGCAAAGTAGACATACCAATGAAAAAATTTAACTTAGCTACTTAGATTCATGATTATGCTAAAACAATCTTATTTTTGTTTTTATTCTTGTTTGAACTTTGTAAATAATTGGTGTCATTGGCAAGAATTTCTATCAAGGGGATTATGAGTATGGCAACATACACTTGTTAAATTACTGATACGATAGATATCCTTTGTTGACAATCATAATTATAATTTTTTTATATATATTGTTAAACATTTTTGAGCTTATTTTGTTTTTGTTTTCTAATAAATGTTAATAAATTCAGTCTCTCTAGTTTATTAAATCAACTTTGTATTCACTCATTAATCTACAATCTCAAGTGTGCCCACTCATATGACATACTTATATAATAGAATTAAAATTTAGTTGGGTGATTACTAGATACATCATACTAATTATAACCTACATAAAGGTGTGGTAGTTGTTATCTGGCATTAGTACATCTATGTTTAGAGAGTCAAAAGTGAATTCTCCCTGAGTTTGAATACTGTGGCATAATGGAACCATAAAAGGGTGGGAAGTGAATTAACTAACCTAAATAGTATCTAAATTCAGCAAAGAGGTTTAGAACCAGTCAATTGATGGAGGATGCAATCATTGGTTAAATACATCATTCCTCCAGCTACAACACCTTACCTGAAGACCCAATGTCTGACCATAGGCAGATGCAACCCTCTCTTTCAAACACCATTGTCTGGGCGATTACAATATATATATATATCAGTATGTGTATTTCCTTAATTTAAAAGAAAAGGTAATGTATTAATATTATTGTTACCTACTGATGCAGATGCTTCATCTAGATCTGTAATAACAATTGCTTGAGAAGTAAAGACAGCTTGCATGTTACTATTGGAATAAAACTTATTGTTATATCTGTTTTGCTTTATTTGTTTTTCATTTATGAATTTCATCAAGTTAACTGAGTAGTGCAACATAGTAGTGAGTTTCATGAATTCCAAAGCTATGATGTGGTGATAACAGGGTCTGTTCAAAAGGGTATAAGTTTAAACCTAGATTGATAGTTCTGCCATTCCAGGTATTTAATAATATAACTGGCCAGAACTAATAAATATTTTAGCCACAATAGGTCACATGTGTTATACCCATATGATGAGCAGAAAATATTACTATGTGAAATTACCATTATCAGCAATATGCTTTAAACTGATAATATCCCTCATTATGATCATTATAGTTTATGAGTGTGCTAGTAAACCAGTTATAGTTGTAACCCAAGTATGGCCTGATCACAGTGATAAGAATGATGAGGGTTATGCATTACAATATAAATGAATATTTATTGCTCTAGAACTAGCTTAGAATAATAAAGACCATAGAAACTGGGTAATCAAAAGAAAATATAAATGCACATGTTTAATCTACCTTAATTTAAATAATCTTATTGGAATATGGGGCAAATCCTTTAAATTATCATGCTATCCTGAAATCAAGTTACAACACCCTGCTACTTCATAGAACAGATAGCTGGAGGAATAAAGACATTATCACATAAAATATTTTCAAAAACCATTATTTTGTTTAACAAGTATTTAATGAAATTAACCAATAAATAATAACTTTTAAAAAATTCAGACAAAGTATGACAATATGACAATTTTAAATCTAATTCATATTATATAAGAATTATAATTTCATAACATATATTATTTTCTGTTGATTCTTATATCTTAATTAATATTCATTTAATCAATTATTCTCTAATGACAATGATTATATTTAAAAACTTTCACAATAAAGGATAACAATTAACTAAAACATTCTTCCCTTTTTTCTATGAAAATGGGAAGATGTCATACACTTTTACATTTTAAAAGAGAAAATGTTTAAAATAAAACAGCTAAAAATTATTCATTATAGTTGATTATTATTATATAAAATATTTGTAAATGTAAGAGTGCATATTATATTTTTTACCATGAATTTGTTTCTCTTTTAGTCCTCCTTTTGAATTTAAAAGTTTCAATTTCTTTCATGTTTGTTTTTCCTTTTTGTAACTTCAAGTGTTCAGTTTCATTTTTTTTGTAAAAGTTCCCCCATTCAATTTTTTATTTTTGTAGGTCCCGCTTTGATATTAAGTTATTTCATTTCAAGTTAACACAGACTGTTTACAACTATTTTCTTTCTGATTAGCCTTTTTTATATTTTATATTTAATGGTATAATAATTTTCAGATCAGGTTAACACAGGCTGAGACAGTCATTCTTTTGAATGAACACATAACATTTGTCACAAGTTCTTCTAAAAGTATTTTTCTTTTACTTTTTTTTGATGAACAGGTTATATGATTAAGTTGATGATACTCTGCTTTTATCTAAAGCTTAACAAATAGTTTTCTTCACCTTCATTTTAAAAATATTTTTTAACTATTAGTAATGTGGATAGCTTTATTTTGGGATACAAGCTTAAATTCACACTGTTCTCTTCATAGTTAAACTGCTACAGCTGTATTCTTTTTTATAGCTGGGATGAAACTGCCTTTTTCACAGCATTAATTGTTAATGAAGTCTACTTCACTAACCTGTCCCCTATCTCATTTTTAGAAACCCCCTACTTATCCATGAAATCATGCTCTACTTCAGAAATGATAGCATTAAACCCTGAATAATTAGTTCTGTTTTCACAAAAAAGGTATTTCTCTCTTTTTAATTAATTAAAAATTTTAAGTACCCCAATTTATTGAAAAACTTCTCTGTAGTTATTTTTTCTTCTTAATTATTAGAGACAGGATAATCTTTTCATTTTACAAAACTTTAATTTTTTTAGATAAATAAAAAGAAAAAAGGGGGAGAAGGGGGTCAATTTTAATTAATTGAAAACATCATTTTTTTAAAAAAAGTGAATGCGTTAATTTTTTTTTCTAATTAATAAACATGAATAGACAATATTACCAAAAAGAAAGAGAAAAATCAATTATTTTATTGTCTTTTTTTCTTATAATTTTCTTTTTTACAACTATCCTTAATAAACATTGAATATTTGTATTGTTATTATTTCAAATGTTTGAAATTTGTCATGTTATCATTTAACAAATGTAACTCTTTAATTTACATATTATACCATTTCCACACTTCCTATACACTTAACAATACTATTTTTATACCAAAATCTTACTCTTATAGTTTCTATTGTCCTGGAGTCATCATCAGAGATATTTATAATCCTATTTTCAAAAACTAAAGACCTCTGATGATGACTGCAGTACAGCTGAAAGTGTAAGAATAATGTTTTGGTATAAACATAGTATTGTTAAGTGTATAGGAAGATTGAAAATGGTATGATATATAAATATAGAAATCAATACATAAGGAAAGGAGGAAGAGGAATTCTTTAACTGATATTCTGAAAAAAGAACATGAGAAAAAAAATCTTCTTAATATGTATACATATCCTTATATATATTTAATCAGGAATTGGATTGATTATAAATAAGAATATTATGATTTATAGTAATTATTATGTGTGATAAAATTACATC
The DNA here is from genome assembly GCA_028023455.1 of Epiperipatus broadwayi. Taxonomy (NCBI): domain Eukaryota; kingdom Metazoa; phylum Onychophora; class Udeonychophora; order Euonychophora; family Peripatidae; genus Epiperipatus; species Epiperipatus broadwayi. The sequence continues at coordinate 7,063,114 of JAQFVV010012416.1, read as the reverse complement.
ATTGGATAAAATTTTGGAATTAAAAAGTTTTAAAATTATTAAATCAAATGCTATTTTTTTTAATTTTATCAATTTTGATTTGTCAAAATTAGTACGGAGAAACCATACCAATTAGGTGCATTTTCAATTTTAATGTATTTAATTGTTAACACAGCCAATCATTACTGCTTACAGTATCAATACAATCTGACAGAATTTGTGTCATAGCAATAAAAAGAAACCTTATCAAGAACAACAATATTACAATCTGACAGCCCAACTGAAAAAGTTTATATAGTAAACTATTAATGTAAATAAGTATATGATGAATTTCAAGATATGCTAAAATATGCTAAATAAATATGGACAATCTGAATGTGAATATGAATTGAGTTAAGCTTTAAGTAATTTTTTTCAGACTCTAATCAATTTTAAGATTTTTCTTTTGGATAGCTGGTACATAAACAATCCACAAATCATCCAGTATTAGATGGTAATGGGTATTTAAATATTCTTACTTAAATGGTGACAAGTATAAAACAATGTTCAAACCCATACTAACCAAGTGATTTTTTCACTGTTACTCTACAAAAAGCCTCTGCACTGGTGTCAGTTATTTAAAGGTTGTTTTATCTTTTACCCACATGAAATAAATGGATAATAACATTTACAATTTTTTTGAAAAAATATTATTGGTTTCCAGTAAATTAATTTGAATATTAATAAAAAGCAATGTGAACATCATAAGCCAGGATCAGAATATCGTTACAAAAATTTATATATTTTAGGAGGCTTTTTACAGTCTATAAGGACAAATCAAAGTTAAAAAGTAACATGGAAGGAAGAATTACAACTACATTTTATTGCTCCATAAACCATTCACAAAAGCAAACAAGTTCATTAACATTAAAGATGATGTAGATAATGTATGTTTTATTGTTATGATAACAGGAATGTCAAAGTTATGACTTCTGCACTAGAATATTCTACTGATGATATCATGATAGTACTGAATAAGTAAAAATAAAAGATCTATTGATGGTAATAATATTCTAATACAGTGTTTCCCAACCTGTGGTATGCGAGTTGCTGGTTGGTGGTACACGAAAAATAATCAATAATGGCGGACATAAAAAAAAAATTAAATCATAAAAATATAGAAATGTTTTTTCCTATAATTCATAAAAATTATTTTAATTAATAATATTATACAGTAAAGTTGTTAATATGTACAGTCGATAACGATCTTTAATGTTAATGATAAAATTGAAAGTATGATTAAGAAATTAGATTTTTGGAAACAATGTATCGAAAACAATCAACCAGACGTATTCGAAACTCTACATATTTTTTTGTTTGAAAATAAGGTTAGTCTGTCTCAAGGTATACAAGAAAATATAATAGCACATTTAACAGGATTAAAATTATCTTTCATGGAATATTTTCCAAAACCCGAAAACACAAATGATAATGGGATTTCAAACCCCTTCTATGAAGAAAATTTAGAAAAAGATACATCATTATCAATAAAGGATAAATAAAATTTAATAGAATTATCATGTGACAGAACTTTATAAGTAGAATTCAAATGACACAATCTAATTAATTTTTGGTTAAACATTAAAGAATATGAACAACTTTCTGAGAAAGCTCTTAAATTATTATTACCATTTATTAGTACGGAATTAGTAGGAAGAGCGTTTTCTTCATATATTTTTTTAAAAAATAAGTATCGAAACAGATTGAACGCAGCTGTAGACTTAAGGGGATACCTTGCATCTTTTGAACCAAATTTCAAAAAATTATGTTGTTCAAAACAAGCACAAAGATCTCATTAAATTTATTTTATAAAAATATTTGATTATGATAAGAAAATATACTAATTGTTTTTTTATAATTTTGTGTTTTTATTAAAACCATTTATTAGTAAACGAAATATGACAAAATAGTAGATAAATAATGAGTCGGATCAAGGCAAATCAATCTAAATTATTTAATTTGAAAGAATGTATCAGAAAAGGATCATACCCAGAAATTAGACTCTCATTAATTCTTGATCATCTATTGTGGATTACTAGATGTAAGCTAGTATTTTTTAATCATCAAAATTTTAATCCTATTAACTTCATGCTGAACAATATAAAGAAAACAAGAACAAGCGATAGCCTGATAACCCCTGAGGTTATTTTTACCATGACTTGGGACATGCTGAATTTATCCTCTCCATGGCCCAACCAATAGCAAGATGCTCCAAAAAAGAGAAAACAGACTCAAATTCGGGAAAACCAAATGAAGGAATGAGAAAACACTTTGAACAAAATATGTACCAAATAACTTTTAATGTAATAATGTAATCTTTAATAAATTATTTTGGAAAAAATATGAAACTTTGAACAAACACATACATAAAAATATGTTATAGTGAGTTTATAATTTCAGTGAGTTTATAATCTGGCGTGATGTTTAGGCGTATTTCAATGTAATTTGTCTCATTATGAGATGTGAATACATACATGGTCACCCTATAATATTTATAATGCAAATAAAATAACATGCTTGCAATAACAAATTTCACGAAATATAAACATTTTTATGAAGTGGTACAATTTAGCATGATGTAATACCATGTGGTACGCGAGCCAAAAAAGGTTGGGAAACGCTGTTCTAATATATGTTATTAAACATTATAGTTTCTCCAATTTTTACACATATCTATGAAACATTAGTCTAAGATAGGGGTGGGTAAATAGTGGCCTGAGGGCCACATGCGGCCCACCAAGACAATCAGAAAAATCCACCTTGAACTGAGATTTCCTTTCCGTGCACAACTGAAGATTTGTCTTGTATTTTCCAGTAGAATGACCATGTCAATACATGTGCACAGTTTAGATATGATGTGCAGTGCTTTTCCAGTTGATCTAGTTAATTTCGATTTTGTCTTTGCATTAGCAAATATATACATTTCCAACTTTAGTGAAACCATGAATCCTCCGAAAAATGTAAATTCGGTGATAAATGACATGTGTTTAATGAAGAATGAACAAACACATATTTCTTTGGTAATACAGGGAATAAAACAGTGTGTTTATTGTGTCATGAAAAAAAGGTGTGGCCCTCTGCTAACCTTCGCTTTCACAAAGTGGCCTCCCGACGTGGCCCTCCACAACCTCTGTGACCCTTGAGCCAAAACAATTGCCCACCCCTGGTCTAAGATATTCCTATATCCTAATCAAAATTTAATAGCATTAAAAGTTTTATATCGATCTTATTTCTACATAAAAATTTTGAAAAATATGATATAATAAATTGATTCTTACATGCATTAAACATACCAAAAATGTGTCTTTTCAATATGAAAAACTGTTGAAATTAATTCCTTCACAAACACAATAATAAACCACTAAACATCACATGATTACCATTCTATATGCTCACTGTATGAAGAGTTTTGCCTCTGTACAAACACAATAATATTGATCAAAGATTGTAACAATAAAATCATATGAACAGAACATACTTACATCATATGAAGAGGACATATTTATTCAAGCTTATATAAAAAAGAAACTTATAGAACATGCATGTAAGAAGAAGTAAATATTATTTCTTTAACAGTAATAAACTCACTTTTTTATTAAAATTATCAAAATTGATAAAGATTCAACTTAACGGTATTAGAAAAAAAAAAAAAATTTTTTTTATTAGAATCAGAATAAATTCTATTACTTACAGAATTGTTAATTAGAAGGCATCCATAACTTTAAATACTGCAAAAAGTTATATAATTTGTTGATCTTATGCATAAATTAAATTTTTCAGAACTTTGAGAACTGCATTAACGACGTAAATAAAGATTTTCTACACGTTGATGAGACTGATCATTGATATGATATATTGTTTGAGGTCTTGTTTCACGTTATTAATTCAAATGTAGCTGGTTTTGTTTACTACATTGGGGAAGTCTTACACATATTAAAGTAACAATGAATAAATAAAATTAGAAAGTTTGTTGGTGTGCTGTGGAAAAGAGATCCTAAGGTGTGATGAAACTGGATTAAATTTGGAAATATCTTCATTCATAATGATTGAAATATCACATTTGTATATTACTTAATGCAACTTGCTTGTTTCTGATAATTTACAAAGCATGTGTTAATAGGATAATAAGACCCCCAGTATTTCCTTTAGCAAAAAAAAGATCATATGACCAAAATAATACTCACATATATAGGTGTCTTGTAATCGTTGAGTGAATGATGAGATTCAAACAGAGTTTTTTGCTTTAAAAAAATTAAAAATATTATAAACAGAATCATTTAAAAAACATAAAAATTGAATATATTAATATTTTTTAAAAAAAATTTCTATAATTTTTGATGATTACGCTCAATCTTAGAAAAACAAATCAGATTCAATTTGTACGTATATGTATATATAAATAATAAATATTTGAATAACTTTATAGCTCAGGAGTTCATAAAAAGATTGGGCATCTGAAATATCAGAATTGGAATCGATCTAAGGAAATTAAATTTTAGGGTCTGACCCTCTCCTACATATGGGCTATTTCTGTGTATACATATATGCACACATAGTTAATCAAAAAAGAAGTTTGCTATTTAATGTAAAGAGATTCTTTGATTCATCTCAGAGGGCTTTAAAAAACTGATCAGAAAAATTTCTATGATCTACAAGTATATGAAATATTATAACATATTACAGTAATTTATTTAAACAATCTAGGATTGTTTAGCCCAGCAACATAACCGTGAGAATTATTAAAATATATAGAGCATATCCAATTTTAACTATACAGCTGAAAATTTGTCGCCCGAAAAGTTTCCGATATGTGTTATCAATCATCATTATACAGCTCATGATGTTAATAGAAAATAGTTTCTTTTATTTTTATTTCTTTCATATCTATATATGGAGGTTGAAGCATTTCATATTTTAAATGGTATAATTTAATGGTCAGTTGCATGAGAGGTCATGTGATATTCAACCACCATAAGTAAAAAAATTGATCCTCAATCCAAGATACTCTAATTCTTGAGTTTTTCACACAACTATTGCCCTAAAAGCCTTTTTTAAATATATATATATATCACTTTCTCATGTGTATTACTGAAAATTTATTAAAGTGATATCAACATATTTGAAATTTGATCCTCTAATTCCTCTGGATTTAAAAAGCTCAGAAATTTACCTAAAATATTTTAGTGTCATATTGCTTTACTATTGATTTTTAATATATGTACAAAATTTGAGCAAATTTTATTGGATATAAATATATTATAAATCTCAATTTCAAAATATTTACCAAACAAACAGCTTAAATGAAGCGTTTAATTATTTTACAAATAGCAAGCATACTAGCTTCAATATGAAAATCAGAGAATATTTACAAAAATTATTATATGTGTTTTTAACTTGATGAGTTTTATGCTATAAAATCCAACATTCTGTTAAAAGTTTTTTGATACATGTCTGGCCTATATTTTTTCTTATGAATATTATTGGATATATAAAAATCTATTTCTCAGAATAGGTCTTTTCTTAATAGAAACAAAACTGGAGAAACATTATTTTCATCATCTAAATTTCATTTTCTGTTAATACCTGACTAATTGTGATCAATTTAAAAATGTTCAGTGGTCATTTATATTTTTATTTATATAGTCTTTAGAAATTGATCTTTGAATTAATGATTGACTATGTCTTGATAGCATGATTGACTATTTTGATTATCTCTGACATCTTTTAATCTTGATATTGAATGTTGTCCTTTTTTCTTCATAAAAAATTATATCAAAATATAAATAAAAAAATGTGATTTCAATAGACTTTGCAAGACAAATTCATTTAATTAAAAGGATGAAAATAATTTTGATACTCTGGTTTGCATACTGAAGGTTGTTGCATGTTATTTCCATGTTATATATAGTGTTTGATTTATTTTATAAATACATATTTGTTTGAAAAAGGTAAAGGGCAGACTGAGAAAAAAGAGACTTAAATATATATAAAAAAGATATAATGACTTAAATAGAGCTAAAAAAAAACTTGCAAAAAAAAAAAAAAAAAAGGGATGTGTGAGATATAATGGTCTAAAAGTATATGAAAGAGGTAGAATACATAAAAAGAAATTTGAATACACCCAAAGAATGATAAACTTGAGCAATGATGATGAAAAGTAAAATGTAAATTCAAATTACTGGTGGATTTTAACTATCGGCACGTAGGCAAAAAATTATAATATAAAGATGATGAATTAAGATAATGTAAAACATATTGGGACATAGACCAAGTTTCCATGATATATTATAAAAATGTGAAAGCTTAAGAAGTTAACCTGTTGAACATGTAAACCACTAAATATGACATGATTGGAGAGTTTACTATTATGTCTTAACATGTTTTCTATTTGACAGTAGATAAAACAGATAAAAAATACAAAACTATGATCAAGTGACAGTATTTAATTACCATTAGTAGATACATAATAAGAAAAAAAGACTGTTCCATATAAATGTGCAAATCCAATGCTTTTAAGTGATAATGGATGCCACCATATAATATTATTAATCACTTCAGTTTACAGTAGATCGGAGTAGAACTACATAGTGGATTACTGATCAACATGATGTGCTTCTCAAACAAAATTATCAAAGCTGTCAATGAAAAATTTATTATGGAAGAGTTTTTAATAAACAATTTCAAATTTTGTTAAAGAAATAGATATACAATATACTTTCAAGCTTACTTTGTCAAATCACATAAAAAAAAGCTATTCATTAAACCACTAAACATCACGTGATCACGATTGTTTATGCTTTTACAAGCTGCTTACACAGAGGTGAAACTTTCCATGCGGTAGCATCACTCAGTGCAAATCAGAGTAATCAATGGATGCAGGAAGGTTTGTGCATAAAATCCCTATCTAGCGCCTACTTAGCCAATATTCCCACACTAATTTCTAGCATGCTGGAGGGTTGCATTGGATTCTAAAATCTAAGTGCAGTTATATACTACTAATAATGATGATATCAAAGTTACATTGTATTATTTTCTTTCGTATCCTTTTAAAAACATATTTAAATTAATCGCGAAATGCATCTTGGGATCATTTGTCTTTTATTGTTTTTATTTTTATATTTTCAAAAAAATGTGCATAGTGGTGTGGAAGTTCTTTAATACATATAGTACTATATAACACATTATAATTTAATACCTGATTAAAAGAGGGCAGCACAAGATACGATTTTGGGACAGCTCTCATGTTATGACCTAAATTCTTTTCCAGCTTTTCAAAAGAAAAAAACAAAACATTATTAGCACATATTAATTTAGAAAAGATTAAAGATATTTATATGAATATAAATTACATTATACTTATTTCAAATCCCACTTTCATGTTTGTACAAATATTTACAACACGCACATACTAGTAAAATAATATAATAGGCTTTGCAATATAACACAATTACCAAAATGTATCATTTTAAGAAAATGATGTATGTATGTTGTAATATATATTGGAGTTAATAGACGGCATCAAGTTTTTATTTTATTTACAAGCTTAAAAGGATTAGGTCATGAGATATAGGACTAATTTTTATTGACTATTTATATTTTATACGTGTTCTGTTTATATATAATTGTAATTAACACAGTTTCGTATAAGTACGATTAAAGATTTTATTCAACTCATATACAATATATACAACTGATGTGCCTTTGCCTAATACTGTTGGCTAGGTATAGAATCTAGTTGTCAGGCAACTATTAAAGCAAGGGACTTTATGGGCTCTTCCAGCTGTATTGTGACGGCTTGCCTCGTATGTAGGTACGGTAACACTTCCAGCCCAGTTTGCCTTGTGTCAAGTTAATATTCTAGTAGCTTCCAGTCTCGCTGCTTTAACAATACAGTGGACAATATATTTACTATTATTCAGCTCTGGCAGTTATCTGGGTCCTGATTTACTTTGCACTCACAGCCATTTTGAAATCTAAAAACCACCGCTGACACATCCAACTGAAAAATGACATAAATATTGAATAAAAGTACTTTAAATTTATATTTTAGAAATTATAAGCTTGTAAAAATAATATGCTTTATTTTATTAGGGATTTTTTTTTTTAAAAAAAGAAACACGATGGAGCAAAGCGCTGGAATATGGGGGGGTTGGCCGATCCAAAGGATCATCCAAAAGATGTGGAAGTCTGATCAAACCAAGCTTATAATTTCCAAATACTAAAAGATTATACTATAAACCCATATGAAATAAAGTATATTATTTCTACTAGCTTATAATTTCTAAAATATGAATTTAAAGTACTTTTAAATTTTAATGCAATATAAATATTATTTAAGCTCTTACCTTAATTTCTGCTGTGATTTGGCTGCATTAGGTGATATATTTCTGCTATTTAAAATGAGTTTTAACGGAGACTTATGAATTGCTTCCTACGCATAAGTAGCACAGGTGGCACTCTGCATTTAAAGTACTTTTATTCAATATTTATGTAATTTATCAGTTGGATATGTCAGTGATGGTTTTGGCTGGTCTTTAGATTTCAAAATGGTCATGATTGCAAACTTAATTGGCACCATTATTTGTTGTTGTCTGACTTTACCTCCAAATGGACTATCTATTTATAGCCAGATCCCCTTCCACATTGAGGACAATCATAGTCACTGAGCATCACCAGTTATTGGTTTAAAAAAAAGGTGGCTGCTGGAGTGTTGCATTAAATCCTAAGATCTAGGTGCAGTGCTCCCAGATCCAAGGCTCCTCACTGATGAAGGCTGGATGAGTAGGCACTAAATAGGGATTTTATGGACAAGCCTTCTGGCATCCATTGATTACTCTGGTTGGTAGCACTACTGTATGGAGAGTTTTGCCTGTTTAGTAACAATTATGTGCTAGCATAAGAGATGGTGATCATGTGATGTTTAGTGGTTTAACATCTATTGGTTTGTTTCTGCCATTGGATATATCTTATCTATTCGTATATTCACTGGTATGTAACAATAAATGCTGAATCCAGTCAAGATAAGATTGAATAACAAGTCCATTAGTTAAAGGTAAGCTGAGCTATAATGATATGCATCATAAAAGAGATTGGTTCTTTAGAGAATTGAAATAAGACAAATATTTTATATGTATCCATAAAAAGAATTCCATTACTAAGTGAAATTCATCATTATCATTTATGTGCCAAACAGCAGTTCCATAGAGGCTTCTCTAAACTTTTTCTTTTCTCTAATCTTCAAATTCTCTGTGTAGCACATATCAACGTTTATCATATTATATCAATCATTGAATAACCAGCAAAAACATTACCCACTGGATTCAATGCTCATAGCAATAAGATTGTCCAACACCAATGTTAAAAGCTGTTTAGCATTACAATCATTGGGTTTTCAATCAGTGGGCCAACATTCATATTTCCAGCCCATATTACCAAATGTGTATATATATATATATATATATATATAAATAATCATAAAAACCAGTCAACACTTTGACAATTCCAATATCAATAACAATCAACAAGCTCAACTGTTGTCAAGGCAACCCCCTTTTAACAATAAATATGGAATCCCACCTTTATTTATGGTGCAATATATTTATATAGACACTAAAGATTGCAAATTGACCACAGAAATTGAAATTATAGATACAAAGAAATTTAAATAACCCTCTTTAAACTGCCTTGAACATTATTACATTTATTATATATATATACACATTCTGTATTACAAAACAATCAAGTCAGATATCACATGACCTAATTTAATAAGCTTGTATTCAACACATTCTGTACATATAATATAGTAGTGTTCACAGCTTCAATTTTTTTTAATATAGTCAAAAAAAAAAGTTACTTAAAATATGAGGATATATATATATTAAAAAAGTAATCATGAATATAACATTGAAAATATATTTATAAAAATTATAACAAATGGTTGAAGTATTTTCAGTTAATCACTTAATCTACTTCAACTGTTATTTAAATTCAAATATAGTGGAAGTAAATCTCATCAAGTCATATTCTAAGATTTCCAAATTTTAATGTTAGCAGATTGTTTATTAATAATTTTTATTTTAGCCAATAAACATCACATGACCACTACCTCTTATGCTTGTGTATAACTGTTGTTAAAACAGGCAAAACTCACTATATGTATTGCCATACACAGCAACCTAGAGTAATCAATGGATGCCAGAAGGCCATAAGCCATAAACTAGTCTGAGGATATTGGATGAGTAGGCACTAGATAGGGATTTTATGCACAAGCCTTCTGGCATTCATTGATTACTCTAGCTTGCTGTGTGTGGCAATATGTATAGTGAGTTTTGCCTATTTTAATTTTAATTTTATTATGGTTCCTCTTTTCATGAAGAATCTTAGCATTTTTACTATCAAACATAAAGGTAAACTCATATATTTTCTCATGATCAAAAAAAACCAGAAGCTGTTATTAAAACATTATTATTATTTTTTTTTAATGTTTATATAATAATTGATGCTCCTTTAATATTTTTTCAAGACCATATCTCCATTCACCTACATATGAAGCCTTGCACTTACATACAATTTGATAAATAATATTTCTTATTTGTTGAAAACTTATATCTATAAGATGATCAAACATGAATAAAAAATATCTCTATCTTATTCTCTTAAAATTTATTAAACAAAAACATTAAAAAAACCATTGTTTACAACCTATATTTTACAATTTTTTTGCTTATAGGTATAGACTAAATATAATCTTTCATTTTATTTAGAGTTTTCTCAATATATATTATCACTATACTTAATAAATATCAAATATGCATAGCTTAGTATATATAGAATTCAAAAAGATGTAATAATGTCCTCATAAGCTATAGATAAATAACATTTGCAAATCAGTATACAATACAATATATAATGGATCTATCTTATTCTTTACTGTTTATTGATATGTGAGTGTTATTTATCTTTAGCTTATGAGAGGGGGGGGTATTACTTCTGTTTAAATTATTCTAATATTTACTCTTTTTAACATGTACATATTATTTTTATTCTTTCAATTTATTTATTTCAGTCTTGCTAAATGTGGTTGAGTAATGTGATAAACTGGGGAGACAGAGTCTTAAAATAATGACAATTGTCTCCATACAATAGTGCCACCTAGTGCAAGCAATAGTAGTCAACGAATGATAGAAGGTTTATGCATAAAAAAATGAAGATTTGCAGGACAAGACTCAGTCTGTCTGTCATTTCTGATAGTTGAACATCTTAAATCTCCCAAGCATCAAACCATTCAGTTATTATTATCCCTCACTCTCAAAATTCAGATGTTTAATATTCAATTCCTTTTTTTTTATTTTCATAATTACCCAATTTTTTTCTCTATATAAAGTTACATTTCAAAATAAATTTACAATAACGTCCATAGGATGGTTTGTAATAATGGCATTTTCTTTCAGTTATATTACTTCCATCATCTAGTTGAAATATTAATTGTTTTTAGAAAATTTCAAACATTATTTAAACTTTTTTAACACATTTAACTCTTACTAACAGTACACAAATTAGTATAAAATATATATGTTTTAAGTTCTTGACTTAAAAAAAAATTGGAGAAATCATGAATGCAAAGATTAACTATTCAATTCTTACACTAGGTGTCACTAGTCAAACTAACATCTTAAAAAAAAGCACTTAAAGTTCGGTACTAACTTGTATATCACAAATAGCAGTTACATGTATTTGGAAAAATAGAAATAAAATTTTACTTTTTCTAAAAACATTTCATTGTTCAACTAGATGATGCAAATAACTCATCATCATCATTTTCGACCATTATCAATCTACTGCAGGATAAAGGTCTTTACAAGTTCAATCCAGCTTCTCTGATCCCTAATCTCTGTTCTCCATATTACCTCATACATTTCCTTATTTTATACATCCATCTCACCTGTGGTCTTTTTCTAGGTCTTTTACAATCTAATCCATCATACAATTGTATGTATAATAAGCCTCTTTTTAATCTAACCACAAAACAATTTTCTACTTTTTTTAATATTCAAAACTTTTATTTATCACACAATTTTGTTATGACTATTTTCATCATTGAAATTTTTAAAAGCTTTAACCTATTACTTCTTTTGCCAGATGTTGTTCAATCTTTCACCTATTTCAACTTTTTTTAAAATAAATTCTACAAATTCCATATGTAATATTTTTCTAAGATTTTCAGTACTTTTTTAAAAACTTTATGCATTGCTTATGTTAAAAAAATCTCTACAAAATTTTCTTTTACTATACATTCTTTACAACGCTTGTTAAATTTACTTATATTAATTTTGATTATTCTGCTTCTTTCTCAGAGCTACAAAACACAATTGTGTTACATTATTTTTAACATAAACATATAATAACTTTACTTTAAAAATGTATGTTTACATATACATACAAATAAGTATTATTATTATTATTATTATTATTATTATTTAATACCATTTTTAACAACTACATTATATATACATACATCGTTTTAAATGAATTGAACGATGCAATAATAACAGCTATGCACATATGTCTGTATATATATATATGTGCGTGTGTGTTTTAAGATATGTTTATCATACATTCACATAAAAATTAATTTAAAGGAAATGTGTTTTGTAGCTTTGAAAAAAATTGCACAAAGAGTTGAAATTAAGATAATAGAATTTAATAAAATATTGTAAAAAGTGCAAAAAAATAAATTTTATACAGATTTTTTTAAAATATTGGGTTGATAACTTCTTCATTATTATATGCATACAAATATAGGGGATTCGAACTCAGACATTCAAGTACCCATCAATTATTCACACTATCTCATACCAATAATGCACATACCCACACACATGTAGAAAAGATAAATAATCACTGATATACATGACCACGCACACATGTAGAAAAGATAAATAACCACCAATATACAACTAAATCAAAAACAATGATATCTATATTTTCAAAAGTTATTTCAATCTGCCATTTTTAGTATAATGATAAAATCTCCACACCAAAACCTAATATATTTATATTATTCTATTTATTTCTATACTTAGCGCTTTTGAAGGAACGATGCCTTCAGTTTCAAAGCTATAGATAGATAGTTCTAATAACGATGTTCAATTTAAGCGCTAAGTATAGAAATAAATAGAATAATATAAATATATTGAGTTTTGGTGTGGAGATATTACCATAAAATATCTGATCTTATTACATATATAAACCACACATTTAGTTATTTAATAGTTATAATGATAAAATGATGGGCTATGCCCCTCTGAATGCATTTCACTTTATCCATATCAAAATCCAATGATTCTACTTGAACCAATCAAAGCGTCACATGATACTTTCTGATCACAACATCAGCTCTGGGAACAGAAGTAATTTATTACGGCATCTGAATCTTGGATCATTAGTGCACATAGTATTCATGTTTAAATTCGATACTTGCTACACAATAATAAATAATTCTTTCAAAGATAAAATATTCCAAAATTTATATATATATAAATATCAAGGTTGCAAATATAATTAAAATTTTTAATTTAAATGAGCAAAACTTATTTAAAAATTTGAATGATATTTTCAAAATGAATTGCTAGTTACGAAGTACAAAAAAACATTTTTGATAATTAAACTTACTTCTGGGGTCCAAATAACCTGAGATGAAACACTTTGGATGAAACTAAAGATGGTGAAAATCAAAATAAATTCAAATGTTCAAAGCAAAAATTAAAAAAAAAAAATCATAAAATATAAAAATTATATGGTACTGCTTTAGCATACAATCTACAATAGATGCTTTCTAACACCTGGTGGTATACTTTCCAAGTAAAAAAAATAATCCATAAGAAATAAAATTATGATATACAGTATACATTTTTTATAAATATAGATGCAAAAGAGTAATAAATTTATCTATAGCTTACATATTAGACCTTTTAATGTTTTTTTAATCTAATTTACTTATTACTTATTATTGAAATAGTTTTGCACATGTGTGGGTGTGTAGTTTTGTGAAGTAAATTATTTTTTCCATTCTGCTTTATTTATCTGGCAGAAAGCACATAATCACAGCATCCTTATTTCATTATTAAATAAAGCAGAAAAAAACAACTGTCTTTACTAAGCATATGCACACATGCATGCAAAGGTATTACATCTATAATGAAGTGAAAATAAAAATTACTTATAAAACCATCAAAACATCACATGAGTACCATTTCATATGCTTATATTGTGTGGAGAGTTTAGTAAAAATTACTTATTACGGTATTTTTTGCTTATTTTATCTAGTTTACTATTTGTTATACCTAACTTGCAATTCATTTTTCCATTTAAATCAGAATAATGGAAATTTGATTGATGTAAGGAATATATGCTGCATATAAGTTTTTTTTATTATTTTATAATTAAAATTTATAATTATTTATAATAATTTATAAATTTAGAATTAAATTTATTTTTTTATTCTTTTGTAATTATAAATAGATATACTAATAAAAACATTTGCTATATAAAAAGGCACTCACAAACTGCTATTAAAGTGTGATTGTCAGGAGAGCATCAAATATAAGGTGTCTCAGGAGAAATGCTCACCTGGTGAATCCTATGCCCCTTCTTCTGAAAATAAGGGGCCAAGTTAAGGGCCCTGGCAACAGATCCACTCATGGAACTCCAAATCATCTGGATAATCTGATACAGTTTTCCCAACTATATTGAGGGGATGCTATTGGGACAGATTGTTGATCCATTGAGCAGGCGGCTGAGCTGTTAACAGCATACAACAATTGCTACCTCAGCAATAAACAAAGAATGAGGGTCCAAGCTTCCAAGTAAAAACCCCATGTAGAAGAGATGATGCACTGAGAATAAGTGCTCTTCGGTATAAAAGGAAAATACCTCCATGATGCTACAGAAACCATGACACACCACCATGGTATCATAACAGAAGAAATGAAGTACTAACATGGAAAAAGGGAAATTCAACAGACAGCATTCATAGTCTACATCAGACCTGAATATTTAAAAGGTCTAATACCAACACTGATCTCCAGAGAAATGGAGGGAGAGAGGCAAGCCACCATAATGATGTCTGGCCCAATAAACACCCAAAATTGGACAAGAGACTAACCCGTATAAAGGGTTAACAAGGAAGGACTCAGTTAATGATTCCTTGCCTAGGGGTCCTAGAAATAAGCTGAGGAATAAAAGAAAACAAATATAACATGATTAATGGCTAATGGTGACTTGTGACTGGGAAGAAAAGGTGTCCCAATATAATGTGCAACAATGCCCCAAAATTAAGATAATGCTAGAGGGCATTATTTAGAAACTTTGTTGGATTTGGGGAGTCAGGTGTCGGTGATCTCTGGAGAATTGTATGGCCAAATGAAATTGTTAATCCGTGTCATTAAAACCCTACCCATCAAAGCAAACCAAGTTACATTGGCCAATAATAAGAAAGCTTGGGTTGAATCCAAACAAATATGGATTGATATTTGGATGAGAAAAATCCAGCTCAATCATGCCTTTTTAATAATGAAGGGGATAATACATGAAGCTCTTATAGGAACAAACATGACGCACCATATTCAGTACACATTGAATTTCAAGAAGTTTCAGGTTAGGTGCAGAGGTAAAGTCATACCCTTTACCTTCAAGAAATTCATCATTCAATGGGAATGGATTGTGTCCAGAGGATCCCATCATGGAAAGTAATTGAATTGAAGACTCAACATTTACATTAATAAAGGAAAGGCAGGAGCAGATAGAGCAACTGCTTTAAGAATACCAAAAAATAATTACAGGAATTATTCATGGGTATGAACATAAGATAAAGGTGATAGATAATCAACCATACCAATCACAGTTGTATTCCAAGCCCCAACAATATGGTGTGGGGAATCATTTCTATCATCCCCTTTTAATAATCCAGTGGTGGTCATGAAAAAGAAGGACAGTACTGTTTGGTTATGCACCTCCTGTTAACTGAATAGAATAATGGTGCCACCTTTGATTTATGAGCTATTACTAAAATTTTGAGGGAAAAATATTTTACCACTCTTGATCTTATAGCAAGCTACTGGCAAATCAAATTGCATCCTGAAAATAAAAGATATACTCTATTCTGGTATAATGGATATTCATATCAATTCAATAGGATGCCCCTTTCGATTGAAGAACAGTGGTTCTGGCTTACTGAAGTGTCCAGACAGGGTTTTGTCAGATGAAATCAAGCAAATGGTAGCAATCTATGTTGTTCATCAAGCAAATGATAGCAATCTATGTTGATGACATGGTCATTGTATTGGTGAATTTAGAAGAAAACTTCCAACATTTAGGACATTTTTTAAAAGAATGTAAGGGAATAAAAATTAACATAAAGAAAGTAACTTGGTGGCTGAGAAAGAAAAATTTTTGGGCCACATCATAAACAATCAAGACATCAGGGCACTGTATGAAAATATACAAGCCATTCAAGAGTTTCCAAAGCCCAAGACAAAAAAGCAAATTAGATCCTTCCTTGGGTTTTGCAATTTTTATAATAAATTTTATAAAGATTTTGCTCTTGATATGGAATCCCTACTTCAAATAATAAGGAAGGCTGCACCATGGAAATGTACCAGTTAACAAGAAGAGAATTTTGAAACAATTAAGAAGTTTCTGGAGCAAGTCATGTTAACTTACCCAGACTTCAGCTAGCCATTCTATTTTCAAACTGATAGCAGTGGCTATAGCCTGGGAGCTACTTTATTCTAAGTTCATGGAGATAGTCAACTAAGAGTCTTATATTTTATCAGCTGATTATTAAAAGACCTGGAATTGAATTATACTGTGGAGAAAAGGCTCTGGCAGTCATATGGGCCCTCCAGAAGTTCTGCCAATTTCTCCTTGGCTCACAGGTGGTTGTTATCACAGACCATAAAAGTTTAGAATTCTTGAAGCACAGCTATTTAATAAATAGCCACTTTGTGATGTAAAGCCTGTTGCTTCAGGATTTTATTATACAGTCCAAAATTGTAAAGGGTCAGACAATGCAGTTGCAGATGCATTAAGCTGAAACCCTATTAAGTTGGAACAACAACATTTACATTCAGATAATGTGTGCATCACAGCAGTGGATGTACTCAGTAAGGACGATATTGAAACCAATATCTATATCAGTTGGAAAATCAAGAACAGAAGGACATCTATTGTAGGCAAGTGTCAGAGAATAATAAGGAGCAGGAAATAATTCTGGGTCGAAAGCCAACCCAGAGAAAGAACAGTGTAAACATTGTGCAGTTAAAAAAATATTTTGCAAAATTGCATCGATACCTCCACTAATCAATGGCAAATTGTGGTGTCTTTAAATAAGCACATTCCACTTATTATGTACACCCATAGATGATATGCACATGGTTTTATTGGCCAAAGCAGTACAAAGATGTAGTGTTGGTAGTAAAAGGGTGTGAAAGTCTGCCAAAGAACCAAGCCACTGAATAAATCTTATACAGAGTCATTGAACCCAATACTTGCAAGGAATCCTTATGTAATTATAGCAGTAAATTACTATGGCCCCTTACCTCAATTTTATTGGATGAAGTATTTAATGGTGGGGTGTGATGTAGTTACCAAATGAGAAGTCGTGTATCCCATACTTCAAGCTAACACCCAAAACACTATAAAATTATTACAAAACCGATACTTTAGTAAAATTGGAAAACCACAAATAATCATCTCTGACCATGGTACCTCATTTATGTTAGCTGAATGGAAGAAATGGATCAGCAAGGAGAATATTAAGCATGTGCTAACATCTATTCATAACCCTGAATACAACCCTTGTGAATGCATAATGTGGAAGCTGTGCAGTTATTCAGGATACACTTTAATGCAAAGCATTGTGAATGGGTTGACCAGATTCAACAGGTGGTTATCTATATTAATTGGACATGACCCTGTCAACAGGTTTTGTGCCTATGCAACTTCATTATGGGAAATCTGTACCCATGCTTTATCAGACCAAAATTTTGGTAATACAAGATCTTATTGAGAAGAAGAAGGACCAGGAAAAGGACCTTCAACAGTTAAAAAAGAACAGTGAGGTATGAAAGAAATACATGAGCTTATCTCACTCATTTTGAGTTGGGGACTGAGTGATGGTTTGTGGATATCCATTAAGGCATCCTGAATATATATATATATATATATATATATATCAGGATATTATATATATATATATATATATATATATATATATATAATTTCAGGATATTTATAAAGGCCCATATTCAATAGTGAAACAATATGGGAATAATGCATTTACAGTAACAGAAGAAAGAGAGAAAGGGATATATAACACAAGGCTGTTTGTGACTCTTTGTGGAGGTATCTGTTGGAAGAAGTTTTTGAGTGGCATAGTGATGATGTATGAATTTGCACTTTTCATGTTAATGGTGGGTGGATAATTGAGCATGGCTACTTGGATAAAATGTGTATATGATGCTCTGAAATATATGCTTAGCATTATTCATGTCAAGGGATAGAAGTCCAAGTATAGTTTGGTAAAGGGGAATAGGCCTGGAGCCCAGAAATAAGAAACCTCTACAACTCACATGGTGATGAGCAGGGCTGTCACAGTGTCAAAAATACTCTCTGATTACTATCAGTAATTGGATGGTCTTTTTAGATACAGTAGTGGTAGTGCTGGAAGTCCATACTTGAGCATCCACTTATCCTGGTGTTGGAAGCTATGATTCACACATTAATTTTTTTCCACCTCACCATACTCACTTTAGCAGTATCACCTAATGAAGTGGATAGACCATCATTAGTGGTGAACTTTATAATAATGAAATAAAATCTTGTGTTTTGTGGCAATTTCACCCCAAAATTTAGCAAGGAGTAATGAAACAGACACATTGTTTCAAACATATATTGAAGTTCACTCTGCATTTAAAATGGCTTAAATTAAAATAAAAGCTGATGCTATTTCAGTGAATAAAATGATTTTCCACTCATGTTACAAAACAAGATGTGTGAAGTCAAATTCTTTAACAAAGAAAAGGAAAAATTAATATTTAAAATCTACAGTTAAAAATTAAATTATGCCTGCTGTTTCAAATTTAAAATGTGACCAATATAATATGTTTATTTGTTTGAGCTGAATGTTTTCTCAAATTAAAGAAATGCTGTGATTTATTCATCAAGAATGATAGCATTACATTCTTGCTTTTGGCAAAGGAAATAAACACATTCCAGAAGCTTTGACAAATTTTATGGGTCAAGAAAGTATAAGATAATGAGCAGTCAAGGTTTTCAAAGTTTTACAAGATGTCAAATTGAATAAAACTCATCTATTAGAAGCAAATCTTGAATTAAAGCATCAGCTGATGCCATCAGAAAAACCAAAAGTTGATTTAAGTTATTTGTAAATATAATTATTATATCTAAAATTTTCTTAGGTAAAAAATGTCAAATGTTCAAGATTTTTCCATTAGTAATGAGGATTAAATTCTGCCATTTGATAATATAGCTATTATCTTTATCAAAACTGTAAGACTTAATTCTATTCTATGTGGTTTTAGCATAGTGGCAGAGAAAAATGTTTTCACAATAAAACTCATTCTGGGATGTCACATGACCTCCAGATCTATTGATCATGTGATTATGTACAGAATTTTAAACAAAATGTTGGTTTTGATTATATAATATTAAAAGAAGAGAGGGAAGAAATTTAATTTTACTATAATCAATAAATAGTAATAATAACAAGTCAGATGTCACATGACTTATATATAGCTTGCACTTACAAATATGTAAAATTAAGAGCGTGCTAATAGCTCTAAACAATTAAGAAAAAAAAAAGAAAAAATATAATATAGCAAAAACAAACAATAATTTTACTATAATCAATTAATAGTAATAATAACAAGTCAGATGTCACATGACTTATATATAGCTTGCACTTACAAATATGTAAAATTAAGAGCGTGCTAATAGCTCTAAACAATTAAGAAAAAAAAAAGAAAAAATATAATATAGCAAAAACAAACAATTGAAAAAAAAAGAAAACAAAATATACCATAATCTTAATAAATTCTATCAGATATAAACAAGATTTTATTTTAAAGTTATGTGTTAGTCGCTTTTAAAATCAAATAAATATAAAAACATTAATACCATCTATTGATTAGAACACAGCAGAATAAAAATAATAATTCATTTGATAAATGAGCTCATTTTTACATAATTGATTTGATCACAAGAAAAACATAATTTTTAAAATATAAAATTTTCAAATTTTTTCGTTTCATCATTTAAAAACAGGATATGTAACATTTACTTATAAAGTTTGGTGACTTATAATCACTACCAGAGCTTATTATTTATATAAAAAGAACATATATATATTCAAAACTTTTATAAAAGTAGAAATAATGAATAATACTAGCTGAAATCTATACAAAATATTTTAAATACTACATAGCTATATTCTTTTAGCTACATGCTCCTTTAAATTAAGAATTTTAATATATATATATTGTAGATATATATAGTATTCAATTATTTAAAAAAAAAAAAATTTTTTTTTTATTCTTTTATACATACAGAGATTTATATGTATAGATTTATTATTATGAATAAGCAGTTCTTTTTGTGATTTATTATATAATATTTTTTATTATTAAATAATATGTGTTAAATTTATCACATGATCACTATCTCATACTAGCACAATAATTGTTATTAAACAATTCAAAACAAAACAACACTCTCCATATAGTAGTGCCATCTTGTGCTAACAAGAGCAATCAATGGATGCCAGAAGGCTTGTGCATAAAATCCCTATCTAATGCCTACTCATCCAATATCCCCAGACTAGTTTCTGGCTTGTGGCCTTCATCAGTGAGGAGCCTTGGATCTGAGAGCACTGCACCTAGATCTTAGGATCTAATGCAACCCTCCAGCACCCACCTTTTAACTCTATTTAACTACAAAACTATGAGAATGAAATTGAAAACACTATTAATATTTTCAATCAAAGAATTGAGTTCAGACCCATATGACTATATAAGCTATTGAGCTTGGATTGAAAATATTAATAGTGTTTTCAATTTCATTCTCATAGTTTTGTAGTTAAATAGAGTTAAAAGGTGGGTGCTGGAGGGTTGCATTAGATCCTAAGATCTAGGTGCAGTGCTCTCAGATCCAAGGCTCCTCACTGATGAAGGCCACAAGCCAGAAACTAGTCTGGGGATATTGGATGAGTAGGCATTAGATAGGGATTTTATGCACAAGCCTTCTGGCATCCATTGATTGCTCTTGTTAGCACAAGATGGCACTACTATATGGAGAGTGTTGTTTTGTTTTGAAGTGTTAAATTTATTTAACTTTCATTTTGTTAAAAGAGAGTAAATCAGAAAGGTGTAAAATTGTTAGATTAGGAGATAAAAATTGTACACGTGTGAAACAATGAATAGATCTGTACAAACACAAAGATGCTTTTACACTTATTTCTGATGGCTGTAGATGGCCAGCTTTGTAGTTATCTGTGTCTTACGATTATTTTTACAAAAGAGGTGCTTTGATGTAGATGATAGCGATCAATTTTAAGTCAAACTTGTGAAGCTTTGATTTTTTTTTTAAGATAAAGATTTCCAGATGTTTTTTTTTTTTTTTGGTTGAAATTCGTGATATAAATGATTAAAACAATTTTTTTAATCAGTTGGTCTTAAATTTCTTTAGAGAGATGATGAGTTAGTCATTAATTTTTTTTAGAGTGAGAGTCACTCAAATTATGATTATTATTTTAGACTCAACTCAGTCGGTCCTTCCTTGTTATTATTCTTAAGCAGAAATGTAAGCGGGGATTTTTTTTTTAAAAGAGAGTGAACGCTTTAATTTTTTTTCACTCCTTGAAGGTTGAAAAAAAGAGCAAATGAAATGTGCGCTTATATAAAGCAATTTTCAAGCAATATTAAAGAATAGGAGAGAAATGGAACAAGATTGAATTTATTATAAGTTAGTAATAATTATAAAAATGATATTAACATATTTGGTTATGCATAAGACTATGCCTCTGCATTGCTAAACCATTTTTTCTGCTTCCTGATTAATACAGAATGAGTCAAAATCGCTGATCTGTCTATGAAGTCATGTATCCAGTAATAACCAACAAAATGACAGATTTTGAAGCCAACCACACAAGCTATATGGAATGCTTTATTTCTAGTTCCTGGCTTATTAAAAGCTCATTACCTTCAAATGAATGGAGAAGAGGAAATAGGAGGAAGAGAAAATCCATAACAGCCATGTAGAACCAAGTTTGAAGCCATAAATCAAATTTTTGTTGATTTACCTCAATCATCTAAAGTGTCGACAGCAATTATTTTTTTTAAAGGAGAGAGACAAGCAAATCCACCGGTACCTACTTATTCAAAGTACTTATAATAATTTTTTTTTTAAATGGTAGAAGGAAGCCAATCAACAGTAAATAATGGAATTGAAGAAACAAGCAAAGTCAATTGATTCAGCATTATCTTAAAAGTATCTGCAATAACTTTCTTTTTTGTTGTTGTTGTTGTTGTTGGTGAGCAAAGAAAAGCAGTCTGAGAATTCAAATTCAGGACATTAATAAGAAGTAAAAAGTAGACGGGTAAATATGAACTTTCTTTAACCGATTTTATTCTTTTGCTTATTAAAAGTAAACCTTAATTTACTGGTCAAAGCAATTTTCTTTTTTGATACAGAAACATTAAAGACTTGTTTATCTATAGTTATTTGCAATATCTTACAACATAGCACAAACATAATTTAAATCTTTAAACTTAAATTTTTTTTTATTTTTTTATTATATATTGTAATGTTGAAATGTTTTTTTTAATTGTTCTTCAGATGTTAATGATAATGAGCAACCTATAGATATATGCATTTATAATGTTTTTTATTTTTATTTTATCTTGTTGCATATTAAAAATTAATATATGTATTTTATTTTCTTTCACTATAAGGTTGCAAAAGAAAAAGAGATATTTTTATATATGTGATTTTTGGGTATACATTTTAAACATATATGTTAACATTACCGAATGCGTGAATGTGTGACTGTTTATCCAAACACATCAAAGAATAGGTTATATATGATTAGTTTAAAATGGTAAATTAAAAAGTAGGGCATTACATTTGAATGGAAATGAAATAACACATACAAGTTTCACCTGAAATTTATTTTATGATATGATGAGTAAGAAAAGTCTTAAATAAGCATTTATAGAATATGTATTTTTTTTAATATTGATTTAAGTCAGCTTATTTTGAGATATCAAGAAGTGACAAACCTATATATTAAGTTTATTTGCTTATACTTATATAAATTTTGTATATTAATAAGCCACATATTTAATTGTCGATTTAACTGTAAAGAAGGAAAGAAAGAGTAGTAGTGTTAATAAAATATAATTATATATCTTAATTGGTTTCCGAGTAATTATTAAGAATATTGTGTTTTTTTTTTTCTTTTTTCTTAATTCTATCATTTTAATTCAGTATCATTGCTCGAAGTTATTAAGTATTACCATTCGTATATATTGAGCAATCACTTGCAAATATTAAGCGTCCGCAAAATAATAGGTAAACTAGAATGTTGATATTTGAGTATTTAAGGATTATGCTTGAGAATAACCAAATTTTGATAATTATAGTTCAACATAGAAAGCTAAAATTGTGTTGTGTCCATGAATTTAGATCATCCTCATCAAAGATGGATATCATGTTATTAGTTAAAAATGTTTCAAATAATACTATATAAAAGTTATGATCGCCATCAATCATCATTAATAAATTATAGTCATTAAATTTAATGTTTAGCGTAATGAATATGTTTTAGTAAATAGGGGTTTATAGAAAATTGAATATTATGCAAAGAGATTCATGATGATCAATCATCACCATTAGTATTATTAAATCCCAGTATGAAATATGATAATTTTAATAGATGCCTATAAGTTTATAAAGATGAATTTATTGTTGTGAGTTTATTGATAAGCCATGGCTGGTATCATCATCACTATTATAATCATTATTGTGATATCACTATTATTATCATTATTATGATATTATCATCATCATCATCATTATTACCTTTATTGTGATAAATAATTTAGTTAAATGGCCATCAATATCAATAATGATCTTCACATGCTTGTTTGGAAGCTATTAATAGGATTATACATGTCTGTTCATCAATATACGCTAATGAGCTAGCAATGTCTATAAGAATCTTTGATCTATAGTATAAACTTTGGTAATATTGGGATCTTGTAATTTTATCAATATAGATAAAATGTAAGAATGTCATTTTGTTCAATAGTCATCCAAGTCATGTGTAATAAATATGTACTGAATGAGTTTGAACTCAAGTACACTATAAATAGATACTTATCTAGATTGAAAACAATCTAGTGGCGCTCAAGGGAAAACACATGTACTTAGCTAAACTGAATAAAGAGTGATATCATCCCTTTCCAACTTCATAATATTAGTTTTATAAAATATATTTTTTTATAAGTTGTCATGAATAGCACCCGTGTGTGCATATGACCATGAATGGTCTTATATATTTGGAAAGAAGGATAGGAAGGATTCTTTGTTAGAAGAACCTAGTATTGGAGATAAGCATAAGGCACTCCAGGAATCTCACAGTGGGTACTTTTATTCAGTTGCTATATTTAATATTATTTTTATTAGATGACAATGGCCAGTATGTTTTATTGTTCAGATGACTGCCCCAATATATAAATAAATACCAAGAATCTTTAATGCTGATATTTTCTTTGTCTATGCTATGATGAATTGATATAGTTACAAATTATAGTTACAAATACATATCTTTTATAATAATTTAATAATTACAAATACATATTTATATTAATTGATAAATATTGTTACAATATATAACATCATTGGAGTTTTAAATGGGCTGCAAATTTCAAGCTTTTGTTTATTTAAAGAGGGAATGCGGATGAAACAATATAGCTATGGGGCATTTAAAACTTTTATGTATATAATCTTACATAATCTGAAGATATATGAGACTCCTATTGAATAAAAGCATATAAAATATAAGAATTTTTATTTATCTGTTTATTTTCTTTATTAAAGAATAATAATTCAGGATTTTTTTTGTATAATAAGAACCGTGAGCAATGTAACATTAATTTATACTATATAAAGAAACTTAGAAATTTGTAAGCCTACGACAATTAAAAATACTGAACAGGATTCCTGAATATATTATACAAATAATAAATATAAGGGATTTGAACTCAGACTTTCAAGCACCCACCAACTATCCACACTATCTCATACAACTTATGAGTGCTAGTTTAGCATAAAATATGTATATTGGTGATTATTTATTTTTTCTACATGTGTGTGGTCATGTGTATCAGTTGTATGAGATAGTGTGGATAGTTGGTGGTTGCTTGAAAGTCTGAGTTCAAATCCCTTATATTTACAATTAAAGCTTCAGGTTTGTGAAGAGTGCCTGGTTTTCAAATATTTTATAAAAATAATAACTTATTTATTTGTAAAGGTAAACCGTTCATGTATAGGCATTTTATTATATTTATTAATAATAAGAATGTTGGTCATTGGTGGTCAAGAGGTCAGCAACAGCTGCTTTACAAGCAGTTGTCCTGGGTTAGCATGTTCACTTCCCAGCTGATGCTATGACACATGAGGAAAAAAAAAAGAATGTCGGTAAATTTTTCTCAAGATGTATGAATTCATTTTAAATATAAATGCAGTAAGTTGAGATGAGCTCATTTATATCAGAAGAAAAACTGATAGTGAATCATTATAAGCATAAGGTAAATACGTTAGACATTAATGCTGTTCGATTGTCTCCAATGTATACTAATCACCATCATGTGATGTAATATACCAATTAATATGAACTGATTTTTGCTAACTATTGAGAGTAAAATGAATATGTTTGAGGAAAACCCAAGTCTTATATAATTGTAGTGACAAATTACAGATGGAATTTGAATAAATTATCTGACTCCTATAATTGGTTGTTTACTTATTAAATAAACCACTAATTATTCAGTTGTATTTTTATATTGGACTACTTCCACCATCTAATATGAGTATCGAATGTCTTTAGAAAAGTTTAACTTTATTTAAATATTCCAAATACATTCACCTGTTAGTAATAGCACATCAAACAGGTTAGTAAATGCACAATATTTTGAGAGGTATTATTATCTTTCTTCTTCAGGTGTTGGTGGCTTGACAAGTGACAGTACTCACATGGATTGGAACCTGGATCCTTAGATTCTTGATTATTGAATTTTAAGATAATACTTTAACCAACTGAGCCATCCTGTCAAAGATAACAGTCAGTAGAAATTTCATATACTTATCTATGAGATTCCTCCTGATTTCTCCACTTTTTCCTAAGAGCAAAGTTGATTAGTGGTTTCCATACATTATGTATAATAAGACTAGATTGGCTTATGGGATTTTTTGTCCTTGTTGTTGGTAACTTTTCTTTTCTATCCAATATTTTTGTATTTTCATATGTTCAGTGGGGCATACATGGTCTACTACCTTAGACACATCTGTTTTCTCTCTTTTAATCATCCATTTATGTGCTTACAAAGTGCTTTTCAATGGGACAACTGGTCTCACCAATATATATTTTTCCACATTCACATAGTATTTCATAGATGCAGTTTTTTTTCAGCATTTCAAGTTTAGACTTTGTAGATCTTAGAATTCCTTGTAGTGTGGTATGGCTCTGGAAAGCTGTTCTGATGTTATACTGATTGCAGATTTTTCTTTAATTTGTCTGCTATTTTTGGAATGTATGGATACACTACAGTACCAATAATTGTCTTTTCCCTTGATGGTTCTTTTTGTTGTTGATTTAATGTTTTCTTAATAACAGAATCATTTTTTAAGAATTTGTTTTATAAAGATCCCCTCTTTTTCCAAATCACTGGTTTCTGAGCAAACTTCTTTTGCTCTGTTCCATAGTGATAGTATAACTTCAAGTTTTGTGTTTGTGATTGAATGTATAGGCAAGGTATTTTCCTGTATGTGTAGGTTTTTGGTAAACTGTAGTTTTGATTTTGTCATGAGAGAGTCTTTTCACAAGAACATCTAAGAATGCCAATTTTTGTTCTTGTTCTGATTCTGTTGTAAATTTAATTGAAATGGATATGTTGTTGATATTTTTCTGGAAATTTTGTAGCAGTGCTTCACCATATGGCCATGCAACAAATGTATTATCCACAGAGCCAAACTTTAGGTGGATATGGAATAGTTTTTATGGCTGTGGTTTCATGTTGTCCCATATAAATATTGCTAATCAGGGGAGACAGTGGTAAGCCCATAACCATTCCTTGATTTTGTTGGAAGAATTCTGTGTTATATTGAAAGTAGGTTGTGTTTATACAGATTGTTAATAGTTCCATTATACTATCAATAGGAAAAGCTGTTCTGGTTTGTAAACTATTATCACCATTTATAGTGAAGCACTGCTACAAACTTTCTGGGAACACATCAACAACATAGACAAAATAAGAGTCATAGATCACATGACCCTATTCTCTAAAGCTTGCCAGTTATAAATAATGAGGATTGCCAATTCCTCAACAAGCTTTGTGATAAATTCTTAGCTAGAGAAAGCATTTAAAATATCTCTGTCAGGACCCCCCAAACCTCTGTCCATGGTTTCATGCTTTGGCTTTCCTGAGAGAGGTGCTAGAGTAGGTTCAGACACTACATCTAAAAATAGTAACCCAAAGCCAGCATTTAACTAAAATTTATCTATTGAGTGGAAAAATCATAAAATTTCAGACACCTACATGTCTTCAAACCCAGCTATTCAACTCAAATAGCTACATGGGGCTGAGAGATGTTCAGTCATACCATATATTGGTAGTCTTATCAATATAACATTGCATAAGGTGTAAGGAAGAGACAATAAATAGTCAAAATAAGAGTCATAGATCACATGATCCTATTCTCTAAAGCTTGCAAGTTATAAACAATGAGTATTGTCAATTCCTCAACAAGCTTTGTGATAAAGGCTTAGCTAGAGAAAAAAACATTTAAAATATCTTTGTCAGGACTCCTCCCCCCAAACCTCTGACCATGGTTTCATGCAATGGCACTCCTCAGAGAGGTGAAAATTTCAGATTTTTCACTCAATAGATAACTTTTGGTTAAATGCTGGCTTGGGTTGGTATTTTTAGATCTCATGTCTGAACCCACTCTAGCACCTCTCTGAGGAGTTCCAAAGCATGAAACCATGGTCAGAGTTTGGGGGAGTTCTGACAGAGATATTTTAAATGCTTTCTCTAGCTAAGCATTTATCACAAAGCTTGTTGAGGAATTGGAAATCCTCATTGTTTATAATTTGCAAGCTTAAGAGAATAGAGTCATGTGATCTATGACTCTTATTTTGATTATTTATAGTCTCTGACTTATGTCTTATGTGATGTTATATTGCTAAAACTACCAATATATGGTATGGCTGAAGATCTCTCAGCCCCATATAGCTATTTGAGTTTGATAGCTGGGTTTAAAGACATGTAGGTGTCTGAAAATTTCAGATTTTTTACTCAATAGATAACTTTTAGTTAAATGCTGGCTTTGGGTTGGTATTTTTAGATCTAGTGTCTGAACCTACCCTAGCACCTCTCTGAGGAGTGCCAAGGCATGAAACCATAGTCAGAGGTTTGGGAGAGTCATGACAGAGATATTTAAATGCTTTCTCTAGCTAAGCATTTATCACAAAGCTTGTTGAGGAATTGGCAATCCTCATTGTTTACATCAACAACATATCTCCTTCAATTAAATTCACATTAAAATCAGAACAAGAACAAAAATTGGCATTCTTAGATGTTCTTGTGACAAGACTCTCATGGCAAAATCAAAACTAGAGTTTACCAAAAACCTACACATACAGACAAATACCTAGCCTATATATCCAATCTCACCAGAAACACAAAATTTGGAGTTATACTATCAATATGGAACAAAGCAAAAAAAGTTTGTTCAGAAAACAACAATTTGGAAAAAGAAAAGATCTATATAGAACAAATTCTTATGGAAAATGCTTATACATCAGCTATTATTGAGAAAACATTAAATAGACAATAAAAAGAACCATCAAGAGAAAAGACAATTATTGGTATTGTAGTGTACCCATACATTCCAAAAATAGCAGACAAATTTAAAGAAAATCTGCAACAGCATAAGATCCCAAAAGCCTAAACTTGAAATGCTGAAAAGAAAAAACTACACCTATGAAATACCATGTAAATGTGGAAGAACATATATTGGTGGGCACAGTCATACCATTGAAAAGTGCTTGCAAGAACATAAGCTTATGATTACAAGAGAGAAAACATATGTGTCTAAGATATGGGAAAATACAAAAATATTGGATAAAGAAAAAGGTACAAAAAAAAAAATTTAAAGAAACTGCTCACATGACAAGACAAAAAAATCCCATAAGCCAACCTAGTGTGACTATACATACATAATGTATGGAAACCATTAATCAATTTTGCTCTTAGAAAAAACTAGAAAAATCAGGAGGATTCTCATAGATAAGTATATGAAATTTCTTTCTACTGACTGTTGCCCTTGGCAGGATGGCTCAGTTGGTTAGAGTATTATCTCAAAATTGAATAATCAAGAATCTAAGGATCCAGGTTCCAATACCATGCTAGTACTGTCACTGGTCTGGCCAGTAACACCTGAAGAAGAGGGAGAATAATACCTCTCAAAACATAATGCATATACTAACCTGTTTGATGTGTTATTACAAACAGTTGAAAGTATTTAAAATATTTAAATAAAGTTAAAGTTTTTTAAAGACATTCAATACGTGTATTAGATGATCGAAATAGTCCAATATAAAAATACAACTAGAATACCATACCATCATCACAAACCTTTATGAAAACACTAATTATTTACTTTCATTATTTATAAAATTCATATTCTAGGGTGATAAAATTACATGGAGATCATTTATGTCATCTAAATTTTGCAGATGAAATGGTTATTTTTGCAAATAATGCTTCAGAGCTTCAGAAAATATTGTTAAAGTTATCTGAAAAAGATAGGAAAGTAGGATTAAAGATAAATATTAAATAAATGAAAGTAATATTCAATGCATTTTCTAAGAAGAACAAAATAAAGATTGATAGTCATGAATTAAAAGACATTCACAACTATATATACCTTGAACAGATTATTAATATAGGTGGAAACATAATGGATATAATTAATCAAAGAATAAACTTGGATGTAGTGTTTTTGGTAAAATCTTAGTATTAAAAATATGCCTATGTATTTGAAAAGAAAGTGTTTTAACATTATATGTTACCAGTTCTTACTTACAGATCATCAATCCGCCCCCCCCTCCCAAAAAAAATATAGTAATGTTTAATATTTATCTTTAATTATTACTTTACTAATTTATCAGATAACTCTTGCAATATTTCTCAGTGTTTAGAAAAGACCTAGAAAGTGACCATATGTGAGATGGATAGATGAAGTAAGGAAGTTTGCTGGTGTGATGTAAAGAAGAGAGGCTAGAAATCAGACAAGCTGAATCAAACTTGAAAAAACCATCATTCTGCAGTTGGCTAATAATAGCCATTTTGTATTGTGATAAAATAAATATTTTTGGAAAAATAAAACTGGTGAAACTATCTAAAATAAATAAAATTATTTTATTTAAAATTAATTGTTTCTAATCAGCACATACATACTTACACACAAATCTTAAATTTTTTTTTCTATAATTAAATAAATGTAAATATTTATACTGATTTTTAGAAACAGGATCAGGTTTTTAGCCATCATATTTTAAATGTTGCTTAATAGTGCTTAATGGTAGTTATCTCCTATATATACAATAAAGATTATATCAAAAACAAACTCAATTTGAAGAACATCTACAACTTTGGAGGTTCTGAATTATCAAAATTTAATAGCTGTCCTTTCAGGAAAATAATAAGATACAATTTATTAAGAGAATGACTGGCTAAATGAATTGCAAAAAACAAAATTATGACAATTATGACTGGATTGACATAGAACAATGCATACAAATAACTCCCCTTCACACACACACATGCAAATATATATATATATATATCATTCAAAGCCAGTCAACACTTATACAATTCTAATATCAATAACAAATATATATATATATATATATATATATATATATATGTAATAATGCTTAAGGCTAAATGGTTTTGTAAGCAATCATTGAAAAACACTATCACTTAGACAATCCCAGTATAAATACAATCAACAATTTCAAACTGTTGTAAAGGCAACAATTTCAAACTGCTGTCAAGGCACCTTCCTTTTAACCTTTATTGTTAAAAGGAGGTTGCCTTGACAGCAATTTGAAATTGTTGATTATATTGATATTGTCTAAGTGTTGAGTGGTTTTTAATATATACATATATATATATAGGTAAAAATAGCCTTCAAATAATTTTTATAGAACAAAAGCTCATCTATGGCTCATATTTATTGTTAAAAGGAGGTTGCCTTGACAACAGTTTGAAATTGTTGATTATATTGATATTGGGATTGTCTAAGTGTTGAGTGGTTTTTAATATATATATATAGGTAAAAATAGCCTTCAAATAATTTTTACAGAACAAAAGTTCATCTATGGCTCTTATCCTTAGAAATGAACAATGAAAAGAAAACATTTCTAACCAAAGTTGAAAGTTTAAATATTTTCCAACCTCTTTTTACTCTCTACTAAAAATAGTTATTTATTCATTTGCCAGCCAATATTAAATAATTAACAGAGTTGGTTATAGTTGAATTACAGCAAATAATTCTATGTTTGATTGATATCCACATAATTTTCAAATTTTACCTAGCAGGAGTCCAAAACCAGTTACTGACTATCCAAGTGCATCACCATTATATCATAATGCTCTGTTATATATACTTATATTAATAATTTTAATAAGTTCATATATAATTTAAAATATGTAACATAATATAGACTTAATCATGGTGTAATTAAGACCAAATATATTACCCAATAATTCAGGAGTCTGATTTCCAAAGCATCATTTTTAATAAACAAGGACCACTTTATCTATCAATGACAGTCTATTGTCCAATAAAAAGATTGGGCATTGTTTGTAAGTTTGTGATTTTTTGAAAATCTGACTTGTGATTTATTGTCATACCCCATTCTAATTTAGTTGCTCCGTGAATAAATTGAAAATTTACCTTCTTTATTTTTCAATCTTCCAATGTAAAATGTCCTACAATTTTATCTTCTGTCTCTGATTTTCAACAACATTCCAATCCATTGTTAGTATTAAGGAGCTTTTGTTGTGTTCATTTTCAAAAATAATAATAATTAGATTATTTATTTGCTCAAGAATTCTCATAAGAGGTTTGAATACAGGAGCTGAGAGAACTGGAGCCTTGATTCATAGGTCTTGAGTTCCAGAATCCATAATTCTACTAAACCATACAATATATTTTGAATTACATTTTTGATTTTTACCTACTCATCATCATATTGTTTATGTAAATGGTTATTCGTATTATCACTACAATCCTTGA
Source organism: Epiperipatus broadwayi (assembly GCA_028023455.1). Taxonomy (NCBI): domain Eukaryota; kingdom Metazoa; phylum Onychophora; class Udeonychophora; order Euonychophora; family Peripatidae; genus Epiperipatus; species Epiperipatus broadwayi. The sequence continues at coordinate 7,030,429 of JAQFVV010012416.1, read as the reverse complement.
AATAACTTTTAGCTCTTCTACTATCATTTATAAGACTCTAACTTGCAAAATCTTTTCTTGACTTTGGTGCTAAGATAATAATAACAATGATTATAAATGGATGACATAGATGATTTCAGGGATAAAAAAACAAAATCTGATTTAGCACCCACGTGATCTCTTCTGAGCAGAAATAGAGCATTAAATTATGAATAAAACTTTTTTCTAGTTAATTTCTCTAATTAAAGCATATTTTAAAATCTGAATAAGTTAATTAAGTTTTTCTTACCTTCCTTGTTGTCTTTTGATTGCAAGTCTTTGCTTATTTCGTTTTTGCTCCAGTTTCACTAGTTGAAGAAGATTCTCAGAAAGAACACCTATTGGCTAAAATTAACATTAAAGAAATAAGATTACATATGTATATGTAATATAGAAACATATTTTTTTTTACAATTCTGTAAATCTATCTACTGTAAGGTTGAATCATCAATGAACTCAGATGATATAGTGCTATAATATTTCCAGGCCAGTTTCTTGGTGAATTTGATGCACATAAACATCTAATAGGCACCATTTTCTATTTTATGCTATTCAAACTACCTCATTCGTATAGTTCTATAAATCCAAAATTAGTCAGTTTCTAATTCCAAATAATGAGCATTGATTACTCAAGCTTATGGCAGATAATTATGGAATTGGGTGAATACATCTGCTCTTGGAAGCATATGTTCTGAGTATATGAAAAAGTCATGTGACATTGTTGTTGATGTAAATGAAAATAAATTACTATTAATAAATAAATCCTATCTCCATCACCCATTTTTTTATTTGTTTTGCAATATATTCAACATATATATTTAGGTTTTGGGAGAAGAAAACTATCCTACTATGCATTACGAAAGAAAAGCACTCAAAGTCGATAAATGTTTTAAAAAATGGCGGCCACTTGTTATTTAAATGTACTTATCAAGTAAACCAACATTCACGGAAAATACTGGAAGTAGAATGTGATCTTTATTTAATAGCCAAATTTTAAAATCAGCTTTTTATTTGCAAAAGTTCAAATTATATATCCCAGGGCAGAGTAAGTACCTCATTTTTAATGATATGTGACATTGAATCACATTTGTTTATATAAATGCAATTATTAAATAACACAGCCTTATATATATATATATATTGTAACCTGCTGGAGAATGAACCATCCAAGCAAAGATAAGCTAAGCAGCGCGAGAAGACAAGCGATTACAAGCAACATAAGCAAATAATAATAACCACTGATCTCAGAACTGCTTTAACAAGTAATTACTGATGAATTAATAATTGCCTAGCTCAGAATAATAATGAAAATAAATTTAATTACGAGACAGTGTTCCCATGCTACGGTGTACAGACTGCTTTAAAATCAAATAAGTATCAAAGACACCTACTTGACCGCATAGAACTACCATTGAATTCCAGCCCTTTAAAAATTACAATCATATCTCTATAACTAACTATAATAATCCTATTTAAATAAAGCTAAAATAATATTCCAATTAAATATTTAAAAATAATAATATTAAAATTTATTATAAGAATAAATTTATATTCTAATTTTAATTTGAAGTAAATCTTGATCTAAACTTTATTGTGTTTTAATCTTTATCCAGGGAGAATCTATTACAGAAAGAACAAAGCACAGGCTATTGGATAACAAAGGGCAATTTTATGGAAATCTAATAATCCAGACAAAATTTAGAAAAATAGAAAATAATATATTATTAAACAAACTAGAATAACTTTACTCTGCAATATGATAACTAAATTATAAAATTAATTACTTTACGTCTTATAGGATTTTAAATTAATTTACGAAAAATCTCTATTATAATTTAAGAAATCTAATAAAATATAATTTGGATTATTAAAATACTCGGGAATCATCTCTCAAGATGACAGCACCAACCTTTAATACTATAAATATAGTATAACTAATCTTATAATGCAAATATTTAAACAAAGTTTATTATTTTCTTTAATAAAATAACTGGCATATGGATATCCAAATACAGTTCTGCTTACACATCTTAAAACAATAAGTTCTGTATTTGAATGCAAAATAAGTCAAATCGTAATATTATTAATTGTTACCAATTTTAAATAGATAAAAGCAATTTCTTAAATCTGATATGACATAAGCTTATGTGATGATTAAACATGACACTCTTGTGCATGATCCAATAGATTTTGATTTCTTCGAAAGCTTCTATGAAGCAATTATAATTCATGAACCAATTGACATATATACTTTAATAAAACCATTATCTTCATAAATCATTTTCGTTAACATAATACATATTTCCAAATAAAATAATTTATTATCAGTGTGCAATTTAAATATAATGTAAATATTAAATCAAATTAAGATCTGTGCTGATATCAAATAGAAATAGGAAAACATAAATAATGGCAAAACAACCAAACTTAAAGTTTCACAAAAATTAACAATTTATTATAAAAACAAATTTTTATAACTTACAAGAAAACACTATTAAAGTTTTATTTACATTATATAAAACATCCCAGTGAGACAATTGTTTACATATTTTACTAGAATAAATTTAATGTTATAAATTTTTGTTATACAATTGACAACAACTTAGATTGCTAATCAATTAATTTCAATAATTAAGTTTTCTTTATCCTTTTCAAATAAACAATACAAATATTTTTCCATACCATCATATTTTCAAGTGGGTAAATATTTTTGATGAAGGCTGGCACAGTTATAAGTTACACTTTACTTGAGTTATATTGATATAAGCAATATAAAATACTACTGTAACAGGAAGTACTTTAGAACTAATCATTAATATTGGTTAAAAGCATGTTTTACCTTTTATAGCAAATACATATTTCCTTCAGTTAATTAATAAGCATATACTCTGTTTTAACTACTGTATTAACTATTTGATAATAATTAAGCTTTTCAGAAGTATTATTTCTGAAAGAATATTTAATACACTTATGAATAAATTCCAATATTTTGAAATAAATAATAACAAGTCATAAAATAGGCAAAACTCTCCATACAGTAGTGCCACTCAGTGGAAGCCAGAGTAATCAATGGATGCCAGAAGAAACAGTGATCATGTGATGTTTAATGGGTTAACTTGGTCATACTTGAAATAGTTTTAAATTTAAAATTAATATATTTAAAAATAATGTATTATAATTATTCCTCTTATATATATATTTTTTTAAAAAATAGCAATTATGTACGATCAATTGACTGTCTATATTGCTATCGTGATTATTTGGTAAAGTCATAATTATTTTACTTTTATATTTAAATTATCATTAAAGTTGCCTATGTGTAATGTTAAGGAACATCCATAGTATTACTGACTCTTCACACATAGAGGATATAAGTCCTAGATTTTGCAACTATGCACAAATACATAGGTTTAGGTGGATGGAATAAATTTCATTAAGACTTCAACATATAATTGCTAAATTAGGTGTGATGTCTAATTGGATTCTTTGATAAATACATTTGAATAAGCTGATATAGGAAGATTATGGGAATTACATCATAATGACCTAATCTGCCCACATGGCTAGAAGACCTATATTTACCCTACAATTTATTCTATGCGTTATGGGAATGAAACTTAAAAAAAACAACAACAACTGAACACCCATATAAACCAACAATTACATTTTGCTGAGAAATCCTTAAGTTTAAGACACTGTAAGCATACCCAAGCAATAAACTACAAGTATGATATTAAGGTACTCTTTTTAAATAACAACTAAGATATAACTTGGAAATAACATATAAAATTCCCCCACAGAAATAAATAGATGCTTAATAGAAGAATTATAGTCACTCTAACTTAATTATAATTTCACTAATATAGTCTAATGATAACTATAGCATACACATAGCAATAAAATACACATGTAAATAAGTGTTCAATAAAAGAATTTATCATCTAACATATGTACAATCATGCCGGTGCCAATAACCGACCTTAAGAAACATCATTCACTCTGACGCAAATATTCTTTATAAATTTCAAATGACAATTAGCGTGTTATGAGAAATAATTTTTCATAACAAATTCTGAAATAATACTAAATATGAAATTATAATAAATATAATATTCTAAATAAATAATTAAATTACCAAAACTATTATTGTTTAATAACATTTGTCGAATGAAATTCCATTGAAATGTCAAAATAAAGTTATTATTTATCTCCTCACTTTAAATATACATACCCTATATTATTTTATGACCATACATACATTTTAAAATCAACATGACAAATATTAAATATAATATATTTCTTAAAGCATAACAATTTAAAATTAAAAGTAAAAAATGAAAAAAAAAGTTAAATTTTCTTTTTATCAACACATCTTCGACAACGGATGACGAGTTCAGAAAATAAGCTTTAGAATAATAACAGACGAATCTCAATACCAAATTCAGTAAAAGTTTTTTTCAAGAGTTTTATTCTTTCATTTATAAGTGATTCTAGTACATTGTACAGACTTACACCACATTTATATATGTAATATATGCAAGATTCAAACTCATATTTTCACATGACCCACAACTCTCAGTGCCATCTTATATTTCTAACCCACCTGATCACACACATGTTGAAAAGATAAAAAAAAAATCACCAATATATGTATTTTGTGCTAAACCAGTACTCATCACTTGGTTCAGATTACCATATCCATACATATATACAATCAGTACTCAACTTTATATTAAGATAGCCAACCTTCATATTTTAATGAACAGGCTTCAAACGACTCCAACCCACAACTCTTTAGCCTCCCATTTCATTGAAAACCTGATAATGAAATGTTCAAAGTCCACATTAGTACCAAGGTTGTCATCCTACCCATGTTGATGTTTAGTTATTCTTACTCCTCATGTACAGGAGAATAATCCATATATACATACATATGCAAGGGATGGGTAGACCTGTTAAAAACTATTTATATAAATTAATACATTGTACAGGTTTACACCTGCATTTATATAAGTAATATATGCAAGATTCAAACTCAGACTTTCACATGACCCACAACTCTTAGTGCCATCTTATATTGCTGACCCATCTGATCACATACATGTTAAAAAGATAAATAATCACAAGTATATGTATTTCATGCTAAACCAGCACTCATCAGTTGGTCCAGATTACCATCTCCACACATATATACAATCAGTACTCAGCTTTATATTAAGATAGCCAATCTTCATACTATAATGAACAGGCTTTAAACTATTCCAACCCATAACTCTTTAGCCTACCATTTTATTGAAAATTTGATGATGGAATGTTCAAAGTCCATCTTAGTGCCAAGGTTGTCATCTTACCCATGTTGATGTTTAGTCATTCCTACCCCTCATGTACAGAAGAATACTATATTGGTGATTATTTATCTTTTCAACATGTGTGTGATCAGGTGGGTCCACAATATGAGATGGCACTGAGAGTTGTGGGTCATGTGAAAGTCTAAGTTTGAATCCCGCATATATTACACATTTAAATGCAGGTGTAAGCCTGTACACTGTATTAATTTATATAAATAGTGTGTAAAAGGTCTACCCACCCCTTGCATATGTATGTATAAATGGATTGTTCTCCTGTACATGAGAGGTAAGAATGACTCAATATCAACATGAGAAGGATGACAACCTTGACACTAATGTGGGCTTTGAACATTCCATCACCAGATTTTCAATGAAATTGTAAGCTGAAGAGTTGTGGATTGGAGCAGTTTTCTTGCAGTGTATTATTTTCTTCCATCCATTTTGCCAATCTTCCAGTCACTATATATAAGAAAACTTTATATAGCACTGATGTTACCACTATTGGTCTATTGTTGTTTAACTTTCTATGATCCTTATTTTTTCCTTTAAATGGTAGCCTTATTCTTGTATTACTCCATCTATCTGGAAATTTTCTCATCTGTGCCATCTTATTAAAACATGACAATAGATTTAATTTTGCCCTAGTTTCCAAATTCATTACCATCTTTGTTGCTCATTTATCTAAACCTCTCACTTTTCCACTTTTCAACTTCTTTCCTGCCTCATTCAATTCATTTTCTGTAAAACTCAATTTTCCCATTACTATGTGCTTTTATATCTGTTATTATTCTGTTCTTCACATCTAACAACATTTCTATATCCATTACATACTTATTTAAGATTGTCTCTAATTCTTCTCTAGAGCTATATTCTTTCTGTTCATTATTTAATAATACTATTTCTTTCTCCCCTATATTCCTTTTTTTAATATATTTCAAAATTTTTTTTACTCCCATCTCTTCCATTTTTATTAATATCTTTCAATAATTTACTATTTAATTTCATTCTCTCCCTATAATTATTTATTTTATTCAACTCCTTTTTTAAAAGTTTTTCCATTTAATATTAACATTTTTTTCACTTTCTTTATTTTTAATAGCACACTTATATTCTCTGCATGCTTTCCCCTCTCTTTTACACTTTTACTATTTCTCACTTTTCTATTACTTTTATTTTCCTGAATATTTTCATCTAAAACCCTATTTGCCACTTTTTATACTTCCCACACCAGTCCTTATACTCACCCCCAACAAACTCCTCCAATAATTTCTTCTACTTTTATTTTATATTCTTCTAACTTATTTTTATCACTTATTCTCCATCCACATCTTTCACTATCCTTTCTACTTTTATTTTCCATCACATTACTAACCATTTCTATTATAAAGAAATTATGATCACTATTACATAATCTTCATTATCAAACACTTTAATTTTCTGTACTTTATTCATCCCTTTTTCTCTAATAATACATAATTTAATGTGTGAAATATATTATTTCTAGACCATGTGTACTGTCCCTCATAAATATTTGATAAATATCCAATGCTCAAATTCATTCTCTGACAAAAAAATTTCAAAAGCTGTCCATTCTTGTTATACACTTCATCCATTTCTTTAATATACCCATTCATATTTTCTATAACCATTATTTTCTTTCCACTTTTTTTGAAACTCTGTATATCCTAAACTAGGCATTCACATATGCTACTGTTCCACTCCATTATAGTTTTATTATCTCCAGTGATCATATAAATTATAGCCACCAACCATTCTTGTCTTCTTAACCTTATCTCAAACCACAAATGATCTTCACACTTTACAGTATTTAACCATTTTTTTTGACATAACTTTTCTTTTATACTTATACCATTCCATACCAAATTTTCCAATGTATGTTCTTTTCCTTCTCTTAGATATGTTTCCACTACTGCTAATACCTCAAACCCTTTTTTTAATTGCTTTGTTTAATTCCAACCATCTTTCTGGTCTTCTACCATCTTGAACATTCAAATATCCAATTTTAACAATTTCTTTCTTCTTACTATACTTTTATATATATTTTTTCACTCTTTCTTCTCTATTACATTTATAATTAGTTTGTTTATATTAGTTTTACAGACTCATTCCCTCTCCACAGCTACATCTCTCCACAATACTGCCATCTAATGTAAACATGAATAATCAATGATAAGCAGACATTTTATTGCAGCTAAACCCTTCATAAAATATTTGGTAATTAAGATTGCCAGTAGATGTCATGGGAGTGGTGATGGTTTTATTTTGTCATATTATGTAAGCCAGATAATTATTCTTATATCTTCTCCTTTCTTTTTTTTTTGCATTTCTTCATATATATTACTTTTTTTTTTTTTTTTTATAAATCTCATATACACTCTAATGCAATTTTTATAATTCCTTCTTTATTTTTCTAAAAGTTTCAACTATCATGCAGACTTCATCAGGAGTATATAAAAAGAGGTCAAAGAATTTTAAAAAGAGTCAGTTATAAATGTGAAAAGAAAAAAGTTATAAAAAGGTAAGTAAAATGAGTAAGTAAATTAAAAATGAGAATAATTAATAAAATTAGGAATAGGAATAAATAAAAAGTATTGATAAAAGAACAAATATAGATAAATGATAGAAAGAAAAAAATTAGAGTAATAGGTGCTAGAAAATAAAGTAGAAAGGTGATAGAGATATATTAAAGAATAATGTTAGACTGATAGACAGGATAAAAGTAGAAATAAAGAATAAAAATAAATAAATAAATAAATAATAAGAAAATAATAATTAGGAAATAAGAGAAGCAAAGTTATAGAAATAAAAATAAAATATAATTATGAAAAATAATGTAAAATATGTAATTTTATATGTATATAAAATAATGGTTATATGATTGTGTTTAATTACTGTAGCTCTGAAGAAGACTGCAAGACAGTCAAAACTGTTAGAAAAATAAAAGTGGAATTGTAAAAATTGCATTAGAGTGTATATGAGATTTATAAAAAAGTAATATAGTAAGCCGGAGAATTAAATGATTTGCTGTTGTTAATAATAAAAGGCATTAAAAAAAAAAGGAACAGGGAAGTGAGTGGTTTAAAAAATGCAATACTTTATAAAAAATATGAATGTTTTAAAGATTCAGAAATCATATTTTATAATGATAACTCAAATTCAGAAACAGAATATTAGGTATTAATTACTTAGTCAGGCTTGGTCGCTTGATGGCATTATTACCAGTCAAAAACAATACAATGCAACGCTACCAGCAAGACACACACAAAAAGAGTAATATGAGTTGTTAAGCAGAAAATAGTTCCAATTATTTAAGAAAAGTCTATAGCTGTTACTAATACAATTTTTTATTTTTGCATACCAAATTAAGATATTTAAAAATAAATATACACGTATTGCACGAATTGATGAGGAAATGACCTTTGTATTGTTTAAAGTAAGGTGTTTAGGTTTTATTTTTATTACCAATATTTGTGTAAAGGCTGCAGAAAGGAGTTTTGCTATTAACTGAAAGGAGACCCTTTGATTCCTCTTGGAGGCCTTAAAGGAACCAAGCAGGGCAAATTCCTAATGTCCACTCCATATGTTCTTGTCGTTGCAGCTGTTTTTACTATGTGATTATTCATATAGTATACGAACATGGATGGGCTGCTCACCAACACGCATTAGCCAGTGTGGTGAGTTTATTGGCTTTTTACCTCTGAGTTTAAGATCAAGAAACACCATGGTCTTTCTTCTCAGTGCCTGATAAGGCAGAATGAATGTTTGTGTAAATGATAAATATTTTCCCAATACATATATACAATTATGACAGACAAAAATAAAGCATGGCCCTTATTCCCAGGAGGCTGTAAAGTCACCAACCAAGGCAGTGGTTGGTGGCCAAAGGCGGAGGGTGCTAAGAATCCCCTGATTGTGGACCCAGGCGCCATTTGATGATGACTTTTTATTTAGGTACTTATAACTGCAGATCACTTTCAAGTGAAGGAAGATTGGAAGAATTAGAAGAACTCTCTTATATTAAATGGGACATTATTGGACTTTGTGAAGTTAGAAGAAAAGGTGAAGAGACAATTGATTTAAAAAGTGGACATATACTCTATTATAAAGGCATAAATATTGGAAATACAAGTGGAGTAGGATTCATTATAAATAAAAAGTGGAAGAACAATATTGTGGAGATTGATGGTGTATCGGACAGAGTGGCAAGATTAGTTATACAACTTAATAGCAGATACCAAATGCAGATAATTCAGGTTTATGCCCCAACAAGTTCTCATAGTGATGAAGTAGTAGAAGATTTTTATATGGATGTACAAAAGGCTTTTGATCAGAGTAAACACCATTTTAAAATTGTTATGGGAGACTTTAATGCTAGAATTGGCAAAAAAATGAAAGATGAAAGTGCTGTGGGTAATTTTGGTTATGGTAATAGAAATGAGAGAGGACATAGACTTGTGGAGTTTGCAGAAAAAGAAAAACTTTATATTATGAATTCTTTTTTTGAGAAAAATGTTAAAAGGAAATGGACATGGAAGCATCCAAATGAAGGTACAGCAGAATTGGATTATATTTTGACTAACATGAAATACATATTTCAAGATTGTAATGTTCTTAATAAATTTAACACAGGAAGTGATCATCGATTAGTAAGGTGTAAGATACGTGTTAATGTAAAACTAGAGAGACAAAAATTATTAAGAAAAACAATATTTACAGTCGATATTCCTAATCTTCAGAAACATTCTAATGAATTTAAATTAGAACTTACAAATCAGTTTCAAGTATTAGTAGATTTTGAACATGATTCAGATTTGAATGAAATTAATATGAAAATAACTGAGACACTTTTGAAAACTGCAACAAAGATAGCTGGTAGAAAGAAACAGCAATTGACCAATAAAATTTCTACTGAGACTAGAGAATTTATGAAGAAACGAAGGAATATGACGATATACAAAAATGATGCATTAAAAAGAATTGAATATCTCGAATTTTGTAAAATAGTGCGGAAAAGAGTTGAAAATGATATAAGAAAGTATAACTGTGAACTAGTAAGGAAAGCTGTAGAAGAAAATAAAAGTCTTAAGAATGTAAAACAACATTTTGGTATTGGTAGGAAATTTATATCTGCAATAAGAAAAAAAGATGGAATTATTACTAAAAGGAGAGATGACATGAAATTGGTAGAAGATTTTTATCAAGAATTATATAGTAATAAAGAACAAGTACCTCCTATATCTATTACATCTTCCAAATTGCCCAGAATTTTAAATGAAGAAGTGAGACATGCAATTAAATGTATGAAAAAAGGAAAGGCTCCAGGTAATGATGGAATTATAATTGATATATTAAAAGAAGCAGGTGAAGAAATAGAAATTTTTTTAGCAAAGTTATATACCAAATGTCTAAATGATAAAGATGTACCGGAAGATTGGAAGAATGCAGTAATAATATTAATATTTAAAAAAGGTGATAATTGAAGATATTAGAAATTACAGACCTATCAGCCTTTTATCAGTTTTATATAAAATTTTTACCAAGATAATTACTACTCATCTACAGAGAACATTGGATTTCCACCAACCAAGAGAACAAGCCGGATTTAAAAGTGGTTTTAGTACAGTAGATCATATCCAGGTATTGAGAGAAGTTATAGAAAAGACAAATGAATATGAGTTGCCATTATGCTTAGGATTTGTAGATTATGAAAAGGCATTTGATTCTATAAACATTTCTTCAGTGATTAAAGCATTAGATCATCAAGGTATAGATCCAGGATATTGTCATATTTTAAAGAATATTTATAAAAATGCAACAGCAACAATTAGATTACATAATGACACAGGGAAAGTCAACATTGAGAAAGGTGTAAGTCAAGGTGACTCCTTATCTCCAAAACTTTTTACGGCAGTGCTGCATGAAGTATTTTGTGGATTAAAATGGGAAACTAAAGAAGTGAAAGTAAATGGTGATTATTTAAGTCATTTAGATTTCGCAGATGATGTAGTTGTTTTTGCAAATAATGCTTCAGATCTGCAGCAAATGTTGCAGGAATTATCAGATGAAAGTAGGAAAGTAGGATTAAAGATAAATGTTAAAAAGACTAAAGTAATGTTTAATCGATTTGCTCAAAATATGAAAATAAAGATTGATTATGATGAATTAGAAGAAGTTAACAGTTACAAATACCTAGGTCAGATTATTAATACAGATGGAAACATAATGGAGGAAATTAATCATAGAATTAAACTTGATTGGAGTGCTTTTGGTAGAAATAACTTGATACTAAAAGGAAATATGCCTATGTGTTTGAAAAGGAAGGTTTTTAACAAATGTGTTTTACCAGTTCTTACTCATGGATCTGAGACTTGGACACTTAATAGAAGAGCAATTCAGAGACTTCAGACCATTCAAAGAAGTATGGAGAGATGTATGTTGGGAGTAACAAGAAGAGATTGTAAACACAATGTATGGGTAAGAGAACAAACAGGTGTTACTGACCTCATTGAAAAAATTAAAAGATTGAAGTGGAGTTGGGCTGGATATATTGTTAGAAGAGATGATAATAGATGGACAATTGAAATTTTAAACTGGATTCCAAGAGATTGTAAAAGACCCAGAAAGAGACCACATGTGAGATGGATGGACGAAATAAGAAAGTGTGCAGGGGTGATGTGGAGAAGAGAAGCTAAAGATTGGAGAAGATGGATTAAACTTGGAGAGATCTTCATCCTGCAGTGGATTGATAATGGTTGATAATGATGATGATTTGTGTAAATAATATTTCTGTAGTGCAGTTAGCCCAGATCACAATCTCTTATACATATCTTTAACATTATTCAGTATATAAACATCACATGACCACCTCCTCTTATGCTTGTGTATAACTGTTGTTAAAACAGGCAAAACTCACTATATATATTGCCACACACAGCAATCTAGAGTAAGCAACAGATGCCAGAAGGCTTGTGCATATAATCCCCATCTAGTGCCTACTCATCCAATATCCCCAGACTAGTTTCAGGATTATGGCCTTCATCAGTGAGGAGCCTTGGATCTGAAAGCACTACCCCTAGATCTTAGGATCTAATGCAACCCTCCAGCAACCACCTTTTATCTTCATTTAACTACAAAAGTATGAGTCTTAAACTGAAAACACCTTAATGTTTTTAATCCAAGCCCATTAGCTTATATAGTCATATGGGTCTGAACCCAGTTCAGTACCCATACATTTTGGTGTCTTTGGTTCTTAAATAACCATAGTCACCACTATCCTATTAGGCAGGATTGGTTTTAAGCCAATTAACATCACATGACCATGATAGCAAATTATTACAGTTTAATTAATAAGTGTCAAACTTAATGCCCTCACAACTTTGACAATGGAAGTACTATATATTAATAATTTTTATGAGTCATTCATTTGACTAAAGATTATCCACTTAATAAATAATATTTCTGTAGTGTAATTTCCACTATACCATTTTCACGCAAGGTTGAGACTGGTTTCTCTCTGCTTTTAATACTTTGTGAATAATCGCTAGTCTAATGAACGACTAATAAAAATTATTAATATACTAGATGTAAATATTTAATTAGCATAAATATTATGCAATATTTAACTTTACAAAAATAAATAAGACATTTATTTTATATAGCGCAATGTTTTTTTATAAACTTTAAGATTTGCCCATACATATACGTTTGGGTCAAAAAGATATATGGATTCATTCTATCTTTTCCCAAAGACTTTATCTTATGTTTGAAAAAGTGTGAGTATTCATTTATATAGTGACATCTACAAAGCACATGTGTATTAGCTTATTGGTATTAAAGTTTATAAAAAACATCGCGCTATATAAAATAAATGTCTTGTTTACATATGTTTAATTTAGTAAGAATGACGTATGTAAATTCTAGAAATTTCACAGGCATCATTAACGTAGTAAAAAGATAATTTAAAGTGATCAATTAACAACTTCATGCTCTCATTTTCAAACACTTAAGATTTACCTATACATGTATGTTTGGGTCGAAAAGATAGATGGATTCATTCTATCTTTTCCCAAAGACTTCATCTTGTGTTTGAAAAATAAATAGTGAGAAGCTTCACAAAAGAATATTGTGTAACAGGTATTTATCAATTTAGATGTTGTCCTCATATTATCAAAAAAAAAAAAAGTTGTCAAATAGTGATGGTACATAATTTAAAATCTTGGCTGTTATAAAGAATTGGGAAATCATATCACTTTATTAACAAAGATGGTAATCAAATCTATCTAACATTAATAATTCTTTCTTTAATTTTTAGAAACAAAGCAGAAGCTTTTGACACATACAGATATGTAATATTTGAACAATATATTTATACTTTTAAACTTATACTAAAGAATAGATGCTTACCTTTTCAACTAAAACAGAATTCTTTTGAATATTTTCTTTATTTGTTTCAATATTTTTTTTGATTTCTATAACTTCATTGTTTGATATATCTTCATTTTTATATTTATTTATTTCATTTTCAGTATTTTCTTTATTATTATTGCTGTCATTTTTAATTAATTCAACGTTTTCATTTATTATTAATACTTCAGCTGATGGGTTTTCATCTCTCTCCTTTATTCCATGGTGAACTTCTGTTTCAGAGCTCCCAATCTCTTCATTATCTTTTGTGTCATCACAGCTACTATTTACTTCAGTATTCTTATTTGCCACAGTGTTTCCATTTATTGCAGCATCACAGTTTGTAATGTCTTCTAAACTGTCTTCATTAGTTTCATTTATTTGATAAGCTGAGAGAAAAAAAGTAAAATATAAAAGAAAATTAACAATTAAATTATAAAAAAGTTGCACTTATATATATATTTTTTTGTATTTTGCACATGACTTTTAGTCCATAAATAAATCACAATTATTAAATATATAGTTTTGAGAATATATAAACTTATTTATTGAGCAATTAGCTTTGATTGCAAAGAAATCAAGTCATATCTCATGTAGCTCTTAATAAGCTTTCCCAAATATCCTTATTCCCAGACCAGTTTCTAACTGTTGGCTTTCCTCAGTGAGGCACTAAGATATTCACTGAGGAAAGCCAACAGCTAGAAACTGGTCTGAGGTAGGGATATTTGGAAAAGCTTGTTAAGAGTTATTAAACCTCATTATGTAATAATTAACATTGAGTATGTTAGTTGAATAGATAGTCAAATGTTGGAAATTTAATGAGGAATTCTCTATGGATTTTTCTAAATAATTTTTCAGCTTAATGAAGCAAAGTAGAGGTCAGATTCTGGAGCATAAAGTCATCAAATCTGTCCCTTTCAATGCTCAAGTTTATTATCAATTACGATTAATAAAGCCATTTGATTATTTAGTTATAAAAGCATACAGAAAATTTCCATTAAGTTTCCAATATCTAAATCTATAAATCTGGAAAAATCTTGTTACCTGTTTATATTATTTTAAGCTAGCTTTTGATTCTTTAAAATATCATATTCATAACATGATTTTAATCTTACATATCTTATTATTTATTTAAGTCTCATGCTGCAGTAATTTGAAAATTTTATAATCATTAATTCCTTAAGTCATTTGTATTTATAATGAATTAAGCTTCCTTAGACTTTCTTTTTCTATTACTTTATTCTTGCCACATAACTTTAACCCAGTGGTTCTCAACCTTTGTTTGGCCACACCCCCACTTAAGTATCTCTAAAATCCTGATGCCCCCCTTTATGTTATATAATTTTTATTACTCCAAAAGTGAACTTCTATTCATGTGGAAGAAGCTAAAATGTCATTAATGAAATGACAATGGAAGTACAATGAAGTTTCAAATGCTTAACAATGGAGAGGTAAGAAGTAAAGGTTATTTAAACACAAAAGACACTGAAAAAAAGATAGCATCGAAGGAGAGACATTTAAAAACATTCTTAGTTTAGTTTATGAATAATACAACAATTAATTTTAATTAATTTTATGAACAATTAGCGAGCTTTCAAATTCGCTGTTAAAATATACTGTTAATAACTAATTCTCATTTTGCCCTCCAATCAACCCCCACCTATTGTGCCCTACATTGGGAACCACTGCTTTAACCTGTCCTGAGGTAAACAATAAGATGTTTCTTTCTCACGTTCTAAAAACACAGTTTTAAATAACCATTTTTTTATTTAGTCTTGATGTGTGTATTGAACAATATAATTGTAGATTAGCTTTTGTTTCATCAAAATATATTATCAACATTTGGGCATATTGCTATAGTCCATAGATATTCTATGTCTGGTTGAGCATTTTTGTTTATTTTATTTGTGGAATTATTTATAAGTCTATCCAAATCCCTAGCTGATTTATATCTGATAATTAATTTTGTCTTTACAAACATCATTTATTTTATATATTGTGCTCTGGTTATAACATAGAAATCTGTGGTTCATTACATTCTATTTTGATTTATGTTACTTTGAACAATAGAGATTAAATATATGCAGGTTTAAGCCTGTATAGTGTACGAATTTACATATTGAAACATATTGCATCAATCTGGCCATCACTTGCATATGTAGGTAAAAATGGATTATTCTCTTATACACAAGGGGTCAGAATGACTAAATGTCAATATAGGTAGGATAACAATCTTGGAATTAATGTGGGCTTTGAACATTCCATCATCAGATTTTCAATGAAATGGAAGCTGAAGAGTTGTGGGTTGGAGTAGTTTGAAACCTGTCCATTAAAGTATGAAGATTGGCTATCTTAATATAAAGCTGAGCACTGATTGTATATATGTGTGGCAATGGTAATCTGGACCAACTAATGAGTGTTGGTTTAGCATGAAATACATATATTAGTGATTATTTACCTTTTCAACAAATGGGTGATCAGGTGGGTCAGCAATATGAGATGGCATGGAGAGTTGAAGGTCATGTGAAAGTCTGAGTTTGAGTCTTGCATACAACCCTCATATAAGTATGTAAAAATGACATGAGGGGTCAAAATGATTAAATATGAACATGGGTAAGATGACAATTTTGGCCTAACATGGGCTTTGAATATCAGATTTTCAATGAAATGGAAGGCTGAAGAGTTGTGGGTTGGAGTAGTTTGAAGTCTGTTTATTAAAGTATGAAGATTGGCTATCTTAATATAAATCTGAACACTGATTGTATATATGTGTGGAGATGGTAATCTGGAGCAACTAATGAGTGCTGGTTTAGCACAAAATACATATATTAGTGATTATTTATCTTTTCAACATATGTATGATCAGGTAGGTCAGCAATATGAGATGGCATGAAGAGTTGAAGGTCATGTGAAAGTCTGAGTTCAAATCCCGCATACATTACACACACACATATATATATATATATATGAAGAGATTTAAGTAATAAAGGCTATCACCTTAAGACTGCACCTGAATACAACAGTAGGAACCTCTACAAATCTTTAACACAAGATTAATTATGACTTTGAGTGGCTCTTATCTTCAACTTACTTTTTAGTTATACAGGCAAATCTAAAGCATTTTGATTTGAGAGCATGAGGCTATTAAATACCTCACTGAGTAAGTCCATAATTTCTATTACACACTAATGTTCAATAGCCTCATGCTCTCAAATCAAAATGCTTTAGATTTACCTATATAATTAAAAAGTAATGAAGATAAGAGCCGCTCTTGTCTTTTAAAGTCATTAATCTTGTGTTAAAGATTTGTAGATATCCCTACTGTCGTATACAGGCACATAGTCTTAAAATGATAGCCTTAATATATATTACTTTACATAATGAGTATGCTCTTAACAAATTAATAATTACAACTTTAAATAGAGATTAAAAGAACTTTTTAATTTAAAATTATTTTTAGCAAAAAGACAATCTTCATCTGTCTGACTTCTGCATTTGAAATATATTAATGGTTGTATTAATCTTTCCAATACAAACATTGATCTTCAGATCGTTTCCTAATATTTTAAATCCAACCCATAAAAACTTTGGTTTAGTCATTACTTTTTAAAAACCAAGATGTTTAGCAACCAGTTATTAAAAAAAAAATCTTCAGCAATTTAATTTAGAAAGTTATTAATTACTTCATGAATCAATTTAAATATCTCTATAGATTTTTGTTAAAATATGGATTCAGACTTTGAAGGGCAACACTTAGTCTAAAGTACTATGGCTGCATTTAATAAGTGATAGGACATTTATTATAATAATATAACTAATTTACTTACATATAGGCTATTTTGCTTTTAAGTTGAAGTATAAAAGTGAATGTTAGACCCTGGCCGAGTGGTTAGTACAGCTGCCTTACAAGCACTTATCCTGGGGTTCGCTTCCCGGCCGACGCTTTGACACATAAAAAAAAAAAAAACAAGGATAATTTCAAAGATAATAAAAATTTTGTTGTATATTTTTCGGCTTTTTGGATGTGGTGCTATTATTGTAAGGATAAATCTTTTTGGGGATAAACATCATAAAAAAATATGGTGAAAGTAAGTTTATTATAGAGGAGACAGACCTTGATTACAATACAAATATTATCATTAAGATACTACAAAGGTATGATATTGATTGCTTTTATTGGAAAGATGTGTATTTATAATAAATCAAAGATCTAAAATAATAACTGCAATACCTTTTATTATCATAATATATATATATTATAACTGTCAGGGATGATGAAGTTTCCAGTCTTACCACATCTGCCGACAGAGCGCCACTAGGCCATTTGGGGGTAGAGATACCATTAATAAATGGCAAAGGAGTATATACTTTGTCAGGTCTTTTTTTTGCAGATGATATCTTTTTATGTGCAGAAAGAAGAGAAGATATGGATATTATGTTGAGGACATGTGCAAGGGTGGGTAAAGAGATGGGGATTAAATTTAGTGAAGAAAAATCAAATATAATGATGGTTAATACTGGGGAAAGAGAGGATGTAGTTTTTTTATTGGGAGATATAAAGTTAAGTGTGGTGGATAGATATAGGTATTTGGGAATCATCTTATGTAATCAGGAAAATTGCTTGGTTGAATGGGAGAAAAAATTGGTAAATGAAGCAAAGAAAAGAAAAGGTTTGGTAAAGAAACTAACAGTATTTTCATATAATAAATATGATGTAGCTAGAATTGTATGGAAGGGAGTTTCAGTAGCAGGGTTAACATATGGTAATGATGCATTATGTGTTAGTAAAAGGATTTTAGATTATTTAGAGAAAGTACAAAGGGAAGTAGGAAGACATGCATTAGATGCAGAGATGTGGACAGCAAAGGAGGCAATTCAAGGAGAAATGGGATGGTCAAGTTTCTATATGAGAGATGCAAAAAGTAAAATGAAAATGTTTGGTAGGTTGCAGTCTATGGATAGTAAAAGAATAGCTAAAATAGTGTTTAATTGGGTTATGAGTAAAGGGCAGGTAACAAGATGGGTGAGACAGGTAAGGCGGTATGGAAAAGATTTGGATAAAGAATTTTTATCTGTATACTTGTATAAAAGGTGGGATGATTGTGTTAGGAGGATTGTTGAGTGTTATAGTGGTAAGGAATGGGATAAAAGAATAGAAGTATTAATAAAAAATAGGGAGTTGGAGAGATGGAGAAGTAGTATGGAGGGTAAGAAGAGTTTAAATATATATAGAAGTAAACAGAATATTGGAAGCGAGTTAATTTATGATAATAGTAAGTAAAGTAGTTTATTGTTTAAGGCTCGAACGGGATCTTTAGCAACAAGAGAATATACATGTAAATGGAAAACTATGGGTGATTTAGCGTGCAAATTGTGTAAGGAAGATATAGAAAATATTAGGCATCTGTTGATTGAATGTAAATGCTTGAAAGCAGAAAGGGTACAGATAATGAAGTTATGGGAGAATAGGTATGAACAAAGTGACAATACAGAAAGTGAGTTAGTAGTTTTTATGCTGGGTTTGCAAAAAGATAAAGGGGATTTTGATTTAAAGGCCATAGAGTTGACAAAGATTATGTTGTGGAAATGGGATGGGGCAGAATATGGGAAGACTTAGAGTGGGGAATGGAAAATAAAGTGGCTAACAGGTTTATCTGGGCATAGTTGCTGAGATATTCTTGACTTCATTTAAGGAGAAGCCAAATACATCACCTCACATCACAGAAAATTTATAAAGTCGACAGATACGTGCTGTTAAGACCGCGACCGCCAGCCCAAGTCATTAGCTCAAGTAGATGCAGAAACTTTTGTTAAAATATATTTTTAATAATAAAGAATAAAAAAAAGCAAGCACTGTCAGTATTAATAACACAAGAAAAGATTTTATTTACGTTTTAATTAATAACACACAAACTTTAAAAAATTAATTTTTATAACACAAGAAGAAATTTATGTTTTATTCTGTTCCATTATTATTTTATTTGTTTTTAACTTTAATTTTAAATTTTAGAATGTTGAGTATAGATGAGCTACCTAGACGCACTCACAAATTTTCAAATCACTTGACTACAGACTAAAAATCTGCAACCACATCAATACGCTTCCAGATATATATCAGCAACCAATGCAATGTGAACATGTTAGCATAGAATCACGTCGACAGGAATGTGTGTCTGAACGGTGTGATATTATTGGAGAAGATATGGCCTTCATCCCACAGGGATGAGCATCTGTCAGGCGAAGGAAACATGCATATAAAATAATAAAAAGAAATGCTACGTATGGATGGGAGAGCGGTCTTATCTCGCCGGCTTATCATCCAAAATCCATAGAGCTGGAATGGATCAATGGCGTAGGAAATACGTCTGCGTCCATTTCAATGGTATGACTGCCTCTTTGAGGTCATGCATTCAGTTGGACTCATTGCCCTAGGTGCTAACACACTTCACATTACATTGATATAAATGTCCATATATCTCTCCACCAGCATTGACACAACTACAAACAAATAGTCCTAAATCAAAACCCCTTTAAACTAACCTATATTTAAACTAGTCTAGCAGCCATCTATACTCAATTAACATTTAAATCATTTTATTAATTTAATAAAAATAAAATATTTAGTTTAGTTTTAAAATCCTTTTAAAATGAGCATTATATTTAACTTATTATTTTTTTTTCACAAATACTATTTTAACCTATTTTTAAAATTTAATAATGCACAAATAATGATGTGTTTCTATTTTTTTAAATTTAAGTTTGCAATCGCAAACCCCCGCCCCATTACAAACAAATATTAATTAAACATAAATAAACAAAAATAAAATACATACATTTTTTTAAGAGATTACGTTGAAAACTTTAGCCAAGAGTTTAAAATCGCAAAGTTTATAAAAGATAAAGTTCAGGTTTGTTCAGGAAAGAAAGTTTATAGTTCATTTTTAGAAACAAATAAAGTTCGAAGATCTTAAATTTAAGAGTTTATATTTCATATTTCAATTATTTATAAATTATACTTTCCTTTGTCCGAGCTCATTCCTTCGTGACGAAAATCTATGAAGACTTATTAAGATTTCTGAAGACGGGATCCGTAATTCGATCTTGGGATCCGTAATTCGATCTTGGGATCCATGGAGATGAAAGCTGCCTTCGGCCGGCCACACCGAAGGAAACCCGTTGATGCTGACTACATTCTTAATGACGGTGACAATAGCTTTTTAAAAATTTTATGCTTTCAACAAAGACAATTGAATTTAAAATTTTAATTTTCTGATTCTCTCCAACTCATTAATTATTGTTTTGAATTTTCCTTTTATAGTCCTCTGGTACCTTATCTCTGGAATGCAGGATTTATCAAACATATTTCATGTCTGTTTTTTTATTGGTTAATTCAGTTTGTGGCCAAGTAGATGTTGGGTTTATGGCTAAGTAAATTTTTCCACTGAGGTCTGTGTCTCTATCTCTGGGCGGGAACTCTTATCTATTTCGTAATCATTTCTTTAATTGTGATTTTGCCTTAAGGATCTGTTTGTAATTTTTTTATATTTAAGATTAAAACTCTCGTTATTTTTAAAATCAAAAGGTTTTTTATTATATTCTATTCAAACACTAGAATCTTTGTTTCGATTCTATAATTTTTTTATTTTTTTAAAGCTTATTTTAATATTTAAATCAATCTAACATATTAATAAATTAATAATTCGTTATTTGTGCATTTTGACAGTTTGTTTTTAATTCTGTATTAGATAAAAAAAAGTTACTATTAAAATTTGAATGTAACGCATATATATATAGAGTGAGTAATACAATTATTTTACATCATTTATTTCCAGAAAATAAACATAAATACATTCAAAACTTCTATTTTTCTACAAATACTTTAATCCCCTGAATAGAAACGTATTTAAAAAAGATCGCAAAGACGCATTTCTATATAAACCAGTAAAAACACTTGAAAGTCATTCTCTCATATGTCTCCATTAGCTTTGCTCCATATTCATCAATATCAAATTATTACAATTTAATCTACAAGTGCCAGGTTTCTTGCAAGTATATCTTTGACAAACTTTTTTGTAGGTAAATAACTTAATGGTTATGGTTAATCATTTAATAAGCTAGAAACTATCATATCATTTGTTGATGAGATAAGCACTTTAAAATTTAATTGTAGACTAATCTATACATTACTTTTAATCGCAATCACATGGCATAATTAATCCGACTCTACTCCTCTTTTTCTCCGTGTGTAATATTTTAAATATACTTAAAAATTTCAGTCCAACACATATACTTTATCAAATGAGTAAAGACATCTGACAAAGGTAAATAACCTCTAAGATGCATTTCTGGAAAACAAGCATTGTTCAATCGATTCAAGGTCATAACCTTTTCCATGTCTTCTTTATATTTGTTCAGTATTTTTCAATATCAACTTAATACAATTTAATCTAAAAGTACCAATTTCCTTCACTAAACCTCTTTAAATACTATGTAAGCCAATCGAAGTAAGTTTAGTAAATTGTTTTTATTTTAGCTGACAAAAAAGCTGGTTTATTTATTCGTTAAAAGTTTTAAATTGTGAATCTGTGGTAGTTCCAAAATATTTTTTGTAATATGGAATCTTTTTTAAAAAATATAGACTTACATACTACCGATCTTATTAGATTTGAAGTTTGTGACGTCTTGAAAAATATGAAACCATCAAAAAGTAATTTATTTAAAGAACTTGTTGCGTTTTATAATTTTAAAAAAGATGATTTTATTGCTATTATTCCGGCAAATAACGGTAATTGTCAAGCGTTGTTAACCGAGAGGTCAGCGCAGCTGCCTTGCAAGCAAGCAATTGGTTGCAGACGGTTGTTGTGGGTTCGCCTCCCGGCCGATGCTATGACATATGGAAAAAAAATAAAATAACGGTAATTCATTTAGAATATAACAATAAAGTTTTAAATTTACTAAGTGATGACACAAGAAAACTACTCTAGATCCTCTGACATACTTGGAAAAAAAGAGAACTTCTTATCAAATGGTCCAGCAAAGATGAGGATATAAAAATTAAAATTTCTCCAAGAGAAGGTTCTTTATTATAGCTAAATTTTATGGTTTACCTACAATTCATAAATCTGAAATATCACCGAGATCTATTGTGAATGATATACGTCATCCCATACATTCTCCAGCTTCATTTTTAACCCAATGTTTATAATCATTGTTAGACAACATTTAATCCAGAATTAAAATTTTCGCTCATTTTATTTCTTTTATTAAAAATTTAAAACTAGCTAAAAATGATTTATTGGTCAGTTTTGACGTCCCTTCTATGTTTACCAGTATTCCTGTCGAAGAAGCTTTATTTATAAATAGCTCAATATAATAATTTACCTTATTTTATTATTCCATGACAAAATACAGCTTTGAAAATACATTTTTATTTATTTATGATTTTTCAAAAGTATAAGCAAATTAAAGAATTTATCTTCATTGCCATCTGTACTTGATTTTTTCATGAATAATTTTAAAAATCAAATATTAAATTCATGTAGTAAGAGGTCCTCCATTTTGCTCAAATATTTGGATGATACATTTGTTATGTGGTCTCGTGGTATTGATGCCTTAAATTTTCTTCTTAGTTTTCTTAATGAATAAAGTTGAAAGTAACAAAACATTTTCTAGATATTTTAATTGTCAGAAAACCTGATGACTCTTTATCCATATCTGTTTATAGAAAATTCACCCATACAAACAGATATCTCAATTTTAAATCACATTATTAACCTGCTCATATATTTTTTGTGGCAAAAAACCTTTTGATGAAAACATATAGTTTGTCTGATAATTTTGCTCAAGAAATAGCACTAGCTAAAAATATTTTACTCTCTAATGGTTACCATAGAAACATATATAAAGCTTTACATAGCATTGATATTAAGAAGAAAAGGGATTATAAAATTGGCAATTCAATTAGTTATAGAGTTGTTTTATCTTATATATTAGTCATTGATAAGAACAATAGAAGACTATCAAATTTTAATATTAGAATTACTCTTTTATTAGCAAAAAAATTATCATAAACCTAAAGACGGAATACTTTTAGAATACCAAGATCTCTGTGAAATATCATGTTCAGGTGCTCATGATGCTATGTGGGTCATTAATAGATTTTATTAGTCAGAATTAGGAAGAATAAAAATTCCTCCAATAAAAAAATCTTATTACAACAGCTTTTATTTCAGATTTTATAAAAATTGGTCAAACACCTGATTTTGATCATGCTGAAATACTTGCTAATTTGGAAAAGTATGATTTAAACCACTAAACATCTCATGATCACCATTTCTTATGGTTGCTCAAGCTGTTAAAACAGGCAAAACTCTCCACTCAGCTGGAAACTAGTCTGGGGATATTGAATGAATAGGCACTAGATAGAGATTTTATGTACAAACCTTCTTGCATCCATTGATTACTCTGGCTTGCACTGAGTGGCACTACTGTATGGAGAGTTTTGCCTGTTTTAAAAGTATGATTTGAGAGCCATGGGAAGAAATCTATTGAAATATTATACAGACTAGTTGGTTGAAATAAATCTGATAAAGCACAACACACTTCAGCCTTTGTGGAGACCACTTATTTTATTTGTTCCTACTAAAATCAACTTGGAGTCAATTAATTGTAAGAAAGCAAAAATTTTTTTTAGTTAATCTATCTATTCTGAAAGATCAACCAATAAGAGTAATTGTTCTTTACTTCATACTCAATCCCGTTATTACTTCAGACATAATTCTTCATTAAGATCTTAATCTTAATAAGTATGAATGTTATTTCATTGAAATGTTGGAAATACTGTATAAAACAAAATAATACATAGTAAAATCAAAATATGACTTTATCTTCATCATATAACGGTGAAAATTATATATATATGTATGTGTGCACCTTTATGTTAAAAATGTTTATTTAGTTTTTAAATTAGTATTTATGTACAGTATATAAAATTAAAATACATACATGGCTTATTTAAAATGTTTGCTTTACACTCAATACAAATAACGTTGTAAAGAAAAGTTGTAGGAAAGAGAATCTTTTCTTTAGCTGTTTCTTCAATTCTGCTCAGTTTGAAGATTTGTTCCAATTGAGACGCCTCTCTAACTGTTAGCTGTCAAAAATTAAGAAAAGGCAATTATAAATATAAAAAGTAAAATATATGTTTGATAACCAACTGGTTTACATTGACATTAAAGAACATGGGAATCTAGAAAATTTATGAATTAAATATTAAAAAGACTCAATACTCTTATAGTTTGAGATCTATTCACTAGATGGAATTACATATCAATGACAGAGAAAAAGCTAATCAATAAAAAATACACATTTGTTCTTAAATTTATGATGAAAAGTGTATATAATAACAATAATTCTCCCAAAACTTGAGCTGAGTCAAGCCACTATGAAAAGGTATTTTGTAAAAAATGGCACATCTGACTTTTATAATTTACTTTTCATGTTGCAATAATTTTCATATTTTATAAACTATATATTCAGTCTGCTGCTCCGGGCCTTCTCTCAGAAGTGGACTATTCCAGATGCCTCCTTATCTGATCAGATTAAGCATTGTTTGCCACAGACCAATAGGCTGATGTATAGATAAAAACATAGCCAATGATTATTACAGGCCAATAAGCAACGATGTTTGCTCCAATCAGATAAGGAGGCATCTGGAATAGTCCACTTCTGAGAGAAGGGAGGACTATAACAGTTAGTTAATTAATTTTGCACTATGATTCTGGTGAGAAGTCACCTAAAGTTAAAATCAGTGCTATTAAATTAGAGTATATATATATGGTTTAAAAATACCTTTTCATAGTGGCTTGACTCAGCTCCAGTTTTTGGAGTATTTCATTAGGATATGAAAAGAATGTAAAGTTAAATAATAAGAATAATCATATATTTATTATAACAATAATACAGGAAAAAAATTTTCGAAAAATATTTTATATCCTTTACAATGTGATTGCAATCTATTTTAAAGCTTCAATTTACATTATATACGTAGTGTTATCTACCATTTTTATATCAAATAAATTAGAATGATTAATAATGAAAAAGCAATCCAAACAACAACAAAAAAAATTATTTCACCAAAAAAATATGATAAAAGTAAAATGTATACAGAAATATAAATTCATAACCTTTTTGCATCATTTAGTTGGAGTAAATGTTTTTAAAATTTTTTTTAAATTTTACTGCTTTTCCAAAAACATTCAACTGTTAATAAATTGATAAATACTTACTGATGTTCATCATTATGGTCACTTGAGTAACATTGTCATGCTTAACATTCCACTTTAGTGCTCAAACATCACAAACCTTTCTGAACATATGATCATGTGATTATTTTTAGCTATTTTCAGATCTAAAAATTACAAATCTCTTCAGAGAGCATTTTAAAAATGCAAATGGTGACACTATAACACATAGAAAAGCAGATCTCCATGGCAATACGAATCCTACCGCACTGCATTAAAAAACAAGTTATACTTCTCTTTATGTAACATTCTAATTATTTATTGAGCACACAGTCAGTATGTCATTAGAAAAAAGGCTTTAACCTTTTTCCACATGTTCCTTAAATGTTTGTATAATAGCCAAACAGTGTAGTGTTTTGACTAAAGAGGGACCTCTCAAACCTCAACACAAGATAGGGACTTTATAAAGATAAGAGTGGCCATCTTATCTTTAACCTAAATTCTTATAAGCTAATCAATCTGAAGCATCTTGACATAGGCCAATTTATATTACTATTCACAACTAACAATTTAATTATCAGCCTGAGGATTATAACTAACAGTTGAATGTATATAGAAAGTATAAATAAAGTTTAATTTTTTTAAAAAACATTTAATAATGTTTATTACATGGTCTAACATTTATCTACAAATACTAATCTGGAGTGCCATCTAACACATGACTACATTTAAAAAATGCTGTTGACTTTTGTAATGGTAATGTCATAGTAATATTCCATTAGAATAATACACAACCAGATCTTAATCCTAAAGGATAAGCTAAAGATTCAACCTCTTTTGTAGCCTTCTTAATGTTGAGATTTTTTCATCTGTTGAACATGTGATAATGATAATGTCTGTAATATATTAACCCAAATAATTTAAAATTAGAAGTACTCCCATGTTGTTACAGATGGGGTTGTATTGCATATCAGGATGGTCAGCAAAAAACCAAGTGTGATAAAATCTCTCCTCACATATGTTATTTTTATATTAATTTAGAAAATAAATTATAATTCACATGATATCCTATATGTCAAGTGCAGTAATTTACTGCAATATTTTATTCATTTATTGTGTGTTTAAATAATCAATGAACATTAGATAGTAGTGCCATCTAACATCCATATTTAGATATATTATAATATATGGAAGTAATGTAAGAGATTAGGTTATTGTTCCAAATATAGATGATGAATGTAAGCTGGAAAAGCCATGTACTGATTTGTTTTTTTCTATGTATAAGATAAATGTCATTTCATTTGCATTATTTCTTTTGGATTGATTATTTTTTATATCAAGCAACATTCATAAAAAAGAATTATCTGTGTAAATGGAAAACAAAATCCAAAATTTTTTAGAAGTAACAACAATTATGTTTTGGTCTGGTATGATATTATAATCAAGACTATATAAAAATACATGTTCATAGTATCATGCCATTGGAAGTACTAATAGAACATGTTATAGTTTCTCATCAGGCTACTTAGAATAAAATTGGCATGTCAATAAACAAATTCATGATTTTCTTTATGAATATTTTGGTATAAAGAGGATCCATAGATTGATGACTTCATTCATAAATGACTTGGCTCCACATTTGCAATACTGCCATTTTATGTTTGAATGGATGAATAAGAATAACCAAGTGTAAGAATAAAAAAGTTCACAGTATGTATTCATGAAGAGATTTAAAATAAAACATCTGACACATTATTCTACATAATCGCATTATTCAAATGAGGAATAAGCCTAAGAATCTTCCTTCTATCCAAAAAAATAATTGATTTTGATCTAATTAGGTTAGAATTTATTTCTAAATTACAAAAAGGCAGGATATTATCTTACTATACTCAGATTTTGCTTGAAAAAACAATGTTTAAAAGCTTAAATAAATGGCTGATTGTTTTTAATGTTTACTTCTCAATTCAACCAAGTACTAATGACTTTATATCAGCATTTTACTTTATAACAAACCATAGAAGTCAAATGTTGAATTACCAAAGCTAAAGCCAAAAATGAGTCTTATATCAATCTAATATTTTACCATTTACAATTACAATTTGTCTTTACTTTTTGAAATTAATATTTAAGACAAGACATTTATAAGTTATTTGTATTTATATATTGATCTATTTCCATCATCTAATATAAGTATTGAATGTCTTTAGAAAAAAATAACCTTATTTAAATATTCCAAATACATTCAACTGTTTGTAATAGCACATCAAACAGGTTAGTATATGCACAACATTTTGAGAGATATTATTCTCCCCTCTTCTTCAGATTTCCTGGCCTGTCCAATGACAGTACTAGCATAGGAATTGAAATGGAACCTTAGATTTTTAAATATTGAATTTTTAAGATAACACTCTAATCAATATTCTACAGTTGGTTAGAGTGTTATCTTAAAAATTCAATATTAAAAAATCTAAGGGTCCAGGTTTGATTCCCATGGTAATACTGTCCTGATCAGGCCAGGAAATCTGAAGAAAAGGAAAGAATGATATCTTTCAAAATGTTATGCATATACTAACCTGTATGCTATTAGTAACAGTTGAAATGTATTTGCAATATTTAAATAAGGTTAAGTCTTCTTAAGATATTCAATACTTATATTAGGTGATGGAAATAGTCCAATATATAAATACAACTCAAATACCATCATCACAATTCTTCATACAAACATTTATAAGTTATATTTAAGTTACTATTTGTGGTATATTCTCACATCATTCCAACAAGCTTCTTATTTTACCCATCCATTTCACATATGATTTCTGTCTAAGTTTCTTAATATGTAAGCTTTAATATTATATAAAATTCCGTTCTATTTCAGCGTCTTAATTTTTAAGGAAAGTCAGTAGTGCTTATTTGTTTTCATTCCAAGATATTTTATTCTTATATATTACTCCGAATATACATCTTTCCATTCTTCATTGTATAAAATAAAGTTTCTATATTTCTTTGTCTCCCCTCAATGTATAAAGTGTTAGACAAATGTAGATACTTAAATTTTATATAAGAGCTTCTAGAACTAAATTTTGTTATTGTGTCTTTGAATAACTAATTTTAATAATTTAAGTAGGCAACTCAAAATAATATTTTCTTTTAATTATTAGCAGACGTATTGGCAAAATTTAGCATAAAATACATTCTTATATATTACAATAATATACATAGGATATAAAACTCCACGATAAATAAAATAATAAAGATCAAATATGACTTGCAAAAAAGTTGCTAAATCTATGGATTTACTCTTCAGGTTAAATGATACCTGGGATGAAATTCCTCTTTTGCAATGTACCATTTAAAATATTCTACTATTTTTCTTATATTAGCTGACTTAATTAGTATGATGAAATAATTATTGTATTTTCACTTTAATTAATATTTTTAATTAATTTTTAATTAATTTTTGTTTGAAGAGAGAGGATTATCTTTTTTCTTAATTAATCTACTGATTTCTATTTTTGTCCAAAATTTATTTTTTGTAGATTAAGACACTAACACTCTTTCTATTATTAAATTATCTATGTTTGAATCTTTAATTAACCTACCTTCTTAGTTATTTTTAAAAATCAATTTAACCTTTTTTCTTTTTCCTATTCACATATAGCATAGCCTTCTTCTACTCCAGAAGTACGATTTTTTTACATTAATTTTAACTGTAGACATAATTTCCCACATATCTTGATTTTTCTTTTGCTGCTCTGGTTTTCTGTGCTAAATATCGCTGCTTGTTGTGTTACTTCTTGAAGATTCCCCAGTGTTCATTCAGGAGTTTCTTCTTGCCGGGTTCTGTAGTCTTCTGCTTCTGGAACTTTGGTTCTGAAGGATATTAATATCATCCTTCTATCTTTACTTTTACAATGTTATTAAAAATTACAGCTTTTATTTTCCCCTGAACTCAGTTTTTTCTAAAACCCAAACCTTATCAGTAATTTTATATTTAGATTCCTGTATGCTGCTACTATATAGTTTCTAATTGTTTTGTTTAAATGTTTTGAACATTAATTAAGTAAAGGTTTATTTTGTATGTTAAATTTGTTAACAATAGTTGCAGGAGATTTTGGTTGGTGAAGTTGACATTGGAAACATTTGAGAGAACCAATTAGAAATATGATAAGAAAAAAGAGAATAACCAGAATATTTGGTTTTTAGTATTTGGAAGCAAAATGATTCCTCACTGAGAAATCTACTGGAATCTTTCCAGTGGAGATTGAGAATTTTGAATATTGGTAAAAACAGTGACATGTGTAAAGATACATGTATAGTGTATTAGTATTATTAGCTTTGCTAATCATCATTTTTAATTACTGGACAGTATTTTCAGCTAATCTATTAGATTGAGGATAATAGGGTGATGCTAGTCTGCATGGCACTCCACATTTCTTTAGTATCTCAACAAATTTCTTTGAAATGAAAGCAGTTCCATTATCTGAAACTAATCTTTCTGTAATTCCATGGTAAGATAAAATATCATGGAAGGTTTTTATGTTTTTCTGAGCTGTTATTTTTTTCACTAAATGGAAATCAACTCATCTCAAATTTGCATCTACTGTTACTAATATTATATGTCCCTTTATATAGATCATCCTGATCTACATGGATTCTCTACCATGGCCTCACAGCAAGATACTTAATATATTCTTTTCTTAGTATAGTGCTGTTTCACTGACATGATTCATCTTTTTTTTAATGTAGACTTCAATATCTGCATTCAGTTTCAACAGAAATCTTCTATCTTTGTGGATAGTTGGCTGAGTATTGACAATACCATTAATTTCAATGGAGAGTTGTTTATTTTACCTAATTCTATTGAAAATAAATATGGAAATGCTAATTTTATTTCCTCTTCAATTTTGATATTTTTTATTATGTTAAACTCTATCTCATTTATGCCATATTAGCTGATTAATATTTTTCTCTATCATGCATAATTTTAACATCAGATTTCTATTATTAATTTTATGTGGACTTTTACTATTAAACAATTCAAAACAAAGCAAAACTCTCCATACAGTAGTGCCATCTTGTGCCAACAAGAGCAATCAATGGATGCCAGAAGGCCTGTGCATAAAATCCCTATCTAGTGCCTACTCATCCAATATCCCCAGACTAGTTTCTGGCTTGTGGCCTTAGTCAGTGAGGAGCCTTGGATCTGAGAGCACTGCACCTAGATCTTAGGATCTAATGCAACCCTCTAGCAGCCACCTTTTAACTCTATTTAACTACAAAACTATGAGAAAGAAATTGAAAACACAATAATATTTTCAATCCAAGCTCAACAGCTTATATAGCCAAATGGGTCTGAACTCAATTCAGCACCCATACAGTTTGGCGACTTTGGCTCTTTAATAACCATAGTCACCACTATCCTATTAGGCAGGATTAGTGTTAAACCATTAAACATCACATGATCACTATCTCATACTAGCACATAATTGTTATTAAATAATTCAAAACAAAGATGTGATGTGATGTATTATGGCTTCTCCTTAAACGAAATCAAAAATATCTCAGCAATTATGCCCAGATAAACCTGTTAGCCACTTTATTTTCCATTCCCCATTCTAAATTTACCCATAATCTGCAAAACTCTCCATACAGTGGTGTCATCTTGTGCCAACAAGAACAATCAATGGATGCCAGAAGGCTTGTGCATAAAATCCCTATCTAGTGCCTACTCATCCAATATCCCCAGACTAGTTTCTGGCTTGTGGCCTTCATCAGTGAGAAGCCTTGGATCTGAGAGCACTGCACCTAGATCTTAGGATCTAATGCAACCCTATAGTAGCCACCTTTTAACTCAACTACAAAACTATGAAAATGAAATTGAAAACACAATAATATTTTCAGTCCAAGCTCAACAGCTTATATAGTCATATGGGTCTGAACTCAATTCAGCACCCATACATTTTGGTGACTTTGGCTCTTTAATTATATAAGCCGTTGAGCTTGGATTGAAAATATTATTGTGTTTTCAATTTCATTCTCATAGTTTTGTAAGTAGAGTTAAAAGGTGGCTGCTAGAGGGTTGCATTATATCCTAAGATCTAGATGCAGTGCTCTCAGATCCAAGACTCATCACTGACGAAGGCCACAAGCCAGAAACTAGTCTGGGGATATTGGATGAGTAGGCACTAGATAGGGATTTTATGCACAAGCCTTCTGGCATCCATTTATTGCTCTTGTTGGCACAAGATGCATTACTGTATGGAGAATTTTGCTTTGTTTTGAATTGTTTAATAACAACGATGTGCTAGTATGAGATAGTGATCATGTGATGTTTAGTGACTTTTACTATTCCCATCATTTTGATTTTGTTTCCATTTACGTCTTTTGCTATTATTTTAAGTTTGAATACATGTGATTTAAATTTAATTTTTCCGGCATTTTTTTCCCAATCGTTATTTGATACTATAAAAAGATTCATTCCACTATCGATTTCCATTTTAATTTTCTCCAAAAATATATATGTATAAGAATTAATAATTGATCAGGTTCATTTTCCTCTTCTGTGATTTAAATTTGATTTTTCCCAATCGTTATTTGATATTATAAAAATATCCAATCCGCTATCGATTTCAATTTTAATTTTCTCCAAATATTATATATACTAAAATTAGAATTGATCATGTTAATTTTCCTCTTCTATTTTTTTTAATTTCATCGTATGTTTTAGAAATAATAGTTTCCAATTTTAACTGTTTTGTTTATATTATTTTTGTTTTACACATTTTTTTTTCCAAATGCCGTCTACAATTGCTTTTATTGAATTGTTCATTTTTTTAATTTGCGTTTGTTCAGACAATGATCAGCTTTACCACAACAAAAACAAATGAATTTTTTTTTCCCCATATGTCATAGCATTGGCCGGGAGGCGAACCCGCAACAACCGTCTGCAACCAACTACTTGCTTGCAAGGCAGCTGCACTGACCTATCGGCTAACAACGCTTGACCAAATGAATTTCGTTGTATTTGTTTTTCTAGTATTATGCAAAAATTCATTTTTTACTTTAAAATTTTTTTCCTGACTTATCAATTACTTTTGGTCATTGGAAAATTGTCACTTTTTTTTCACATTCTATCTAAATTGTCACTAGCTAGTGATGGAGTTTTGTTTTCTGATATATCCCAAATAAATTGATCAAGAAGAGTCTCTTCTGATTTTAAAATCACAAGATTTTCTTAAATCTTGAGAATCAAATCGTAATCAGATAACTTTTCTCCCTTTTTTTGAAGCCTATTCATAAATGTAGTCTAGCCAAATGGTGGTTAGAGTTAGGATTAAAGTAGTTATTTAATTCTCTTATCATTTCATTTTAGCTAAGTTCATCCAATTATTTGGAATGCATAATTTTTTGTTTAATCTACGATTTTAATACCAGCCAAATTTAATAAATTTGCTATTACATAGTAAATTCTTATAGATCGTCTGAATATTATTTATCTAAAAAAATCACTTTTTTCGCATAGAAACACCGCCACCAAGTGATGTACAGTGGATAATTAAGGAGTACGATTGCTTTTCTTTACAGCCACAAATTTTTTCTGCTATTATTGAATATTTTAATGATTCATTTCATGTAAACAATGCAAAACAATGAAAGAGCTTTGGACATTTTGGAATTTTAATCATATTAATAAAATTACAGTACTAATTTATAAACTTTATTCAGTACAGTTTAATGCAGTGATGAGCTAATGATTTCTGGACCAATTCTTAGTTGAGTATAGTAAAAAAAATCTTAGACAAATGGATAAAATTTAATCTACCATTAACTTGAATGGCATATAGCTTTTCGAAAGACTAAGTATGTCTTTATTTATTATTTGCTTATTCAGAAATCATATTAAGTGAGGTATACTTTTATAATTTATATTAAAAACCACTTCACATTTCTTAAAACATCATATCTGAGACTGAGAATGATCAGAATTATTTCTGACTCCTAAAGAGAGATTATAGGTAGAAAAGTCATACAGTGAAATGATATAAAACAGCCTGGTTATTTAGTTACAAGTAGAAGTTAAACCCAAGGAGATGTCTTTAGCTTCCAAAATTAACAATCCAAGAATTTTTTCAGAAGTGTGGGTGATAGGGAGCAATTTGACATCATGGCAAGTGGACAGGACATTGAACATGATAACACTGACAGACAAGAATGTTTATAAGCACCAGATTATCACTGTAACTAAGGTAATTTTTATGGATCATTGCAGAGGTATTAATAAAAAGAAATATACATATATAATGACATGAATATTTTTATGAGAAGATATCAAATGTTTATTTGGATATTCAATGTGTAAGGATAGTTGTGAATCCAACATTTCATTAGCATCACATTTAATGATGAAGCCAAATGTAACATAATATTTGAGTTAAAGTGTTTTAATGTTACAAAGTTACACATGATATCCTCTTTGAAATTAAATGATTACTAAGGTGAAAAAATTCAATACAATGTTTTTACACATGGGAAAACCCAAACGAACATTTGACATACATATGTATACTATAAAAAAAAGCACAATTTTCATATACTTTTTCAAATAATAACAAAAATATTGGTCAAAAGTAGTAAATAATTGTCATCTTACATTTGCTAATTGCTCTGGTCCTTCTAAGGGCATCTTAAGAATTTGACAACTCAGGTCTTCTCTGAAATGAAATGCAATTTAACAGAAATAAATAAGTACTAAAAATTGGACAAATGTAAAAATTATTTCCTGTCAACATGATTTTAGTTTGTCTCCAGGATTCAAGATGTAACTTAATATGACTAATATTTAAGTTATATATTTTAATCATCCATATCTGTTTTGTATACAACACAATCAAAATTATCACGCACCAAATCCGAATTAAAAAATTCATAGGGAATGATCATATGTTAGCAGAAATTCACATAAATAACTTTGTAAGCGAAGAATTACATATAACTGATACTGTGTACATGTTAATATTGTTAAATAAGTGGTACAAATAAGCTTGCAAATAATACTTTTATATTAAAACAATGAAATGAATTCAATAAAAACATTCTCTTATTAAAATAATTCTGGTAGATTTTAAAAAAATGTAAAGGCAAGAGGAGCTCTCCACTGTGCCACCTGGTGTAAGCTTGTATAATCAGTGATTATTTCTTTTAGTACTTAAATTCCACTCAAACTGGCTTCAAAATTTAATTCCATTTTATATGACGAGATGAAAACCTGAAATTCAAGTCAGCCTTTGTTTATGAGCTAAGGTGGTTGCTAGATGCCTGTCTGCATTTCTTTTAACTTTGAATCCCAGGCCATCACATTTCATGGTATAAGTTATGATCCATATATGTTAATACCTTAAACTTTTAAGGTGAATAGATAAACTCTGTTACTATGTAACACATGTATTGATTCAGAGATGGCGCTAAAGGCAGTTTGGAGAAAGAACCAGTCAAAGGCAAAAGTCAGAAACAGTCTGAGAATATGAATTTTATATGCCTCTGGTAAATTACTCAAGCAACAAGAAAATATACATGTAAATGAAAAAATATGGGTGATTTAGTCTGTAAATTATGTAAGGAAGGAATAGAAAATATTAGGCATCTGTTAATTGAATGTAAATGCTTGAAAACAGAAAGGGTACAAATATAGAAGTTATGGAAGAATAAATATGAAAAAAGTGATTGTACAAAAAGTAGATTATTGGTTTTTATGCTGGGTTTGGGAAAAGATAAGGGGGATTTAAATATAAAGACCATAGAGTTGACAAAGATTATATTGTGGAAATGGGATGGAGCAGAATATGGGAAAACTTATAAAGTGGTTAACAGGTTTCTCTGGATATAATTGCTGAGAGATTCTCGACTCCGTTTACGGAGAAGTCACATTTACATCACATCACATCAAGCTGAAAAGTTTGGCGATTTATTTGTTATTATTAAAAAAATGCATGAATTAAAATATAAATTAATGACAAGTTTTGTAAAAGTTCAACGAAGAAAACTATTTTTTTTTTTTTTGTAAACAGTTTTTATAATAA
This sequence comes from Epiperipatus broadwayi, assembly GCA_028023455.1. NCBI lineage: Eukaryota > Metazoa > Onychophora > Udeonychophora > Euonychophora > Peripatidae > Epiperipatus > Epiperipatus broadwayi. Next base: position 6,994,318 of record JAQFVV010012416.1, on the reverse strand, counting down.
GGAAGATGATTTCAAATTGAAAGAAGTGTCTGGATAATAGACAAATTAGAGGAATAAATTTAATTCACTAATAGTTATTATTAATATTTATAACAAAACTAATTATCATTATTTTTCAATTTCTTTTACTATATTGTTTTCCGTCATTTATAGCATAAGCCCAGTCATTATGAGCCTATCACCATCAATCATTTTTTCTGTTCTAATTGCGACAATAAGATTGTGCGTTTGTGTTCATCTATGATGTTTTCAATCTTTTTTGTCCTTGTTAAAGTCTTTTTTGTCTTCTTAAATTAAATCATTTACAAATAGAAGTTAATTAGAGGGATTTGAATACAGATTTTAAGCTCCCTTTAGCTATCCACCTCATCTTATATAATCAATGCACATAACCACCTACATGTGAAAAAGATAAATGATTTCCAATATCGTATTTCATGCTGAACCGGCACTCATCAGTTGATTCAAATCATCATATCTCACCCAAGTATATATAGTCAGTGCTTAGCTTCAATCTTCTCCACCCTCCAACTTTTCAGTCACCCATTTTATTAAAGATCTGATGTTGAAATGCTCAAAACTCTTGTTAATGCCAATATTGTTATCATACCCATGTTGACTTTAAGTTCAGTATATACATTATACTTTTTTTTTCATATGTCATAGCATCGGCTGGGACGCGAACCCACAACCGTCTGCAACCAACTACTTGCTTGCAAGGTGGCTGCAATGACCTCTCGGCTAACAACGCTTGATGATATACATTATACTTGTAATCAAATATTACAAATTCAACCTGAATTTTACCCATCCCTCTTCTGTTAAGGTCTTATATATGAGGGGTCAGAGTGACTTAAAGGTCAACATGGGTATGACAACAATACTGGCGTCAACAAGGGCTTTGAGCATTTCAATATCAGATTTTCAATAATATGGATGGCTGAAGAGTTGGAGGATGGAGAAGATTGGAGCCTGTCCATTAAAGTATGAAGATTTGTTATCTTAATATAAACTGAGCACTGATTATATATATGTATGGGAGATGATGATCTGGATTAATTAATGAGGACTGGTTCAGCACAAAATATGTATATTAGAGACCATTTATCTTTTACACATGTAAGTGGTCAAGTGTATCAATTATATAAGATAGAATGGATAGCTGAAGGGGGATTGACAGTCTGTGTTCAAATCCTCTCTAAATACATCTAAAGTTCAGTATACACATCATATTTGTAGTCAAATAAATAGAAGTTAGCGATAATGCTTAATATATCAGACAAATAATGTTTTTGTATTCAACTAATGAAATGAACCCAATAAATAGCATTCTCTTATTTAAGTCAAATTGTTTATTGTTTAGAAATTCATAAGAAGTCTGAGTACTGGAAGGACCATGACCCATCGACATTGAATTTTAGAAGCTGCTACTTTAACTGTACATTAAACCATGTAATGTTTAATACCATGGTAAATTCTAGAGGTCAAAGTTCATGAATTACAGCTGTACTTAGCAACATCTAATGCTCAGGTTTTTTTTATTATGAATTCCTCAAAAATAGACTCTTCAAATATTTTATAAATGGCAAATTTTGGTAAAGGTTCACTCATAGAAGATTATTTCTTTTTATTTAAGCAGTTTACAGAAATAAAAGAAATGATTTTAAATTGGAAGATATTTTTAGACAATAGGTAACGAATCTATGAAAGTTAAAATGCTTATACAAATCTGACCAATAAATATTTTTTTTCATCATTAGTTAGATAAAATACCGTTTCTGAAGTAAAAGACCTGCAAGAATATCTTCCTTCAGTAAAATCAGAGTGACTATGCTTTCATTTTAACAACACTGTTGATATGGAATAGATTGGTGAAACTTAAGATAAAGATTATCAGATCAATTTCCAAATGGGAAGAACAAAAATAACAGCTTGGCCACTTGAGTAAAACTGATGTGCTCAATCTGTAATTTTGGTGCTTAACTCATGATATGAAATGTTTCAACCCAAACTATCTGAAAGAACATTGAAGCAAAACATACAAATAATTAATATTGAATACAGCTTAGAATTTTCTCATCTTAGAAGATGAACCAATAAACAATATGTTTAAAAAATATTACGAAAATTAAATGAATTTGCTACTATTATCGAATTGTGGCACAGTTTTATTATGTGTGTAATGTTTAATGTCAAAGTTCTGAATTTATTTCCTAAAATTTATAAGTAGTACACATTTTCCAATAAATACAAACAAACTATTATTTTTCAGAATAAATAAAATGAGAGCCAGCACGAATACTAATATTAATGTTTTTAAAAAATTAAATGAAATCAAGTTTATTAAAAAAATGGCAGAACAACTTTGTAATGCTGATTTTGATTAACCGTCTTTTCAACAAGGGATCAGTTGTTATTTAACTCATTTTCAACATTCATTTTTAATGCATGAGATATTTATCAAATTTGACTATGTCTTTATGCATTTTACCCTATCATTATGCACAAGTATGCATTTTGGGCTCTTATACTTTTTTTTCTCATGTGTCATAGCATCAGCCGGGAAGTGAACCCGCTAACCCAGGACAATTGCTTGTAAAGCAGCTGTCACTGATCTCTCAACCACCAATGCTTGACACTTTTACTTGTAGTGTCCGAATTCAAGGACACACTTATCACAATTTGAAAAAAAAGAAGTCTAATTCAGTCTATAATCATTTGGTGGTGCAATCTGAAACACTACAGCTGTTAATTGAAGATGCAAATAATGAAGTTGTGGGAGAATAAATATAAACAAAGTGATTACACAGAAAGTGGATTATTGGTTTTTATGCTGGTTTGAGAAGAGATAAGGAGAAATTAAATATAAAGGCCATAGAGTTGACAAAAATTATGTTGTGGAAATGGGATGGAGTAGAATAGAGAAGAATATGGGAAAAACAGGGTGGGGAATAAAAAGGGAAGATAAAGTGGCTAAACTGATTTCTCTGGTCATAGTGGCTGGGAGATTCCTGGATCCAATAAAGGAGAAGCCACAGTGCATCACATCACATCACAATTGTGATTACTCTATAAACAATCAATTAAATATCACTTAAGTAATGTATTTTTTTATTTTATCATGGCCTGTCTTATCTTTTTCACTAAGCTATTAGTATATAAAATTAAGGAGCACAATTTAGAAATACTATAAATTAATTTGATTAGTTAAATATTTCCTTTCAGCATAGTGTTTATTCATAAATGCATTCTCATTCATATTTATAATGTAAACATTACAATAATTACATAAATTAAAAAAATGGGCTTAATATTACTCAAAGTACAGTGTATTTTTAATTATTTAAAATTTTCGAACAAATTAAAAAAGTTTTAATTTTTTTCTTAGTTTTAGCAAAAGAAAAGACGAACATCAACATAGAGTCCATCTGTGAGTCTTTTTGTTTTAATTAATTGACAGTTAATTGCCAATTAACTATTTTTGAAACCTTTATCAAACAGTCTAATGCAGGATTATAAATTTTTATTGTTTGAGATAATCCATTGAATATCACTTTAGTCATTTTAGCATTTAGCTTTAATCCTGTTTTCTTACTTTCATCTGACAACTTTTGAAATATTTTCTAAAACATTATTTTCAAAAGTCAACTATACTATCTATAAAATTTAGATGCCCCCCCCCCCCAGCTTCCCATTTTGATCCACAAAATATTTCTGGTGAAAGTAGTTGTAAAATTTTTTGAAAATACAAAATCATGCAGTTGCAGAAATCTTATCAATGTTAATCTTCTTAGTAGAACCAAGTAATCTAATAGTTGCTGTGGTATTCTGAAAAACATTCTTGAGAATATAATATTGTCCTTCATAGTCCTAAACTTTAATCAAACAGTTAAAATATTGCTAGAATCATATGCTTTTTCATAATCTACAAATCCAAAGCCTAATAGTAACTCATATTCATTGGTTCTTTCTATACATTTTCTCAATACTTGGATATTATTTAACTGTTCAAAAACTACTCTTAAATCCAACTTTTTTTTGGGATTGATTTAAGACTATAGTTTGCTGTAGGCAAGTTGCAATTAATTTGACAGTGATCTACTGTAGAACTTATAGAAGAATAAGTCTACACTTTCTGCTATCTTTTTAATGATCTTTCTTAAATATTTACACTATTCTATTATTTTAATCATCTGCTACATCTTTTTATAATTTAGATATTTGGTATGCAAAATTAATATCCATATAACCATTTCAGTTAAAATATTATATATATCATCACCATCATTTTCAAACATTATTAATCCACTGCAGGATGAAGGTCTCTCCAAGTTTAATCTACCTTCTCCAATCTCTAGCCTCTCTTCCCCACATTACCATACACACTTTATTTCATGCAACCATCTCACATGTGATCTCTTTCTAGATCTTTTACGATCTCTTGGAATCCAGTTTAAGATTTTAACTGTCCATCTATTATCATTTCTTTTAAAAATATATCCATCCCAACTTCATTTCAGTCTTTTAATTCTTTCAATAATGCCATTAATACCTGTTTGTTCTCTCACTCATGCATTTCATTTTTTATCTCTTGTTACTCCTAATGTAAATTCTCCATACTTATATATGCATCCATCCATTACAACATTCTAAAATAATAAGGCTGATCAGATCCATCATAGTTTTTGTAATCTGCTAGCTTAATCTCAGAGATAGATTCACTGAATAGTGCGTTTCGAGCAGCTTTCACTTATGTTCTTCACTCCAGAAAATACAAAAGGTTTTTTGAAATCTAATATCTACTTTTATATTCGATTCCCGTTTGTATTCTGGAATATACGTAGACCATTGGAATATTACGCACCTACTTTAATCTAGTTGTTTACTTAAATGGATTAATATAAATTTCATAAACATTGTAACTAATTTTTGGAAATATTTCTTTCATCCAAAACTTTAAAAAAAAACAAAACATTTATTTATTGTTTAAAGTCTTTTAATTATTTTGGATACTTATAGTCTAATAAAACATAAAAATTAGATTCAGAATATATATTTAAATATAGGGAAAGTTTTAATTAACACTCAAACAATTATTCTTTAGTTTTAGAAATTATTTATTTATTTTATTTGGGAAGAATTTTGTTAACTTTTATATCTGTATTTTTTTCTAATATTCCACACATTTTGAACGCCAAAAAATTATTAACAATGCATAATTATTAAAAAGTAGCAATAAAATAATTAAATATTAATTAATTATGTGCTTTGAAAGGAGTTTGCTGTTAACTGAAACAAGCTCTTTAATTCCTCTTTGAACCTCACAAAGGAACCAAGTAGGGCAAATTTCTAGTGTCTAATCTATAAGTTCTTCTCTGTGCTTATTTATGTGGTAAATAAAAAGGCAGACTGCTCATCAAAACACACCAATAGGTGTGGCGAGTTTGCTGAATTTTATTTCCAAGTTCAAAATAAAAAACCTTCATGGCCTTTCTTCTCAGTTGCTTGATCATTTCACACACATATAAATATTGCTCATAATACTTCTTTCATATACACTTCAATGCAAACAAATTTTCTTAAAAAACTTCTTTATTTCCTTACAATTTCGACTATCCAGCAGTCTTCATCAGAGCTTTATCAGACCTGCTCTGCTTTAAAGATATTTTTTTTAAAAAAATTTGTTTGCATTGAAGTCTTATGAAAGAAGTATTATAATATATATATGAAGATATGAAGATATGCAAAGAGAAGAATAAGAGAATTCCTTGATAGTTCTCAACTAAAGTATCAGCTGAGTTTTTTTGAAGGCAGAATCATTATGCATTCAAATAATCTTTTTTTAATATAGATATTTACAATTATGTCAGACAAATTTAAATTATGGTCTTTATCCCCAGAAGGCAGTAATGTTTGCAACCAAGGCAGCAACTGGTAACCTAAGACAGAGGGTGCTAAGAATAATTTGATTGTAGATCCAGGTTGTAATCTGATGACCTTTTATTTTTAAGTACTCACAACTGCAGATTATTTTGAAGTGAAGGATGTTTAGATAAATTGGAAGAAGAACTATCTAATATCAAATGGAACATTGGTGAACTTTTGTGAAATTAGAACAAAAGGTGAAGAGGCAGCTGATTTTAAAAATGAGCATGTACTCTATTATATGGGCACAAATATTGAAAGCATATAAGTGAAATGGGATTTATTATAAGAAAAAATAAAGAGGCAACTGATTTAAAAAGAGGACATGTACTTTACTACAAAATCACAAATATTGGAAGGGTGAGTGGAATGAGATTCCTTATAAGTGAAAATTAGAACAACATTGTAGAGATTGAAGGGATAACAGAGCAGCAATATTAATTATTCAAACTATTGAAAGTTATCAAATGCAGATAACTCAGGTTTATGTTTCAACAAGTTCTTATTATTTATTAAGAAATACAGGACGTTTATATGGATGTACAAAATGCTTTTGAAATATAAATTTTTTCTACAGTATAGGCTTTTTCATAACTGCAATTCTATATGTAATATATAGAGGTTTGAACTCAGACTTTCACATGATCCTCAACCATCCATGCTATCTCATGCTACTGATACACTTGATCACATACATGTTGAAAAGATAAATAATCACCAATATATGTATTTCATGCTAAACCAGCACTCATCAGTTGTTCCAGAAATGCTTTTGAATAAACCAAACATTTTATAATTGTCATGGAGCACTTTAATTCTTAGAATTGGTAAACAATTGATAAAATAAAAGTACTATAGATAAATTTGATTATAGTGATAAAATGTGAGAGGACACAGACTTGTTATGTTCAGAGAAAGAATTTCAAATTCTTTCTTTGAAAAAAAAATACTAATTGAAAATGGACATGGTAGGTTCCAAATGATGGTACAGCAAAATTATATTATATTTGGACTAATAGAAAATACATATTTCAAGAATATAATGTTCTTAATAAATTCAACACAGGAAGTGATCATTGATTAGTGAGATATAAGATAACTTAATGCAAAACTACAGAGATAAAAACTATTAAGAAAGTTAGTATTCACAATTGATATTTCTAACTTTTAAGTAACACTTTAATTTAACTTGAATTAGAATTTGGAAATCATTTTATTTAAAATATTAATAGATTTTGAAGATGGATCTGATTTAAATGAAATTAATAAAAAAATAACTAATATTCTATTAAGAACTGCAAGAAAGACAGATAGTATCAAAAAAAAAAGTAGCAATTTACCAGTAAATGTTTTATTGAGATAAGAGATATAAGAAAGAATATGAATTTTTTTAAAAAAATAATACATTAAGAGGAGTATCTAGAGTTTTGTAAAATGGTATTGGAAGGAAAGTTGTTTCAGTAATGAAAAAAAAAAGATGGAACTATTATTAAAAAAGAAGATGATATTATGAAATGTGTGTAAGAATTCCACAAAGATTTATATAGTGATCAAGAACAAAAAAACAAATTAACTACTATAATTTTATTTTATCTTTCTGAAATGTCTGGCGTTATTAATGAAGAAGTGGGGTATACAATTAAACTATGAAGAAGGCAAAAGCTATAAGAAATGATGAAATTGTAATCAATATCTTAAAAGAAGCTGGTGAAGAAAGAGAAAAAATGTTAAGGTGTATAAATGATAAAGATGTATTAGATGAAACCACTAAACATTACATGATCACCATTTCCTATGCATACACAAGTTGTTAAAACAATAGTAAATTCTCCATACAGTAGTGCTACTCATTGCAAGCCATGTTAATCAATGAATGCAGGAAGGTTTGTGCATAAAATCCCTATCTAGTGCCTACTCATCCAATAACCCCAGATTAGTTTCTGGCTTGTGGCCTTCATCAGTGAGGAACCTTGAATTTGAGAGAACTGCACCCAGATCTTATCTATTTAGTTAACTATAAAGCTAGGTAACATTACTTTGTGGAGAGTTTGCCAATGTCTTAGATGATTAAAAAAATGGTGTAATATTATTGATATTCAAGAAATATATCAAAGAATTTACTAAAAATTACAGACATACCAGTCTTTTATCATGATAATTACAATAGTGAGCTTTAGATTTCATCAGCCAAAAGAACAAGCTGGATTTGAAGTGATTTCAGGATAGTGGATCACATTCAAGTAAAGCTGATGAATATGAGTTGGCATTATGCTTTGGATTTATTGAAGCTTTGGATCATTAGAAGATAGATCTGGGATATTATCATACTCTGAAGAATATTTATCTCAATGCAACAGCAGTGATTAGATAACATGGTGATACTAATATATATTGAAAAGGTTTTATAAGAGGATAATTTTGTATCTTCAAAACTTTTACAACAGTTTTACTAGACATATTTTGTGGATTAAAATGGGAAGCCAAGGAAATAAAAGTAATTGGATATTATTTAAATCATCAAGGTTTTGCAGAAGATATGATTGTTTGCATCAGAGTTTCAAGGTATGGTTACAAAAGTTATCAGATGAAAGTAATTCAAATAGGACTAGAGGTAAATGTTAAAAAGACTGGATTTTCTCAGAAGAAAAAATAAAGATTGGTTATTTTGAGTTAGAAGAATTTACTAATACCTCATTCAAATTATTAATACAGATGGAACAGTATTGGATGAAATTAATCATACAAATAAATTTCGTTGGTGTCCTTTTGATAGAAATAACTTAGTATTCAAAGGAAAAATTTCGTTGGTGTCCTTTTGATAGAAATAACTTAGTATTCAAAGGAAATATGCCTATGAGTTTTAAAAAAGATTTTTTTGATGTTTTATCAGTTATATATAGATCCGAGACTTGGACACTTAATATAAGAGCAATACAGAGATTTCAGACTACTTAACTAAATATGGAAGGAGATTAATAGGAGTGGCAAGAAGAGATAGAAAAATGATATACTCCAGTGAGGGAACAACAGATATTACTGATATTATTAAAAAATTTAAAAGACTTATTTTGGCGTTGGCTGTATATATTATCTAGAAGATATGATAACAAATGAACAATTGAAGTTTTAAATTGATTTCCAAGAAAATATAAAACACATGGAAAGAGATCACATATGAGATGGATAGATGAAATAAGGAAATTTTCTGGAGTGATGTGGGGGAAAAAGGTTATAAATCGAGAAACTCGATTAAACTTAGAGAGACTTTAATTCTGCAGCGAATCAATAATGATTGAAAATGATATGATGGTGATTTAAAATAATTAATCGCTTGAATATTTAAAGTTCTTTTGACAAAAAGACAATCTCGTAGATGTAAACCAAAAAATTACTCATTAAAAATATATAGATATAATATAATTTTTTTCTAAATTTACTCGTTTTCCGACATAAAAAAGAAGCAAATTTTATTTATATTTGTTGATATGTTGTTACCAGGTAACATAAATGAAACCGTCGACGTAACTCTAAAGTGAAATTTGAGTTACTATTTGAAGTTTCTTAATTAAAAAAACAAAACATTCAATTTGTAATAAATAAAATGTAAAAGAAAAATTTCATTACTTTTTAAAAATTTAAAGATTAATTAATAAAAATATAATAAGTCTATCCTTTTCTTTTAGGAATTTTTATCGCTTTTCCAGGATATATCATCCACTCACGCATATATATATATACTCAGTGGAAAACATTTTTTTTTTTCTGGTTAAGCTTTTTGACATCTGTGTAACGGGTAAAAATGATAATACACTTACCTTACTTATAAATATTAAACTTGTAAGTAAAGCTACAAACTATTAAACAATGTATGTTCAGTCATTCTACAACGATTGAGGTTGTATTAAATACTATAATACACAGAGGTCGCTATTTATCAGAAATAGTAAAATTCTTTCTACAGCAGCAGTCGTTTGAGACTGACGAAATTAATTACATTAGAAAAAGTTAATCAACCATTTCTAATCAATGCCAGTTGCTAAAATTTCAGAATATGCCCAGCCTAGCATATGTAAAGAAGTGGAATTACTTTAGAAAAACAAAATTAAACGATTGGCAGCTCGATTCGAAATAGTTCTACGTTGATAAAAAAAAAAAAAGAAGCGAGCGTACATTATGTTAAAATTAATCTACTAATGGTTATGTAATAGACTCAATAAAAACAACAGATTAAATGTAAATTGATTCATTAGACACACTATATACAAGTTAAATACTAATATACCATTGGTTCCCCACATCAATATTGAATCTTTACACATATATATAACAATTCGATTAAACTAATTGCCTGAAGGGGAAGTTGAGAAATAGACGGATTAACCCTAAGGAGGAGAGGTGAAAGAAGCGATGCTAATGAGGGAGATAAAAAAATAAAATTTGGTGGAATAGGGATAACATTGGTATTGATATGGTTTTTGGGACAGATATTTAGAGGAAGGTACATAAAGAGAAAATTAATTATAAATGAGTTGTGGGGAGGTTTACATAGAAGTGTAGGCATAAATATATTTGTGGGCATTACACATTGATGAGATGGAGACTTAGCATAACATTCACGTGTAGAGCAGTATAATTTGGGGTATAGGTTTTGTGGGGGAGGGCTACATGATAATAAATAATAATAGTAATAAAGGTTAAAGTATATAGGCGAAACAAAATATAAGTGGAGTTGTGGTGATTGCGGATGCGATTGGTTTGTGTAATATATGATGGAGGGAGCTGGAGTGTGAAATAATTATTTAAGAATAGATGCATTAATAAAAAATAGGGAGCTGAAGAGATGGAGAACTGGTATGGAGACTAAAAAGAGTTTAAAGTTATATAGAAGTAAACAGAATATTGGGTGTGAGTTAATTTACGATAATATCAAGGAAAGTAATTTACTGTTTAAGGCTTAAACAGGATCGTTAACAACAAGGAAATATACACATAAATGGATAAATATGGCTGATTTAGTCTGCAAGTTAGGTAAGGAAGGCATGCAGCATATTAGGCACTGTCTAATTAAATGTAAATGCTTACAAGCAGAAAGGATACAAATAATGAAGTTATGGGAGAATAAATATAAACACAGTGATTATGTAAAAAGTGGATTCTTGGTTTTTATGCTGGGTTTGGAAAAAGATGAGGGCGATCTAGATATAAAGACTATAGAATAGACAAAGATGATGTTATGGAAATAGGATATAGCAGGGTAGAGAAGAATATGGAAAAAAATTAGAGTGCGAAATAGGAAGGTAATGTGGTGAACAGGTTTTTCTGAGCATAGTGGCTGAGAGATTCCTGACTTTGATAAAGGAGAAGCCATATTACATCACATATGCTAGATCATTAATCGATTTGCTCAAAATATGAAAATAAAGATTGATTATGATGAATTAGAAGAAGTTAAGAGTTACAAATACCTTGGTCAGATTATTAATACAGATGGAAACATAATGGATGAAATTAATCATAGAATTAAACTTGGTTGGAGTGCTTTTGGTAGAAATAACTTGATACTAAAAGAAAATATGCCTATGTGTTTGAAAAGGAAGGTTTTTAACAAATATGTTTTACCAGTACTTACTTATGAATCTGAGACTTGAACACTTAATAGAAGGGCAATACAGAGACTTCAGACCACTCAAAGAAGTATGGAGAGATGCATGTTGGGAGTAACAAGAAGAGATCAAAAACGCAATGTATGAGTAAGAGAACAAACAGGTATTACTGACCTCATTGAAAAAATTAAAAGGTTGGAGTGGAGTTGGGCTGGACATATTGCTAGAAGAAATGATAATAGATGGACAATTGAAATCTTAAACTGGATTTCAAGAGATTGTAAAAAACCCAGAAAGAGACCACATGTGAGATGAATGAATGAAATAAGAAAGTGTGCAGGGGTGATGTGGAGAAGAGAAGCTAAAGGTCATAGAAGATGGATTGAACTTGGAGAGACCTTCATACTGCAGTGGATTGATAAGGGTTGATGATGATGATGATGAAAGATTCATAGTTTAGAAATATTTACTTTATGTTTCAGTGAGCTAAGACTGTTTAAAATATGATACCTTACTACTGGTCCAAAGCAGATGATTCCTTCCTGTATAAGATAGGAGTAATTTATCAGGTAGACTCAAACCAAATCTTGTCATGTCATTGGTTATCCTGTATTATTATTTATATTCTGAATTCACATCCAGAAAGTTGATCATTGAGTTGTTTGCCTAACTGGGTCATGCTAGTGAACAAGTCCATGAAATGGAAAGAGTTATATGTGTCTATATATATGAAAACATTAGTTTAACAGTGTAACATATCTTTTCTCCTTCCTGAAATTTATTCAGTTTAATAGTTCTGAAGGTACTTTTTGTAGTCTTTTGATTCACCAATGCGACTAACGTTGTCTTTGCGTTAAGCAATTTTTGTTACATGCTGTGATCTATTGTTTTTTTTAATTATTTTTTTTTTTACATATATAAGTAATGATTTTAACGATAAGACAGAAAAATAGAGTCAAAAAATTGAACACCTTAAAGTGAAAAAAGAGATCATTTTTAAAATAGAGATTAATAAAATGATCAGTGATTTATGTTTTGAATATGATAGCTAAATAACTAATTGTTCCATTTAAAAAATAAAGACATTTAAAAAAGCACACAAACAATAAAAATAATTTTCAAATTGAGCAGATTATATTGCAGCATCACAGAGCAAATGAAACACTTTTCAATTAATTAAAAGCAAATGGAAAGGTGATATTGTTAATGAGATTTAGAAAAGACATATGGCTTTATCACTCAGGTGTTTGTAAGAAGATTGAGAGCCAGACCTGTGAGTTCCAGAATTGAGCCTGGACATCTCGATCCCAAGTTAGACTCTCTACCAACTGCATCAAACCACACAGGGCACTGTTAAAGAGATGATCAAAACAGATCTATCAAGTGTTTGAGATTTTTTTTGCAGAACGTTTTAGTATAAGCATCGTTACTGTAAAGAAGTTTATTATCAGAAAATTATAGTTCATCAGATTCAGGGGAAAACTCCCCACACCTAGGTTTTGATAAGGTTGTTAAGTCAGATAGGATCATTGTTGACTGTTTTTGAGAATTTTACAAAAACATAATTTCCATATAAAAAAATAGAAATTCTGTAATCACTAATATGTGAATTTTTGTTAGAGTATATAAATTTATTTATATTCTTATTTTATGCTCGTAAAAGTTCAATTTTAATTTTCATTGTAATCTAACTGTACATTAAATCAACAACTGTTTTTATATTCATATTTTTTAATTTTGTATCATTTTTTTGCATGAATGGCTGTTTTGTATGATAACTTTGGTCTAGGTCATGAATCTGTAATGAATTACCTCTAAATATATGTATTTCATTGAAAGCTACGATGAATAGATGATATATTAAATAACCTTCCAGAACCAATTAATTAATTGTATTAAATATCAAGGTATAATTAAGATGTATTTACCTTAGTTTATCTTTTGTTTATATGAATTCGTTTATTGAATAGGGATTTTATGCACAAACCTTCGCGCATCCATTGATTACTCTGGCTTGCACTGAGTGGCGCTACTGTATGGAGAGTTTTGCCTGCTGATAAGATTGTTGACAAGATTAACCACTCACATATATGATGTGTATTTCATTGAGTAAACGGATTCTTATTCACTCCATTAAACCAAAAACTTAATTGGAAAATAAATAGGCAGTGACCACACAACTTTTAAAATGTGACTGATTGTTCATGATTGACTACAAAACTTGTTGGCTAATGTTATAGACCCCCTTATATACGCTACTAATATGTCATTATACATTGTAATTCATTGAATATCACAATGAGCCTAAAATGTACTCAGTGGAGATGTCAATGACTTGGGGTTCAAATCAAAATGAAGTTAAAATATTTTTTTTAAGACATAAGCTTGGAAATTATTCTAAAAACTAATTCATAACCAATTCATTTAAAAAGATTTATTAGTTCATAACCTTCTCTATAACATCCCCACCCCACAGTGGCAAAGGTTGCATTGTACAAATTACATATTTTTATGTTTTATAGTCAATCACATTTATTTAACTAACCCAACTTAACCTGTGATTTCTATCCTCTAATAAATAATAGCCGCATTCTTCTTTATTGGCTGCTACTGAATGACCGACTGGATCAGATGTTTGCGAAATATTTGTGTTATTAAAATATTCTTTTCAAGGTGTATTTAGACTGTACTCAAGTAACCAATAATGGGAATGGTGGACAGGTGTCCTACCACTATGTTATGAGACTGCCCAATAGGGTAAAGGAAATGCCTGGCAATATAGAGTGGTGACATGTGAATTGACCAATCAACTATATAAAAAATATCATTGTAATGTGATATACATTCATTATTGATCAAGTGGGTGCATCATATCTGTATAGTGAAAAGTCTATAGATTAGTTTTATTTTTATCTTTAAGCTATAAAGCATTATGATTGCAGTTTGAGGAAAAATCAAATTTTAATTATTTCCAAATCATTTGATATATAGATTTCCAGTTTTTGGCAAAAAATAATCACTTCTGCAGTTGGAGAAAACTATTTAAATATCACCACCATTATTTTCAAAAATTGTTAAACCACTGGAGGATAAAGACATCTTCAAGTTTGATCCAGTTCTCCAAACTATAATTTCTTTATCTCATCAACTTCATACAAAGCCTCTTTCTAGGTCTTTTAAAGTTTTCTGAGATCAAGTATAAGAGTTAATATTACCTTTTGTAACAATATGTCTAGCAATTAACATCACATGACCACCACACAGTGCTCTCAGATCCAAGGCTCCTCACCGACAACGATCACAAGCCAGAAACTAGTCTGGGGATATTGGATGAGTAGGCACTAGATGGGGATTTTATGCACAAGCCTTCTGGCATCCATTGATTACTCTAGTTTGCTGTGTGTGGCAATATGTATAGTGAGTTTTGCCTGTTTTAATATGTCTAGCACAGATTAATTTTAGTCTTTTAATTCTTTCACTAATATCTACAATACCTACTTGTTTTCTCACACAGATATTTCATTTTTGAAACTCTCTTACAGCCTCAATATTCATCTTTACATGCTTCATTGTGTGGACTGAAGTCTTTATATTGCTCTTTAGTTAAGTGTCCAAGATATGTAAGAACTTATAAAACCCATCTGTTAAAAATCAACACACCAGCTAAGTTTAACTCTGTGATTAATTTCATCCACTATGCTATTAATTTGACCAAGATATTTGTAATTACTAAATTCTTTTAATTTATTATTGTCAATTTTTATTTTCTTCCTTTGTGAAAAGCCATTGAACATTACTTTAGTCTTTCTAGAACCTATCTTTATTCCTATATTTTTGTTTTCATTTAATAAATTTTTATTGAAATATATAATTAAAGGTAACCATAAGCTATGGGATTATGACATTTCCCTTAATAAGAGTGTTAGCCACATTATAATCCTTAGTATTCATCTGACCAATCCAGCTTGACCAGGGACTTTTGCTTTTTAACTATCACTAAATACCCATTCCCCAACTTCTATTGACTACCTTAGCTGATTTGTCCATGACTCATCTATCTGCCAGGGACTTTTTTTTATATTTTTCATGAATGCATAAGCCTTTATTAAATAAAAATTCAAATTTATATAGAATATAATTTTAATGGAAGAGAACAAACACATGTTATTGACCTCATTGAAAAAATTAAAAGACTGAAGTGGAATTGGGCTGGACATATTGCTAGAAGAGATGTTAATAGATGGACAATTGAAATCTTAAATGGGATTCCAAGAGATTGTAAATGACCCAGAAAGAGACCACATGAGAGATGGATGGATGAAATAAAAAAATGTGCAGGTGTGATGTGGAGAAGAAATGCTAGAGATCAAAGAAGATGAATTGAACTCGGAGAGACCTTCATCCTGCAGTGGATTGATAATGTTGATGATGATGATGACATGGTTAATAAAAAAAAATTTTTATAGTATAAGCTACACCAAATAATTGTTCAAATGTTTTATTTTAAAAAATTCATAAAATTATTATATATGTTCTAATCAATGCCAAGTTTTCTAAATGAGCCTTGGATTCCACCCAGACCATAAGGATCTTGCTCATTTTTTGGTCTTAAGGTGTCATCTGTTACCAAAGCTTCATCCATTGCTATCAAAATCTTTCTAAACTCTTTTAACTTTTTTTTCCAAATATCTGTAATAAATAAATAAAATATGAATTTAGAATATTAATAAAAAATACACACATTATGTAACTATCATCAGACATATTTATAATTTAATGATACCTTAAAAATTTTAAATTTTTAGTGGCATAAGATTACTGGTAATAACACTTTGTTATATGCAGGACACTTAACAGATCAACTAATCACAAGACAAAAATAGTACAACATGTCTGTAAAAATAAATAAATAATAATGACATCATAAACTATCATTATCCCAAATAAAGAGGCGTAAGCTTGTGGTTAAGACCTGTAGAGGTCCCTACCTTCGCATTTTTGCGCATATTACCTAAGGTTTACAGCCTTAATAAATATTAATTATTAAAACATTAGATAGTATTAATCTATTACTAAATATACATTTTCAGTTTTTATTTCTCTTATCGGATTTGGTATAAGTGATTTGTGTCAAAAATACTGCTTATTACTTGCACTTTTTACTAAGAATCAGTCAATGTTGATACATATGATAAAATATAGACATAATTGCTTTTCATTTTAATATAGACTTGCATATTAGTTGAAATTGTTAACACTAGGGGACAATATTATTGTTTTGACACCAAGTATCAAAGTATGATATTCTCTGACTATAGCAGTGTACTTAGAAAGATGGCTTAGAAAACGTAAATGTACAAACGAAAAATTTAATTTTTTTCAAACAATATTCTTACTGATCAGTTAATTCTATATTTTGTCTGTCCTTTCAGTGTTTTTGATTTATAGTGCGAGATGAAAAAAATTATTCGTCACTAATAACCTGATTTGTGATTGGTGTTTACATACTTTTAGTTCAACCATTATGCTCAATTATTAGCCCATGCATTAGGCACTCCTTGTAAATAAATAAGGTAATTTTAATTCTTGAAGAAAAAAAGACAAAGATAGAAAGAAAGACAAAAAATAAATAAAAAGTTAACCAAACTTACAAAAAAAGAGAGTGGAATCAAAATTTTGCTCCATATAATTAGAAGATGGAAACGAGGTTGCATAAATACATAATTTGTATCCTAAGAGACTGAAGATGTTAAGGTTAAAAAAAAAAAGGAGAGACTAATTGATTGAAGATATTAAGATAAAAAAAGGAGAGAATAACATAAAAAAAAAAGATCTCTATATGCAGGTATATTTAGGTAAATTAACTCTTAAATACCCATGCAATGTTAATAAATCTTTATATTAATGATGCACATTTTTATTCCATTATTACTATTATTATCACCACCCTTTCATATGCTCACACATGCTGTTAATAAGAGTACCAAACTCTCCATACAATACTTTTGTAATCAATGGATGCAGGAAGGTTTGTGCATAAAATCCATATCTAATGCGTACTCATCCAACTGACGAAAGCCACAAGCTAAAAACTAATCTGGGATGTTGGATGAGTAGGCCCTAGATAGAGATTTTATGCATCTTCCTGCAGCCATTGATTACAAAGGTTTGCACTTGGTGGCTCTACTGTATGGAGAGTTTGGTATTATTACTATCATTTAAACAACCGATTGATGGTGTATTTATAAATGAAATATTCACTTTAGTGCAAACAAATACTTAAATAAATAATCAATCAAACAAGATGGAAATAACTATTAATAACTATATTTAAATATTTATCAAACTGGCTTTCATCTCCATTGAGACCTTCTCAAGGTCTCAATGGAAATGAAAGCCAGTTTGATAAATATTTAAATATAGTTATTAATAGTTGTTTATTTCAATCTTGTTTGATTGATTATTTATTTATGTATTTGTGACAACATTATGGACAAATAAATTATATCGGATATTTGAGCCATTATAGTGATTTGGTCAAAGAAATACTATTTTTTAATGTAATCACAATTGTGCATGATATTTAAATGTTATCTTAAAACATTACATATATTTAAGATATAATTTTGGTATATCTTATATCATCTTTATATTTAGATATGTGATATTAATTTTGTCAACAATTTTTCTATTTCTCCACTTGCTTCTTTTAGATATCTATAATAATTTCATCATTTACTGGACCATTTCTCTTCTTCATAGATTTAATTGGGATGTCTCATCTTTTCACTTAAAATGATCTGGCAAATCAAAAAAATCACTTTATTACTGTTCAACATCATATGATCATCATTATTTATTCTTATAGAAGCTGTTAAAACAGTGGCAAAACTTTCCATATAGTAGTGTCACTCAGTGTAAGCCAGAGTAATTAATGGATGTAAGCGACAAGCTAGAAACTAGTTTGGGGATATTGGATGAGTAGGCACTAAATATAAATTTTATACACAAACCTTCTTGCATTCATTGATTACTCTGGCTTGCACTGGGTGGCATTACTGTCTGGAGAGTTTTGCCTCTGTTTTAAATGAAAAGATGTAATAATTGTAATAGTTATGTTGTTTTCTTGTTCTTTATTACTATGTAATTCTTTGTAAAACTCTTCCAACATTTCATGACATCATCCCTCTATTTAGTAACAGTTCCTTTTTTTTCTTAATGGTAAAGATGCACTAGATGATTGAAACAATGCAGTAATAAAATTGATATTTAAGGAATATAAGGAAGATATTAAAAATTACAGATCTATCAATATTTTATCTATATCTAAAGAAACATTAAATTCACACCAACCAACCAAACAAGCTGGATTTAAAAGTGGTTTTAGCACTATGGATCATATCCAAATATTAAGAAAAGTCATTGAAAGAACCAATGAATATGATCTTGTCATTATGTTTTGAAAGAACCAATGAATATGATATTGTCATTATGTTTTGGATTTGAAAGTAATAAAAAAAAAATTCATCTTATAAGCATTCTACAATATTTGAAGCTTTGGATCCATTAAAATGCATATCTGGGCTATTATTATACTAAGAAGAATATTTATCGAAATCTAACCACAGTGATTAGGTTATGTGGTCACATTAAAAAGATAATGTTGATAAGGATGCACATTAGGATGATTCCATATTATCAAAACTTTTTATAGCAATTTTACAAGAAGCATTTTGTGGATTAAAATGGATAGCTAAGGAAATAAAAATACATAAATATTTTTTTTTTAAAATTTTGCAGATGATGTAGTTGTTTGTTTGATAATTATGCTCCAGAGATTTAGGGGATGTTGCAAAAGTTATGAGATGATGGTAAGAATGTAGCACTAAAGAAAATACTAAAAACACAAAAGGTTTTTTTCAAAAAGAAAAAAAAGGATATTCATGAAATAGAAGTAGTCATCGACTATAAATACCTTGTTTAGATTATTAATACAAGTGGAAGAACAATGGATGAAATTAATCATATAATTAAACTTGAATGCAGAGCTTTTAGTAATAACTTAGAATTAAAAATATATATCCATATATTTGAAAAGAGAAGTTTTTAATAGATGTATTTTACCAGGTCCACATATTATAGTAGAGCAAGATAGAGGCTTCAAACCACTTACTGAAATATGGAAAAATGTATATCAGAATAACAAGAAAAGATAAAAAATGGAAATATATAAGTGAGAAAATAAACAGGTACCACCGATATCATAGAGAATATTAAGAAACTGAAATGGAGTGAGCTGAATATATTGATAGAAGAGATGAGATTGGACAAACAAAGTCATAAACTAGGTCTCAAGAGATTGTAAAAGATCTAAAAAGAAACCACATATAAGGTAGATGGTTGAAGTAAGAATATTTATTGGTATGTTGTGCGGAAAAGAGCTACAAATCAAAAAAAATTGGACTAAACTCAGAGACTTTTATCCTGCTATTAATTGGTAATCATTGAAAATGATGATGATTTTGTTACATCTTATATTTTTACAATATATTTTTTATTTGATATTATATGCTGTTGAAATTATAATATTTCATTTAGAATAATATATGAAACATTAAGCTGGCTTGATTAATTTCCGAACTAAGATTGCTGCTAATAAGTTATAGTCTTTTCAGATATATTACAATATATATGTTAAACCATAAAGCATCACATGATCACTACCTCTTATACTAGCATATAATTGTTTATAAGCAAGGCAAAACTCTCTATACAGTAGTGGCACCCTGTGCCAACCAGAGTAATCAATGAATGCCAGAAGGCTTGTGCATAAAATTCCTATCTAATGCACACAAGCCAGAAACTAGTCTGGGGATATTGGATGAGTAGGCATTAGATAGGGATTTTATGCACAAGCCTTTTGGCATCCATTGATTACTTTGATTGGCACAGGGTGGCACTACTGTATATAGAGTTTTGCCTTGTTTATATACAATATATATGGTTGGAGGTCAGATAAAAGAGGAATTCTATTTTTATCAGACTGAATAAACCAGCATTGATAAATGAAAAGTAAAATTATATTTGCAAGTTTATTAAAAATGATTCGTTATGAGTCTGCTTGCAAAATAATTCTGAATGAGCATGAAAATGTTCTGTTTTATAATTATTATTTCAAATATAAACATACACCTTTATATCACATGAAATGAAATAAACAGCATAATAAACAAACATTAATTTATAAATTTGCATCCAGTCCCAACAGATTCTGTTTCATCAGTTAATCACTGTTTCCTCTATTGCATGAAATTAAATGCATCTTCAAATGGTTGCAGATTACCTTTCATAATATATATAATACAAATAATCCACTTACGTTGGCAAAATGTGACAATGAAACATTTGAAGCTTTTTACATAGCAAATCATTTTTATAAACTGATCACACACAATATAAACCTACTATAAGATAAAAGAATATCAACTTCAATTCAATACCTTTAATAATATACTAATAAATAATGTGGAACAAATTTTAAAATTGTAACTTTTAAATTTATTACATATGTCTATTCATAAGCAAATTACCCACAAAACAATTTTTAAAGTATCCTGCCATTTCAATTGGTATCAAGGCTAATTACATTTACACAAAAAATAAATTCTGATTACCATTAGCCTTAATATTAGATGGCGTGTTTGATACTTTAAGTGTTTGTTGGTGAATAGTTTGTTTATATAAATGTCAGTTTATCAATATTATTACTATATAAATGTGAAAGTTTGTGTTACTTTATAACTCAACAAATATTGCCTGAATCTTGCAGATTTTTTTTTTCTTTTTTTGTGGAAAATTTTATAAGCTATGAATTATTGGTTTGTGGTACTTAATTATTTTTAAAACTTGGGAAATTTGCAATATGAAAATACATCACAATAGTAGTCATATTCTAATAATGTTACAAAATCCCCAAAAGAGGGCAGCACATCATAACTCAACAAAAGAAAATATTATGCATTTTTGTTAATTGAATGTAAATGTTTGAAAACAGAAAGGGTACATATACTGAAGTTGTGGAAAAATAAATATGAAAAGAGTGATTATACAGAAAGTGAATTATTGGTTTTTATGCTGGGTTTGGGAAAAGATAAGCGGGATTTAGATATAAAGGTTATAGAGTTGACAAAGATTATGTTGTGGAAATGGGATAGAGCAAATTATGGGTAAATTTAGAGTGGGAAATGTAAAATAAAGTGGCTAACAGGTTTATCTGGGCATAATTGCTGAGATATTCTTGACTTCGTTTAAGGAGAAGCCATAATACATCACATCACATCAGAGAGGATGATTGTGTTAAGAGGATTATTGAGTGTTATAGTAGTAAGGAATGGGATAAAAGAATAAATTTATTAATAAAGACTAGGGAGTTAGAGAGATGGAGAAATAGTATGGAGAGTAAAAAGAGTTTAAATATATAAAGAAATAAACAGAATATTAGGTGTGAGTTAATATATGGTAATAGTAAGGAAAGTAGTTTATTGTTTAAGGCTCGAACGGGATCTTTAGCTACAAAAGAATATACGTGTACATGTAAATGGAAAAATATGGGTGATTTATTTTGTAAATTATGTAAGAAAGGAATAGAAAATATTAGGCATTTGTTAATTGAATGTAAATGTTTGAAAACAGAAAGGGTGCATATAATGAAGTTGTGGAAAAATAAATATGAAAAGAGTGATTATACAGAAAGTGAATTATAGGTTTTTATGCTGGGTTTGAGAAAAGATAAGGGGGATTTAGATATAAAGGTTATAGAGTTGACAAAGATTATGTTGTGGAAATGGGATAGAGCAGATTATGGGTAAATTTAGAGTGGAGAATGTAAAATAAAGTGGCTAACAGGTTTATCTGGGCATAATTGTTGAGATATTCTTGACTTCGTTTAAGGAGAAGTCATAATACATCATATCACATCACATATTGGTAGATTACAGTTTATGGATAATAAAAGAATAGCTAAAATAGTATTTAATTGGGTTATGAGTAAAGGACAGGTAACAAGATGGGTGAGAAAGATAATGTGGTATGCAAAAGATTTGGATAAAGAATTTATATCAGTATATTTTTACAAAAGATTGTATTAAGAGAATTGTTGAGTGTTGTAGTAGTAAGGAATGGGATAAAAGAATAGATTTATTAATAAAGAATAGGGAATTAGAGAGATGGAGGAATAATATGGAGAGTAAAAAGAGTTTAAATATATATAGAAATAAACAGAATATTAGGTGTGAGTTAATATATGACAATAGTAAGGAAAGTAGTTTATTATTTAAGGCTCGAACGGGATCTTTAGTTACAAGAGAATATACATGTAAATGGAAAAAAATGGGTGATTTATTTTGTAAATTATGTAAAGAAGAAATAGAAAATATTAGGCATTTGTTAATTGAATGTAAATGCTTGAAAACAGAAAGGGTACATATAATAAAGTTATGGAAGAATAAATATGAAAAAAGTGATTATACAGAAAGTGAATTATTGGTTTTTATGCTGGGTTTTGGAAAAGATAAAGGGGATTTAGATATAAAGGTTATAGAGTTGACAAAGATTATGTTGTGGAAATGGGATGGAGCCGAATATGGGAAAATTTAGAGTGGGGAATGAAAAATAAAGTGGCTAACAGGTTTATCTGGGCATAATTGCTGAGATATTCTTGACTTCGTTTAAGGAGAAGCCGCAATACATCACATCACATATTGCATCAATCTTGATGAGTCTTGTAAGATTTTTTTCTTTCTTTTTTTTGTGGAGAATTTTATAAGCTATGAATTTTTACTTTGTGATGTTTAATTATTTTAAAAACTACATAAAAATACATCAGAATAGCAACCATATTCTAATAGTGTTATTAAAACACAAAAAGAGTGAAATTGACTTCTCTCCCAAAAGAAGAAGGATATAACATGGATTTTCATTCTATCATAGATCATCTTGAATAATAGAAAGTATCCATTTGCATTTCCAATACATCTAATTGCAGTTTGTAAGTGAAAGCCATGGTATAAACAAAATGCTAATCCCTGAGAACTCCAATAGCAAATTTCTGAAAGAAATTTCAGAAAACCAAAGCACAGGAGGGATCACATAACAGAGGATAGCCCTTCTTCAAAAGTTAGTATTGATAAAATTGCTAATAATTTATTAGTCTCTAAGCTTAAACAGAAAAAATCTCAAATTAAACCAAATCCCAAGAAAGAAAACATTAATATAAATAACATAATACCCCTTCTGAACCCTACCCTATTTTCTAATAATGATACGGGCAACAGTAGATGCACTGGGGAGTTCATTTTATTTGATGATTTCCCAGAATTAGAAACTAACAAAATTAAAATCTATATAACACTAATGATAATACCAACAGGAGAATGACAACTAATATTAATTATCATAACAAATCTACTAATCATGAATGGCATATAAAAGTGCCTTCCCCATCTATCAGACTCTGCCTGATTTGGATCCAACAAGTGATATTTTATACTCTGGAGCCTTACTTAGAAATGCCAACAGACAGACCCTTACATTAACAGGGATTACCAAAATCAACAGGACATCTTCAATATGTTTGAAGATGAAGAGCCATTGGCTTCCCAACCTAACCCAGCAAAAATAAGTTACTTGATGCAAGTGATCAACTGATGATAAATAATCTTGTCAACAGGTTTAATGTGACTATACCCCCACAATTACAGCAGTCTTTTCTCAACTATAGCAGAGATAAGATCCTGATTCTTGCTGTCACAAACCTCAGTTGTGAGCTTTTCAATTTTTCTGTTGAGGAATTCTGCTGTGAACTCTCAAAAAAGAAATTGTGGAATAGTGTATACAAGTTACTAAATTATCCCAACAGCAGGTATCTGATTGTTGAATTCCACAATATATCGCAAAGATAAATTTTTCAACAAAGAAGTTTATTGGATACAAAGTTCTTTGAATAATCAATATGGATAGACCAACAATCCTCAATGGGCAAATCTGAAACTGCTATCTTAAGTTTACGAAGCTGATTTACAGTGTCTGGTTAGACCATATGGCACAGTTTCAAACTTCCAGTACCTTATGGAAAGAAGGGATGAATCCCTAGTCCTAACTAATATGGCAGGATTCTCTATCATGCTCAACAAGGAAATAATTCCAACCATGATTCCCATGATGCACCTTGCAGAATCTGCCTCTCTTATTATTTTTTTTGAAGGAGTACCACCATAGTGTTTTCATTGTAAATTAAGGACCCACTTGATTAAAATCTGCCCAGCCTGGACTTGCCAATATTGCCATATGAAAAGAATTAGGCTGCACAACTGCAGACCACCTGCAAGTCCTAGTAATACTTACTTAATTTTCCCTGAAATAGATACTTTGGAAACTAACTTTTTGAGTTACAATACACGTGACAATGTAATCAGCCTCAACCTGCCAAAATCTTCTGGTGCTGCTGAAGTTGAGAACAGTTCAGTAACGATTGCTTCGATCCACTCCTCTAGAAGCAGTAGTTCATCTCCAAAGTCAGATGCTACGATTACAAAAATCTTTCCTTCCAGCAGGAAAAAATGAACTTCCCAGTGCATCTACTGTTGCCAATATCATTATTAAAAAACAGGGTAGGGTTCAGAAAGGGTGGTATGTTATTCATATTAATGTTTTCTTTCTTGGAATTTGGTTTAATTTGAGATTTTTTCTGCTTAAGCTTAAAAACTAATAAATTATTAGCAATTTTATCAATACTAACTTGTGAAGAAGGGTTATCCTCTGTTACATGATCCCTCTTGTGCCTTGGTTTTCTCTATATTTTATACTTATTTTATGTGAAAGTGGTATTTTTAGTCCTGCAACATGGAGCAAATTAGACATGCTATGCCTTTTCACATATGTATTCAAGTTGTTGATAGCTTTGTAAATCTTGCAAAAATATCATGTGACTAGATCCATGTACACATTAATTTTCGGAAATCTTATGAAAATATCATATACAAGATCCGTGAACATGTTATTTTGGTCATCACAAGATTACAAAATTATAATCAAATTGATATGAATGTGAAAAGGTTCAGCAGGTCCAATATGTGCTCTGTGTTGAGAACTAATACTTAAGTATCTTTTAATAATTTTGTTTAATTTTTAAGCTAAAATACATTAAATAATTTTTCTTTAAATTTATTGTTTTTTTATATATATTTGATAAATGTGTTTTACCTCATAAATATACATACATATATAGCATAAATTATTATTAAACCTATACTATTTTAAAACTTTACAATTTATAATAATATTAAATAATTTAATAGTTATATATTTAAAAATATTATTAATAAATGAAATCAATAATTTTATACACATGACAAGAATGAATATATACATTTATAATACAGGTAACCCTAATATAACACAGTTGATAGGTTTCTAAGAAATACCATGTTATGCAAATTCGTGTTATATGAAACAAAGGGTAAGGGCTACGTAATACTAGCTTATTTGAATATTTGTATTTGCATATTTTATTATACATTTTATGAAGGCTATGAATATGAGGCATGGATCCTCGAAAACGTTAAGCCGATAAACTTTAATACTAATTAATATCTTCTCTAATTAACAATTATATATTTTACATATAGTGAGAAGTAAAGCTATATTTATTTGCATTTTGTAATTTTATTAAGATAATAATTGTTTAATAATATTAGATATTAATATTACTCTAGCTTGCTGTGTGTGGCAATATATATAGTGAGTTTTGCCTGTTTTAACAACAGTTATACACAAGCATAAGAGGAGGTGGTCATGTGATGATATATTACATATTGTTTTCTTCATCACCACTAGTAATCATTATTAAATGAGCATTTTCTTATAAGCTTGAATGAAAACATTGATAAAGATGATGTTTGCTCTTAAAAATTCGCATCACGTCCCTTGTTATATGGAAGTTTCTTCAACTTTTGAACCATTTTAGAGCAAAACAACACAGTAGGAATGCCGTGTTATAGCCCCCCCCCCCAATTGGTTGCCTATAATTTGCTTTATGTTAAATATAATATTTATTTTATTTTAAAACCAGCATTTTATTTTATGCATATAATTTATTTTAATTATTATATGAATAAATATAACTAACTGAAATATATATATATATATTATGGATACAAATAGAATGAGCAGTATTTTTTTTTATATCTTGAATCACAAGGTTAATAGCATTTTTCATTTTCTTTATAAGGATATAATTATTTATTTCTGCTTTTTATCGTAGTCATAGATTGTTATTGTTTTATAATGGAGGACTTACAGGATAACAAAAGATAAGTCCTCTAGAATATTTTATTTCCTTATTATAGCTTTTATATACTTCTTTTCAAAGAATATAGGAACAGTGAGATATCACACTGATGATATTATATTTTATTTGTTACTATATAGAAATATATTAATTGTAAATTTATGGACACAAATCTTATTCACATTCAAATCAATCGTGTTTAATAATGTTTAGATTTTGTAATTACATGATATAAATTTTTTCAGATTATCATAAATGTGATTCATACAATTATTTTTTTTAATCTTTGATAACATATTTTTATGATATATATTTTTTATATATTATCATTTATTTTTCCATATAAATAAAATGAATTTTTTTTCTTCATACCGCATTTATTTTATTATTGAAAATAATCAATATATTATTATTATGTGAAATAATTATATTTAAGTAAAAATTGTTGGAAGTTTATAAATGTACCAACAGTTTTAATTCTGATTTAATTAACAATTTTATTTACTTTACATGATGAATTATGATTAAAATATCTCATAAATTTATTTATTTAAGCTTACACATGCTGTTAAAACACTAGTATTTTTTTCCCATAGTGCATCATAATCTATACCCATACAATACTGCCACCTAATGCAAGATTTAGTAATCAATAATGTTAGACGATTGTTCATCATAATCCCGATCCAGTGAATTCCCACAAAATATATCTGTAGATTAATTTCTAGAGTTTGCATTAGATGGTATTATTGGGTGAGAAAAAAATTTGCTACTGTTTTAAGGATTATCATTATTTCAAACGATTTTAATTTAATCATTTATTATATTTATTTTACAGTAAAAAATTAGTGATTTATTAGAAAATATTTAAAGATTTTGTTTTTCTTGAAAAGATAAAAATTTAAATTATAAATATAGAATTACAAACATTTCTTACTATAATAATTTTAATTTGTTTGTCTTTGCATAATTAGTACATATTTTACCATTAACTTGTGAGAAGAACCCTTTTTTTAAAGAAAAAAGTATAGGTGCAAAAAAATCAAGTCATACATCACATGACTTAATTTAATAAGCTTATACTATAAGTGGAGATCTAATGTCTGAATATCCTAATGCCTCACTGATGACAGCCAGCAGCTAGAAACTGGTCTGTGAATAGGGATGTTCAGAAAAGTTTGTTAAGAGCTATTAACGCTCAGTATATAAAATAATATAGTTATTTGTTTACATAGTTGTGCAAATTTTATGTTTGTACAATTCAATTGATAATTTATAACTCAGGCACCCAATAGATTGAAGCCCTGATTTAAGCATGGTGAGCAAAGACTGGTTTATGTAGAAATAAACTCTAAGCATAAGTATACACTTATGTTTTTAAAGTCAATGCTTAACAGAAGAATGCACAGAGATTATTAAAGCACATGCTCTGAGAAGTTACTCCTTATTTATAATATTATTTAAGGTTAATAAATTTGTTATAATATATGGAATTTCTATGGTGATATTGATATCTCACAATAATCAAATCATAATTTGAATATATATATCTTCCTTTTTAATCATTATTAATTAGATAGATTTTATTATGAAATTTCATTTTACATTATTACAAAGCATCTGACTTGGAATCAGAAAGTCCTAGGATCGATTTTGGTGATCAAGCCATTAACAGTTTTTTTTTATTATGTGACATTTAAAATCATTTAAATATCCTCAACTTCTTTCTCTTATTTAAGAACTTGCTTCATATTGTTTGTGTTATCATTTACCCATTATTATGATTAATTATTTCTAATTAACTCATAATTGAATAGTGCCTAAGTACCTGTTATCTTGTAAATATTATATATATATATATATAACAGGATGGGTAATAAATAGAGTGAACCTGGGGTGATGGAAAATCATTACCAACCCCAAGTCAACAATATTTCAATTAAAATTAATTTTAATAATGAGATAAAGTAAGGGATTAAAGTAAATATATAAATAATATTATATATTATAAGAGCATGAGATCATGAGATCTCATTGAGAGATCAGCACAGTTAACTCCTTAGAGTAACTAAGTGGAATTAAATATAAATTCACTAGCATTATAATTACAAAAGTAAGTATAAGAATATGTAATATTCATTCATCATCATGAATATTGAAAAATCAAAATACATTGATAGTCCATCTTGTTACTGGATTTGAAATGGATCTACTGTAGACCAGCTAACTATTGAGCTCTTGCTAGCTTGGGGCAATTATTTAACCATTAATCTGGATGCACCAATCTAAGTTCTCATCCATAGAATATGCAACCATAAAAATCTAAACAATAATGTTGGGATATTAAAATATGCTGATCATTATCACTGCTCTGGCCACTTAGTACCTACCATTAATGTATTGGAAACTATAATTTAAATTCTAATAGAGGCTAAATTAAAATAAAATGTAGTGCATGAGCTTTAAAGAATATACTCTTAGTATCAACCAGTATTCCAGTATGTCCCTGCACTAATGTATATTTTCTTCCATATAATATCAGATGGTTATGTATGAATCTAGCTCAGAGAACATAAACTCTATAACTGATATTGTGATCAAGAGATGATGCAACATATAATAATCTAAAAACCATTTAGAATTAAGTTTATTGGAATAATTTTAACAATGAAATACAAGTTTATTAAGAACAATAAAAAATACTATACAATTAAAAAAACTATCACATTGTTATTTGCAATACCTCCTAAAGGGTTTACATAAAAAACATACACATATCCACACAGATGTGCATTATAATTTTAAAATGACCATATTTGAATTGACATTTAATAATAAAAAATTATTGAAATTTACGTATAAGTGTCTATCTGATACACATTGATACATGAACATAGTTATGCAGTACAATTGATGGATATATTTCAATCATATAAAAACAATAAATGATTAAAAGTTATCTATATGTGTCTATCTGACATTCATTGATATATATATATGCACACAGACATGTGGCATAAAAATTTCTGAACATACTGGAATTGCCATTTAAATAAAATTAACATTTTTCACAGTTAATTCCATTTTGAAAATAAAAATAAAATTCACACCTACATGTGTATATATATATAAAACAATATGAATCAGTTATCAAATTCTATAACAATTTACTTTTTTTTATTATTAAAGTATGATTTACATATAGGTTCCAATATACAATACCTATATATATGCACAGACATGTGGTATAATTTTACAAATGAATATATTTGAAATGACATTTAACACTAAAATTTACATATAAGTATCTATCTACATGCATTGATACTTTCACATAGTTATGCAGTAAAATTGCTAAACATATTTCAATCATCATATAAAATATAACAAATGATTATAATTTACTTATATGAGCCTATCTGGCATGCATTGATATAGATATACACAGACATGTGGCATAATTATTTCTGAACATATTTGAATTGACATTTAATAATAAAATTAATGTTTTTCATAATTAATTTTATTTTGATAATATACAGAAAATTCATACCTACATATATATACAAACAATATGAATCAGTTATCAAATTCTATCATAACAGTTTATTTTTTTTAACCTTAAAATAATGTCAATTTCTTGACAGTTAATTGTTGAATAATTAATTATCAATGCATTTAAACCTAAAATGTCTCTCTTTTTCTTCAAATGATTATTTTAAAACAATATCATTCTCCTTCCATATATATATATCATTATTGCAGATTGCTCTTGATTATAACATTTTAAAATTTAAAATATAGGTTTTAAAATGTAATTTTTCTAATGAAATTCTTTAAAATATCAGTCTCCATATATATCACTATCACAGGTCACTCTTAATTATAACATCTTTAAATTTAAAATATGAATTTTAGAATGCCATTTTTACTAAAAAAAATATTTAAAATTTCATTCTGATTATATATATCACTACTTGCCATAGTATGCATGTTTATCTGTGATTCTCTGCATATAGCTGAAACAGGATAGCTCTAAACTAATTCTTCAACAAGCTTTCTCCTTGTGTGACCTGTATAGTACAGGGTTGTCATCATCCAGAAAAGTATAGTTTATGTATGGTTGACATTGAACAATCTCCTTTCTGTCTAGAATTTGATAGAATTCAGGCTAGCAAACTGTCTTCTAGAACCCATTTGTGCAGACTAATTGATCAATTAGAAGTTGATCCTGATTTCTGTGAATCAAAACTTCTTTGTAGTAAAGTATAGAGTAGCTGCTAGACTTGTTCCTGCTTCTTTTAGATCTTCATGGGAGCTCTCTCTAACTCTGGAAATCAATTCTGGTAGCCAACTAACTGCTACAGCTACCAACTAAAATTACTAGATAACTCTGACAAAATATTATTAACCAACTATTTTTTAATATTTTTATCAACCCTTTTATATAGTCAGATGGGGTAATAGAAACACATTAATTCAAAACTGTTTTTTTATCTTGATTAAAAACAATTTTAATCCTTTTAAAAGAAAATTTGAATTTTATCACAGTATGATCTATAACATTTTTTAAAAATAGATAATAGAAATGTTTACAATTATTTTAATTTCAAAATCAGAATTCATTAAAAATATTTATTAGACCTTTTAAAATGTTTAATTTATAGTAAAATTTTATTTTAATTTCAAAATAATTTAATCTTTTACTATGATTATTCCAGGAAGATGTAGAAAATATCTACAAAATTTTTATCTGTGTTATTTCTAATTTTTCTTTCAACTTTATATATATCTGTGCACACACACTATATTATCATGTGCAATGTAACACAACTGTTACAATATATATATATATATATATATATATATTTGTGCAAGATCTAATATGAAAAAAAAAGAAGCTATATAACTCTTTCTTTCACTTTAATAGCCTATTGTAAATAGACTTTATTAAATAATAATACCAATTGTACATTCACACTGTAACATCACATATATCACATTAGTGGTGTTGAAATATAAATGACATTACTAAACTGACAAGATTTGTCAGTTGCTTTAAAGGCAGACCAGAAGAGTGTTTAATGCCTAAAACATGTCATGTAGAGAATAATTAAACTTTTCATCATATGGTAATGTGGAATATATATATATATATATATATATATATATAGTGTATATCTATATATATATATATATATATATATATATATAGTAGATGATACACTAAAATTTTAATATTGCTTCATTTATATAGACAATATATTAAAGCAAAGATTTTTATGATTAAATCATGTGACCATAATTTTCAGAATTCTCCATGCATAAATTTTCTTATTGAAAACATTAGAATTATAGTAATCATTCAACTGAATGCCACCTGTAATTTTTCGGGTAGTAGAGTCCATTCTGGTATTCAATATCTCTAAATAATTTCTCCTAATTGTAGTTATCAAGGATTCAGTTAAAACATTGTACAATACTAATATTAATAATGAGAATTTTTTGCATGAACAAACCTGAAAAATCCATCTAAGCACACATCTATACCAAATATTCTAATAGTGTGGGAGCTATAAAATATGGTATTGTAAAGAAAAATATTTTGCTCTTCATTTCTAATGGTAATTTTTTAGGTAATACCTTTGTATATAAATCATTTTCTTTATAGATTGCCATATTATTTAAAAAATTAAATGTTTATAATATCAATATATTAAATAAATAAAAAATCAATCGTTTGTTACTTGGGATGTCATATGATATTTGAACTGAAAATGATAGCTGGAGCTGCGATTGTGGATCTTTAAATCTCAAGTTCACCACTACTCTATCTAACTTGGCATCTTGTCTAATTTTTATAAGGTATTATCATATCTTCTACTTTTAAATGCAATAAATATTTTCATAATGTAGCATGTAAAGACAAATTATTAGATATAGTTATTTAGGTGTACTAATTAAGAATATTCTAAGTATTTTAATTCTATTGCAAATAGCATAAATTCAATATAAAGTTTTAAATGCTACAACTATAAAAGTCTTGTTCACTCAAAATATTTGACATTTATTAATAATATTAATGTATGATATACTAAATAATGCATTATATATCTGCGTGTTTACAATGAATTATAATTACATAGAAAATATTAAGAATCAAAATACCATTATAAATTGTAATATACCTATCATAGTTTGTGCAGGAACAGTTCCACCAACTTCTTTTGGCAAAATCTTCACAGGTATATGATCTTGGAAATCAGAAAACTTGCCTATGTGAACCTATTAATACATATACAAACTTAATTTATAAATTCAATATTTTTCAACCAGATTAGTTTCAAATAATATTTCTATAAATACACACATAATCTTGAGTCATTTTAAAATTAGGTTGTGCCATGTTTTTACTTTAGATTTTTTTTTTTTTTTAAAAAAACTAAGACTGATTTTATTTAACTGCGAATTGAGATAACTCAACTATTAAAAAGATGTCATAAAGAAACCTATAGAGATTTTGACCAAAGGATAGATTCATTAGTAGGTTTATTAAATCCATTCTGTCACTGCAGCTATAAATCCAACAGTTATTAATTATTTGCTTCATAATTTGTATTTATTCACATTTATAAATATTAATGATTGATAAATTCTATTCATGAAGTCAATGAATACCAGGACCATGAATTGCCCTGAATCTATTGATGAGACTCTAACTGAATTTAGGAAGATCAAATCCAGCTGGCTCTACTGTTGGGCAAAGAAAAATAAATTTATTTGCAATCTCATAAGTATTCCATTTGTACATCATAATTCTTCAATGATAGATTCTGGATTGAACATCCATAAAGGAGATTTTGATTTGAATACATTGAGTTATTGACACGTCTAATTCACTTAATGGTTTTTAATTCTAACCAACTTGTAATGTTCGAGTTAATCTGAAAAGGTAAATCAAACTATAAGAATGTTTCAAATGCATTGAGCCAACTTTCAGCAGATCACTGCCAGAATCGTAGTTCTGAATATAAACGTGAAGTTAGAAATATGTCCTTATATTAACATGGTCCAATATTTAAATTAGGTTCAGTATGTAAATGAAGAGATTAAATGTTCCATTTTTTTTGATAATGGGATGCAGAACTCTTTTTTATTGATGGAATGTGGATATCTTGAAATAGCTCAGGTTTCTTTATATTTCCTTTTCCTATCATCCTTTTTGGCACATATTGTTTTTACAGTGGAGGGGGAATAAAGGTGTGAGCCATAGTAAGTTTATGATCAAAAAAGATTGACTTCTATTTGAGATTTTGTTTAGCTTTGTTGTATAAAGAGATGGGATATTGCAAGGAATCCACATTTCATCATTACAAAAGAGTCTTATATCCCCATTATTGACAAATGGAGCATCTAATCTTTTCAATTACATACCAAACTTAATATTAAGACATATTTCTAACAGTGCATTTGTATTAAGCACTATGATTCTGGCAGTGATTTGCTGAAAACTATCTCAGTGCATCTAAGACTTATTTATAGTTTGATTTATCTTTTCAGATTAACTTGAACATTACAAATTTGTTAGAATTACATAACTGTTATATATAGAGCTCGCAAATAAGCTCTTAACAAGCTTTGCAAAATATCCTCAACCCCAGACCAGTTTCTGCTACTGGATTCCTCTGTGAGATCCTAGGATATTTAAGCATTAGATTAAAAATAGCAGGACAAGCCCAGCACTTTATCTTATTTGCAAGCTCTATATATAACTTTTGTAATACAAGCTTATTAAATTAGGTCATGTGACATGATTTCTTTGTAAATTTTATTTTTTGCTATTAAGGCTTTGGCAATTTTATATTGCTAAAGTTATTAATATACAGTGTATCTGAACTTAGTTCAGTCCCATATGGCTATTTAAGTTAGTTGGATTGGAAGACATATGGATGTCTGAAAATTTCAGATTTTCTACTTAATAGTTATCCATTAGATAAAGTGCTGGGTTTGTCTTGGTATTTTTAATCCAATGCTTGAATATCCTAGCATCTCACTGAGAAAGCCAGTAGTAGAAACTAGTCTGGGGTTGGGGATATGCTGCAAAGCTAGTTAAGAGCGTATTTGCGAGCTCTATATATAACATTTATAATACAAGCTTATTAAATTAGATTATGTGACATATGACTTGATTTCTTTGTAATTACATAACTGTATGAAAAGAGTATATATACTATTGAGAATTAATATTTTTAATAGGTTTTCTGTGAGGCAATTTATCTTTTAATATTTTCTTAAAAAATAAGTGAAATAACAGGAATTTAAGTGTATTAATAATATTTCTCATAGTAATTATCAAGAAATTTAGTATAGCAACTTTTTTTAAAAACAAGAATATAATATTGACCAGAAGAAAGTTTTTCATAAAGTATTTGCATCACAATTCCAAATAGTATCAGCCAGCTTTTCAAGGAGGTTATTCATAGAAGTTAATTTTGATGTATTTTTTTTTACATCCCTCCCTCCATTGATAATTCTTCTATTTTTAAGTATATATTAATTCCTTTTTTTTTTCATTTTTTTTTTCATTAACAATTTAAAATTAAAATATTTATTTACCCAACATATTCTCTTCTATAACCATACATAAAATACCTATAATTTTTCTCTAATTGTCCAGGTTTCTATTTCATAGAATTTTATGCTAAATGTTACAAGCTTTGGTTTTAAACCTAATTTTAATGAGACACAAGTAATATTTTATTCTCATTTAAAGCCTTTTTGTTCATTACAATTTTTGTTCTAAAAATTTGATCTGATAACCAACTATCTAAATACTTAAAAGTACAAATCTACTCTATTATTTCCAATCAATTATTATTACCTTTCTCTAATAATGCCAATATTTATTTTTATTTTAAATTTTTTTATATAAAGTTCAGACTTTATATTTATTCACAGAGGGCGTTACTGAAAAAATATAACATTTGGGAGAGTGATTTGAATATTTTGTATTTGAATTTTCAGCTAGTGGTATAGACTGAAATATTTTATTTAATGGTTTAAAAATGCAAATGGACAGTTAAAATCTTAAATTGGATTCCAAGAAATTGTAAAAGATCTTGAAAGAGACTACATGTGTGATTGATGAATGAAATAAGGAAGTGTACTGGGGTGATGTGGAGAAGAGAGGCTAGAGATTGGAGAAAATAGATTGACCTTGGAGAGATATTCATCCTGCAGTGAATCAATAATGGTTGAATATATATATATATATATATATAATTGAATAATTTGATTTGGGAGTGCATAAAAAGATTAAGTATTGAAAATGTTAGAACTGGACCATGATTAATGAACTTTTTTAACTTCAAATTTTGCTACTATTACACCACTGCATCAAACCATGTAAAATTCTAAATTTCAGTAATTTTTCATAAGTCATTGTTACTAATTAAAAGTTCTGCCATGTCTTTAGTAAAATAGACACAATTAATTTACTTGACACCAATTTCTCTATTTATATTCATTAAACCAAATCATATTTAATAAGTTATCTAAATAAATGTTGACCAAAGTAGATAATGTCTCTGTTCTCAATACATTTTCCTATATCTTAATTTTCTACATTATAATTTTTTTTAAAAATTCTATACAAATTATTTAATAGATGTCTTTTTCCCAATATATATCTTTCTTAATTAAAAGTCATATCTTTCTTTAAAATATCTAGGAGCATCAAATGCTATTTCAAAATTAATCAAACAGTTAATTTTTCTTTTTTATCTTCCAATAACAGAATTTATTATTCATTTCTTGTAAAGATATGGATAAAGATAATTGTGAATCCAGAACCCAGAAAAGAATAAACCATCAATTATACATTTTTTTAAATTTTATTTTTGCAATTAGCATGTTGGTTTTTATCTGCCCAAGAAAGATTACTTATATTCTTTATAAATTTTAAACTTCTACTTAGGCATCAATGTATCAAATCTTTTTATAAATGTCTTAAATCTTTTCTACAATACTATGGAAATAAATTTATTGATCTAAATTCCTAACATTTTGCTACATTTCATTTTCCCTTTGAAGAAATCATAATTGATGAATGTAAAACTATTGGTCTCTGTGATATCATAAACTCATTGCTTTGAAAGTATTTATCTCAATTATAGTTTTTATAAGCAAATTCTCAATTTTCACTTATTTTTTTTTAGTATGAAAGTGATTAACGCTTTGACATATAAAATATAAAAAAATTAATAAATAAATAAAATTGTACATTAAATAAAACTGTGTTTTATTCTCTTTAATATCTTTTGGCATGTCATCTATATATAAATTAGAAAATAAAACCTATTACCAGGCACATACTCACATACTATAATCTGCCTATGATGTGTATGATCTAGATTTAAATATAGACCATATGAAACTGCTCTTAAGTACCCCCTTTCAGAGTCTGTTCTGTAGCCAATTCAGTAAAGCATTCAGTGTTAGGCAGTAAATGAATTTCTGGCTATTCTTAATTAGAAAATAAACCAACATAACATCTAAATTCTCACAACATGGCAATTAGCAAATCTGGCGGGTATTGCTTTCTTCTTTAATGTTCCCTTATGAGAGACTGTTAGAGGAGACATTTGGCATGCAATGGCCTTTTTAAATGCTGTTTTATCTTTTACTTTCTATATATACATGCAAACACAGTTTTCAGGTTTATTTATATATGTTATTGTTGGCTCATAGTCATTTTGGGTGAGCTCATCTGCCGTCATTTAGACAATTGAGTCAACAGCTAAGTTATCTATTTTGACTGCTTGAGCAGTTGAAGCGTTAGTGCTATTACACTAAAAACAAGCAACCACGTGTCAAGCATTGGTGGCCTAGTGGTTAGCATAGCTGCCTTGCAAGCAACTGGCCCGGGTTCGCTTCCCAGTCAACGTATTTGACATATAAAACATAAAAAAACAACAAGCAACCACGTATACAGGAACCTGAAAACTGTTTTCATCTTTCACTTATGAAAATATTTGTTTTAATACATATACATGTGCGTGTGTGTTTATATCAAGCAAGCAGATCTGTTTACTGCTTTAACGATGTCTTCATTACAACTTTAACATAAATTTCGGTTTTATTTATAAAAATACATTTTAACTATTATTGAAATAGTGTAGTATATATATTACATTTAGTTATCGTAATAAATCAATAACATAACCAACTAATTACTTACTCTTGATCCTATTTTTGGGGAAGATATTTTTTTATATATTTCGACCAGAGGCAAAAAAAAAGTAGGTGAATTGTGAAAAAATAATCCTTTTATTCTGACAGGTATTGCTTTCTATAAAAAACAACAAACAAACAAAAAAACAACAACTAATATATCTTTTTTCTTCAATAAAAATCTAAATTTAAGCACACACATACGCGCAGAGAAATTTGACAAAATAATTAAAACAAATGTGACACTTTTATTAATATGCTGCATCACCATTAGCCAAAGTATCGGTACTATAATTAAATAATTAACTAAAGTGATATATTAAACCTTCATGCACTACAGGATTTTCCAAACTTCTAAGTATTACTAATTGAGGGGGGGGGGGTAAAGTCATATCTGCATGATCTGTGTATAGAAATTTAGAAAATACTGTAATTGGTACCTGAATATTTAATATTATTTCAATTATTTATATTCGAACATATGAATTTTTTCTACAGTACAGGATTTTTCATACCTGCACTCCAATATGTAATATATAGGGGTTTGAATTCAGACTTTCATACGATCCTCAACTGTCCACGCTATTTCATACTGCTGACCTTTGATCACACACATGTCGAAAAGATAAACAATCACCAATAGACGTATTTCGTGCTAAACCAGTGCTCGTCAGTTTATCCAGATTACTATCTCCACACATATATACAATCAATGCTCAGCTTATATATTAAGATAGTGTCAGTAGTATGAGATAGCGTGGATAGTTGAGGATCGTATGAAAGTCTGAATTCAAACCCCTATATATTATATTTGAACAATAACTACAGAATATTAAGTTTTGTACAGCTAAACGCCTCAATTTATATGAAAAATGTTGGTAGATGTTATCAACGTATTATTCATTAAAAATAGCCTACAACCATGTGATTCAATGTTATGTTTTCCAAACCAATAATTGTCTATATCAGTGGTGGTGAACTTTTTTATGTGTGTGTACCAAAAATTTCCAAAAAATATTTATTGAATGATTTGTGCCACTCAGTTATTAAATCAAAATATAAGCAACTTAATTATTGCAGTTTTTTAAAAGTTTATAAAATAAAATAATAATAATAATAATAACAATATTAATAGTTTTAATTTACTTTGTCCTTATATGCGTGATTCGAACTCAGACTTTCACACAACCCACAACTCTCAGTGCCATCTTATATTGCTGACCCACCTGATCACCCACATGGTGAAAAGCTAAATAATCACTAATATATGTATTTCGTGCTGGACCAGCACTCATCAGTTGGTCCAGATTACTATCTCCACACATATATACAATCAGTGCTCAGATTTATATTAAGATAGCCAATCTTCATACTTTAATGGACAGGCTTCAAACTACCCCAAACCACAACTCTTCAGCTTTTAATTTCATTAAAAATCTGATGATATCAAGCCCATATTAGTGCCAAGGTTGTCATCCTGCCCTTGTTGACGTTTAGTTATTCTGATCCCTCATGTACAGGAGAATATCCATTTATACATACATATGCAAGGGATAGGCAGACCTTTTAAGCACTATTTATATAAATTAATACATTGTACAGGCTTACACCTGCATTTATATATGTAATATATGCGGGATTTGAATTCAGACTTTCACACGACCCACAACTGTCAATGCCATCTTATATTGCTGACCCACTTGATCACACACATGTAGTAAAGAAATAATCACCAATATATGTATTTCGTATTAAACCAGCACTCATCAGTTGGTCCAGATGATGGGTCAGCAATATAAGATGGCACTGAGAGTTGTGGGTCATGTGAAAGTCTGAGTTCAAATCCCGCATATATTACATATTTAAATGCAGATGTAAGCCTGTATAAGATATTAATTTATATAAATACTGTGTAAAAGGTCTGCCCATCCCTTGCATATGTATGTATAAATGGATTATTCTTCTGTATATGAGGGGTCAGAATGACTAAACATCAACATGGGTAGGATGACAACCTTGGCACTAACGTGGGCTTTGAATGTTCCACCATCAGATTTTCAATAAAATGGAAGGCTGAAGAGTTGTGGGTTGACCTAGTTGAAGCCTGTCCATTAAAGTATGAAGATTGGCTATCTTAATATAAAACTGAGCACTGATTGTATATATGTTTGGAGACGGTAATCTGGACCAACTGATAAGTGCTGGGTTATCACGAAATACCTATATTGGTGATTATTTATCTTTTCAACATGTCAGCAATATAAGATGGCACTGAGAGTTGTGGGTTGTGTGAAAGTCTGAGTTCGAATCCCGCATATATTACATATATAAATGCAGGTGTAAGCCTGTACTATGTATTAATTTGTCATTATTTAATTATTTTTCTTATTAACATATACCTTATTTGCTAATTAACACAGATAATTTATTAGATAAAAATAAATGTTAATAGTCAATAGTTTTTTAAATTTTATTTCTGTTTTTTTTTTTGCTTCTTTTTAATATTGTAATAAAAAAATAT
Organism: Epiperipatus broadwayi; assembly: GCA_028023455.1. NCBI lineage: Eukaryota > Metazoa > Onychophora > Udeonychophora > Euonychophora > Peripatidae > Epiperipatus > Epiperipatus broadwayi. The sequence goes on along the minus strand of JAQFVV010012416.1, from coordinate 6,953,691 downwards.
GATAAATATACTGACTATATACTTTAAATAGCATTGTACACATACAAGGCTGCTTTAATTTTATTATTACTCAGCATTAGAAGACACAGAAATATGTGGCCGCATTATAAATTATTTCTTCCAAAAACACTCCAAATAATTTTAAATTCCATGGACGAAATTAATCATAGAATTAAACTTGGTTGTAATCCTTTTGGTAAAATAAATGATTATTAAAAGTGAACATGTCTATGTGTTTAAAAAGAAAGGTTTTTAAAAAAATGTATTTTACCCATTCTTACTTGTGGATCCGAGATTTGGACTTTTAACAAAACAGCAAAATACAGAGATTTCAGACTATTCAGTAAAATATAGAGAGATGTATGTTAGGAGCAATAAAAAGAGATAAAAATGAAATATATGGGTGAGAGAACAGACAGGTGTTACTGCCATTATGAAAGACTTAAGAGAGTAAAGTGGAATTGGGATGGATATACTGAAAGAAGAGATGATAATAGTTAGGCAGCTGAAATCTTAACTTAAATTCCAAGAGAATATAAAAATAGATCACACATGAAATGGATGGATAAAATAAATAAAGGTGCTGGGGTGATGAGAAGAAAAGAGGCTAGAGATAAAAACAATAGATTGAATCTCGAGAGATCTTCATGGTACAAAGGATAGATACTATTTGAAAATAAGGATGTAAAAAATGAATAAAAATACTCATTTGCAAATTGCTTTTTTATTGAAACATCAATAATACAATTTGCTTTGTAAATGATCCCTAATCCATAAATTAAAAGTTTTAAATACTTATTATTTGCATTATTGTTAACTGCGTGTCACTCAACTTAGAAATAATCTAAATTGGATGTCACTGTTTATAATGTTTTAATTGTAAACACATCATAATATGTACATATTTTTGCAAATGCATGCATGTAAACTTCCTACCAATGCATGAGATGCTTACCTGCCAACACCTGCTTGTTAAGACTTGTCCAGTGGATTTAATTATTAATCAGTTATAATTTGCATTTTAATAAGTATTTATTTGGAAATGGAATAATCATTACGACTTTTTGTTAAGCAAAAGATAAAAGATGTAAATCAAGTTTTCAAAATGTTTTTATTGTTTTATGATTCTACTACTCCTTTATTTTCACTTAATGCTTGCTAATTTCTCCAGAAACTTTTGGCCCCTTGAATCATTCTAGCATCCCCAACTTTACAAAGCATTATTTTAAATTAATTTTTTTTTCAGATTCATCTTTAATTATTTGTTTAAATTTCATCGACAATTCATCTTATTTAGTCAAGCATTAGTGGTCGAGAGGTCTGCGACAGCTGCTTTACAAGCAGTTGTCCCGGGTTAGCGGGTTCGCTTTCCGGCTGATGCTATGACACATGAGGAAAAAAAATTCATCTTATTTATTAATCATTATACACTGTATATATGAATTTTTAAATTAATTTTTGATGCCTAAAACAATAAGTTTGATTTATAAAAGTTTCTGAATAAGATTTTCTTTTTCCAGCATTTGTTTTTTTTTTTTTTTTTTGGAATTTATAAGACTGATAATTCTAAATGATATTTACTTCACTAAACATCACATGAGTGGTGTTACTGTATGGAGAGTTTTACCTCTATGTGTGGTACTTCGCTTTTCTTTACTTATTGTAATATTTATAAACCCATTATAAAAGTGTGAAGACTGTTTTTGACGAGGCTCCTCGTCGACATCTGAAATCACTCTAACTCAGTTCGTTTTCATACGAAAAAATTCGTTAAATACGTATTGAATTCGTTTTTAAAAGTTCTGTACGATGGTGACATCTTCCGATTTATTTTAGAAGTAAAAAATAGAGAAAAAACGCATTTAAACCTAAACAAAGAAGGAACATTATTTGTGATTGGTTCTTAGCATGCTCTCAGCCGAAAAAGACATTCTGATTGGCTGGAAAGAACAAAGAAACTGCCTGATCAAAGAAAATAAAGAAAAACGCTGAGATTTTCATTTCGAATACGATTTAAATTATTATTAAATAATATTTATGGAAATTAAACATAATTTTCAGAGAGAATAATAAAAAAACAAAATTATTTTCGAAAAATATTGAAGATTTTAGTACAAATGTTGAAGTTGTAATAAAAAGAAATATTTACTTTTCTATAACGTAAAAGTCGATCTTTTTGTTTACATTATAACTTTTATGTTGCCGATATTGATTATCTTAGAATAAATAAATAGCAATTTATTTTTGAAAGAACTTTCGTTGTCTTCACAACCTTAAAAATTAATTATATACTTTTTATAAATGTATCTGAGTTGAATTTAATATTATAGGCGAATATGTTTTAACAATAGGCTTTGTCTTCAGTTTGTGAGTTGGCCAATTAAAAGATTTGATTTTTATCTGATACAACCAATGATAAAATTAGCGGTTTAAGGGTTAAGAAATATCAGCAGTACATTGCCAAAATCACATCACTGTATTATTGTACTAGTAAAAAAAAAATGCATCCTGGAATAAATGCAATTTGTTATATTTTGCAATTGCCCATGCTTCCTTGTATTTTCATTTTTTCTCATTTCTTTCGGTGCAAACTGTCTTCATGCTAATTGGATTAAAAGCATGACCTGTTGTGTGCTCACATTCAAGGAATATTAAATTATGTTCATTAGTTTGTTTTGCCCTATTGTATAAATATATGTGTTCAGTAATCCTTATTAATAGATTTCATCACATGCCATTCAGAAATGTCTTTATGAATAATCAGTATGTTAACTACATGAAAAATGTATTGTTAATAAAATACAACAAATTGACACATTTTTTTAAAATCAAAGACTATTTAAATTAAAATTCATAATAGTCTTAAATATAGATTTAAACAAGGAGCAAGGATGTCAGGCAAAAAATGAAGAAGATTAGTTTAGAAGTAAACAAATTAATGAGTGAAACAAAAACCATTCATTATAAATAAAATGACAGACCAAGAAATTGAAGTGAACCCAAAAGAAATATAGTTTTAAGACTAGAAGAAAAAAACAGAAGAAATCTTAAGGAAATGACATAGAATGGTTTGTGAAACTTGTCTCTTGAGGACGGAGGCAGGGGTCTGAGAAAAAGAGGTGCTGAAGGTTCTTTTATACATGATAAAAAATCTCTTAGATATATATAAAAGTAATAATATTCTTATTTGTAGACATATTGCTTTACAATTAGTATAAATCAATTTAAGAACGATTCTCTTCATTAAAATTTTTATTTATATCAAAATTCACTAAAAAACAAACTCATTTAAAAAAATAAAATATAATTTTTTGCATTATATTTATTTTATTTTATTTACTCAAATACTGATTCAATAAAATTGCTCAAATTGTTACTTATAATTATAACGATCCAAAACAAAGTGAAGATCGAATCTAACTGCAATCTTCACTACAAGGGCGCCATCTAGGCATTTAAGCCTAGAAAAATTTATAAAGTAGGCAGATATGCCTGTTAAGATTCCACTTTATTTAAATATTCAGACCGTTAGCCCATTGTCACTAGCTCATGGAGACGCAGAGATAAGAAATAACTTGTTTAGTTTGTATATATAAAAAAATAAAAGCCACTGCCAGAAATTAACACATAAAAAATATTTATTTCTGTACATATAAAATCATTCTAAATTTGAGGAATAACAATTATTATTGAGATTTTAATATTAATTTTTAATTTAGTGTGTCGAGTATGAACAGACTACATAGATTGTATTTGAAAAGAAAATATTATATCCCTGATTTAACCTTAGGCCAAAAGTTTGCAGTCAAACTGGTGTCAATCCATCTGATGTATTGATGTATTCAATGTAACATGAATATGGCAACACAAAAATCATACTGTCAGGAATGTACCTCTGAATAGCAGGGTTAAGAGAAGAAATTGTTTCTCGCCCAGAACAGGAATGTGACGTCTGTTGGGCAAGAAGAACAATAAAAAAGAAAACTCCATAGGAAGGGACAGCGGTCCTTTTTGCTGACTTACAATCCCATCCATAGGCAAAATGGGAAGTGTTTGGCATATACAGTGATTCTGCCCATAGCGAATCTCGTACTACATCTACTAATTACACCAATATATCCAATCCATTGACCTAATTTAACTATGAAACAAATAACCTAAGATTACCCTTCCCTAATTAATTAATATAATTTTACAAATCTATATAGCCATTCACGCCCGACTTAAATTTAATATTTATATAAGTTCGCACAGATGAATTTTATAAAAATTTGTTTTATAATGTTGAGCACAGATCGGCTGCACATATTCCACGATTAAAAACACTTCAAAATAAACCCAAACGATCAAAATACAAAGTCATTGATAATGTCAATTGCAGAGGGAATACAAGAAACCCAATAGCATTCATCATAAGATGCCGCACTGACATCAATGACCTATATATTCCAATCGAATATGAAACAGCAACATAATTAATCGCTAATGAATCTATGCAATGTCTATACCCAACTTAAATTTCATGCATTTAAATAATTTATACAATAAGAAATAAAAAAAATGGAAATGATTTTTATCAAATGCCAAACATATAAAATTAAACATTATTAATTGACCTGAAAACTTACAAAAGTCAGATAAAAGTCCATTCAAAATTTAGGATAGCTTGTTTATTAAACTTGTCAACTCTTGATGAAAGTTTTTAATTAATTTTATGATTTTAATAATTGTTCAGTTCATATAGCTTACGGTAGAAGAGCTCCCGGTTCCTGGTGTTAATTTCCACGGAGTCTTTATTTGAAAGCCGGTCTATCTGAAGGCAGCCTTAGCTGGAACAATCCTGGTATTACAGTCATTTCATTTGAGATAAGTGAGAGAGAGAGCGATATGTGCATCCTATTGCCCTTCTCACAAAAGTAAGCTGGAAACTAACTGGAACTCAATATTTTTCTTTTTATAGTAAATCTCCAGATTGAACGAACAAAGTCATCACTAATCCAAATTTTTGTTAAGGTCCGAGAGGCTTGGTGCTTCCATTGGTCAAGCTAAATTCTCTTTATTCTCTTATCTAATTTTCATCTGACTTTTTAATTACACAAGAGCCCCAAGGCTAGCTTGCTTTTCAATTAATAAACAATCATTTCCATTTACAGATTACAGGAATTAATTAATACCTGTTTTTATTTTTACTTACGTTATTTCTTTATTAAAATATTTTTATATTTAAATCTTGAATTTTTTTTTTTAAAAAAGTATGTTCAAATACCTTTTTTTATTTATAAAAAAAAATATTTTTAAAGTTTTGCATCTGTGCGAATATATATACGTTTAACAAACATTTTAGCTTTTAGTTTTTTAATAGATTTTATTTTTATTTGCGAACTTTAAGATTTTATTTTAAATTAATGTAGCGGCATATTTAGACCAAGAAATTGAAGTGAACCCAAAAGAAATATAGTTTTAAGACTAGAAGAAAAAACAGAAGAAATCTTAAGGAAATGACAGAGAATAGTTTGTGAAACTTGTCTCTTGAGGACGGAGGCAGGGGTCTGAGAAAAAGAGGTGCTGAAGGTTCTTTTACACATGATAAAAAATCTCTTAGATCTATATAAAAGTAATATTATTCTTATTTGTAGACATATTGTTTTACAATTAGTATAAATCAATTTAAGAACGATTCTCTTCGTTAAAATTTTTATTTATATCAAAATTCACTAAAAAACAATCTCATTTAAGAAAATAAAATATAATTTTTTGCATTATATTTATTTTATTTTATTTACTCAAATACTGATTCAATAAAATTGCTCAAATTGTTACTTATAATGTATAATATTGAAATACAAATATAGTGTATATACTTAATCTAGATGTAATTAAAGGGGATTTGAACCCAGATTTTCAAGCTCTATAGGGATCTTGAAAGTCTGGGTTTAAATCACCTTTAATTATAATGTATAAATGAAAACTTATTTATTAATATTTATAAATTATAAATATGACTTTGCCGTGATTTTTTTGAATCAAATCTCTAGCGCTTGTTACAATACTTAACTGACAGCCACTCAGATGTCAAGGATAGCTGTCTAACATGACATCAAACCTAAACACACAACAAAGATTTTACAAGAAAAGGGCAGCCTAACAAGCCGTCAAGTATGTAAATAATATTTTAATATAAAGCAAAAAATATATATTTTATTTTCTTGAATGTTTTATTATGAATACACGGAATTGCTAAGGAAGAGAATCGTTCTTATCGTTTGCTGTTTTCACATTAACATGACCAGAACATTACCAAACATTAAGTATACACATTGTATGTAACTGAAAAATCTGCATAACCAATGCTTTTATAATTGTATTACTTTGTATGTGATAGTCATTGTAGGGTCTATAAATTACAAAATTTTGGCAAAATAAAAGGAAGCTAATTATATTCAACAAGTAATAAAAAGTTTTATTTTCTGATGGTGCAAAAATGTAGATCATACAGATCCAAGGCTTTGATAAATGCAAGGTCTTGTAAGAATATCAAGTAGATAACTATTACTCTATTTAGCAAGAAATATTAATTGATCAGATCATTGTTTACATATTTAAAAGAGAATAGTGCCCTAGTTAGCAATAAACTTAAATTAAGATTTCATGTTAAGAAGTTAAATTAATGGTGACATCTCTCTTTTTTAATGGCTGAGAATTCTAAACAATAATTGAGTCAATAAAAAAAATAAGTTTCTCTCTCTATACAATGTAGCTGCAATGAGATAATTTATATTTGCTTGGCCCAATTAATAACAATTAAAGTAAATGAATGGAACTCGAAGAACTTAAATCCCAATAGGTTCTCAGCAAGATCATGTTTGAAAGCGTGACCTATGCTTAATAAGAAAAGCTTTTAATCATCCTGCCTTTTCTAGTTTGATTTATGATCATAACATTTGAACTTTTAAGTTTTAAAATAAAACAACAATGGTGTAAAGGACATTGAGTATTAGGAAGTAATAAAATAAATAATCATATGGTTAGTTGCTCAAGCGGTCATGTGCCACCCAAGGGACAGTTCAGCTTATCGATTTTTAAAATTTTATTTAGCTGTAAATTGATACAGGAATCTGAATCCATCATTCTATTCTTGTGCTAAATTGCATAGGCATTGGAAATAATAATAAATCGGGGGTGGGGTAGTGGTGAAAATTTTAAATTCAGACTGATATTATTGCGCGATAATTGTAAATATAAACAGAAATTGAAAAGAGGCGTAGCAAAATAAGACAAACTTATGTAGATTCCAAAGTTAAACGTTTAAAAAAAAACTAATAATAGTAATAATAAAAAGTCAGATGTCACATGACTTATATATAGCTTGCAATTACCAATATGTAAACTTAAGAGCATGCTAACACTCTAAACAAGGTTTTTTTTTTAATGATAAATGCTACTACAAGAGAAGGCATTCAAATCATCTTTATTTTAGATTGTCCCCATCCCCAGACTGGTTTCGACCTATAGGTCTCTTCAGTGAGGAGTTGGGACATTAGATTCAAAAAACCATCTCAAGCTAAGCATTTATCTAAAAGATAATTCTCAAGAAGAAGATCTAAACCTTTAGACATCTGCATGAGATGAAATGAAAGAATTAATATGGAAATAAAGATTATGACAGTTATTTGTTGAGATATATTAATGACACTGTCAATACCTCTTAGTATAACTTGTCTTATTAAACATAAAAGGAAATCTTTATTAAATTTTGTAATATTTGACTTTAAAAATAACTAATTAATATTGTTTTAGCACTAAAAATAAATGTTCTTTACTATTGATTACATCATAAATCTAAATATAAGTTGGTGAACTATAGGTACCATTTTGAGTCATAAAACACATTTGATCTTAACTTAGTCAATAAAGCCAATTACTCAAGACTTTAATAGGTTTATAAATGTAAATGATAACAATCAACTCTCAACCTATAGTCAAGGCAACCTTTAGCAAAAAAGGTGGTACCCAACAATTTGTTGATTGCTTAAGGGTTGATTGTTATCAGTCGTTTTTAAAGATAGTCTCTAAACACATACATACCTGAATACAAGTAACAAAATTTGAAATTGAAGGTAGACCCCACAATGAACATTGTGCTAAAGTAAGACCAGTAAAGTCAACAACAAATACAATTCCTGAGACTTGATTTTCCTCATCAGAAAGAAGCACCTCTAGAGTCATCACATAAGTTTTTATTAGATCTTCAGCAATATAAATCTTTTCATCTAAAAGAGCTAAATTAATGAAATCAAGTCATAAATTGTGTGATTTATTTAGCTTATATTTACAAATGCAATATAAAAAGCATGCTAATAGCTCTAAACAAACTTATTTTATTCATTTATTTTTACCAATAAATATAGCAAAAGCTCCTCCCTGATGAGAGCCATCAGGTTGAAACTGGTTTGGGGATAAGGATAAGTCTTGATAGAAATTTTAAAGGTGTTCTCTTCCTCATTGATGAGAGCCATCAGCTCAAAACCAGTTTGGGAATGGAGATAAATCTAGATAGAGATTTTGAATGTGTTCTCTTGCTGCATTTATCAGTAAAAAAAAATAAAAATAAAATAAGCTTGTTTAGAGCTATCAGCATATATATATATTTGAAATACAAACTCTAATGTATTTATATATTAGTTCACAGAGGTCAGTACTGAATTTCTTAACCATGTGGGGGGATTTAATTGCTTAATATATATATATATATAATAGAATCAATTATATAAGTAATATATTACAAAGCTATATCATAATAATATGAATGAAAGTTTTAATTACTTTTTATTAGTTCATTATTTAGCCAAATGCTGAATTGGAAATCATGACAATATAATATTTTAAAGAAACCCTCTTTTTGTCAGCTACTCTAAGATGTAATATAATCCTCTGAGCTTGTATTTTCATAGTTAATAATATATTTTAAGACATACCTTAATTTAAAAAAAAAATCAAATGGTTTACTTTTCAGGAGTTCAAGAAATATGAATATTGAAAGTGACAAAATTGAATCCAAATAGATCTTAAATTCCAGATTTTGCCATTCTACTATTGTACTAAATAATGTGTATTCTTAATTAAATAAAATTATGATAGAGGGCGCCCAAAAATATCTTATAAATCAAAAATCTCACATATTAATAAGCAATTATATAATAAATTGTTTTTCTCTTCACTAGTAAAAATTGTAATTATAAATATGCGACTTTTTTCACATTAAATAGTGAAGCTATAATCATATTGTAATGTGTAATAGGTCTGTTAGCACTTTCGAGATTTAATGTTGGAATCTCATACTCATAGCTTTGTGAATGAAGACTGTTATGATTTATTGTACACACATGCAAATGAGTTTGAATTTTTAATTAGTTAGTCCATTGTTTGGAGAGAGCAAAGCATGCCTCTCTTCTATTAATGGCACTGAGATCATTTGCTATGTAAAAAGCTTCTTTAACTTTTTTTTGGCATCACTCTTCTCTGTACAAATTATTTGAGCAGAACTGGGTTCAAATACATGGTCTCAGTGCCATTAATAGAAGAGAGGCATGCTTTGCTCTCTCCAAACAATGGACTAACTGATTAAAATTTCAAACTCATTTGCATATGTGTACAATAAATCATAACAGTCTTCATTCTCAAAGCTATGAGTATGAGATTCCAACATTAAATCTCGGAAGCGCTAAGCAGACCTATTACACATTATAGTATAATTATAGTTTCACTATTTAATGTGAAAAAAATCGCATATTTATAATAAGCAATTATAATGAGTTCCTGTGGGAAAAAAATTAATTTATTATCTTAAGTTAAAAATATATAAAAAACTGATTAAAACAATAAAGTTTGAAATTGAAATAAGGAATAATTACTAAACATATTAATTAATAAAAAGGTATAACCTTTGATTAAATTCATTATATAAAAACATTTCAGTCGTTTTTCTAAAAAAAATTATAACTTTTTGATTGATGATTTTATTTTACTTTTTAGGTAGCCCAGAAATAATATACCCTAAATTATAATTTGTTAAATTAAAATAAAGCATATATATAAACAAAATATATATTTTAACATTTATGGTTCATTTTGTATTTTATTAACCAAGTTCTTTATTTTTTTAATATCTAACCAATAAAACTTTTTACTTTTTTGGCAACACCATAAAGTTCACAATTTTTTATTTTAAATAAATGCAGTCAAAATTAAATAAAATAAATAAATGTAATATACAGTTGATTATTGTTTTAATAATATAAATGATTAAATCTCTTTTTTTGTTGCTGATATTGTATTTTTTATATGATACAAACAGCCACTATCTTGAATATATCACAAACAAATTATGAGATTATTGATTTGATGATACATAAATTTGATTATTAACCAATGCTTTTTTCGAGGTGTTGGACCCATGCCTAAGAAATCTAGAAATTAAATTTGCATTTTTTCCTCTTCAGTAAGAAATGTTGCTTACATTTTTTTTACAGCTTTAAAATTCATGTATATTTAGTTTCTAATATTTTAATTTCAAAAAATTTCAAAAGATGGCAGGATGATCAAATAAGTGGAATTTCAAAGTAATCGAAGCAACACACCGATGCCTGGTCATTGTATATTCAGCAATCTTGAACTTTGTGAGATTACTATGAGAAAATATTATGATGGTCTAAAAACTTGATTTTATGGAAAGTTTATGATTATTTTTGTATCGTAATTATGTAATAATTATTAGAAATCAAAAAATATATTATTACATATTTATTTTTTACAGAAATGTTTTATTTTTAAATATGAAAGAATATATTCTTCTGAATATTGTTACTGTAGAGATTGCAATCAAAAACTTATTTTAAAAAAATAAAAAAATAAATAAGGATGAAAGACAAAATAGAAAGTTAAAATAAAATGTTAGAGCTAAAATGGGTCAAATTGACACATTTTACCTCTCAAACATGGTATGTGTGATGTAATGCTAGTAATATATATGTTATAAAATTCTCATATATATATATATATCTGTGTTACATATTTGATAATTTAAAATAAATAAACAAATTATTAAGAGAAATGAAAAATAGTTTTTTAAAAAAGTAGATTTGCAAAAATGTAATCAAAGTAAAAGATTGAATCATTTTTTAAGAATAAAACTGTTTAGCAAGAATAGGGTGGGGAAAGATTTAAAACCCATTGTCTCTTCTTTTTATAAATTAAATTTAGAAAAAAAAAGTAAATGTTAAAAAAAAAGTAAAATGTTTTAAAATGAAAATTGTCTATAAGATTAATTAATAAAAATAAAACTCTTGTAAACTATCTCATCGCCATGAATGCAATAAGATAAAAGATTAATCTAAAACAAATAAGATAAATAAAATGCAAAATTAATTAAAAAACCAAATTAAAATTATGATAAAAATAAACAATGAGAGAATAAGATACAAAAAGGGCAATTTGTCTATTGTTTCCAGTTTCATTCAAGTCACTTAAGTTTCATTTGAATGCCAGTTGAAGTTGCAGCAGAGGCTCAGTAATTGCAAGTTATTCTAACTCACCAGTTAATCAGAAAATATAATCATAGAAGTTGAAAAAGTAGCAATATGCATTGCTAGAGAACCTTGGAGTGTTAGACTGGGCTTCATTCCCTGGATCCTCATCTCTAACCATTGCTTTCCCCTGGAATCAATGTCTGATCAATAATATAGATGTTGCTGCATACTCCCTCTCCCATTGTCTGTCAGAGGTAAAGAAGGAAACCCATGAGCCATACATTGAAAACCAAAAGGCCAACTGGTTGGAAACTAAAACTAATTAAAATGGTTTCTTCTTGATATCATGAAAAACCTAAGTAAATATACTTTTACAATCATAATTGTCTAGATATATGTTTTTTTAATGAAATGAACTATAATGGAATATTGAATCTTTTAGCAATTAATGTATACATATTTATTCTTTTGTGTACTGTTATATTTATTTTAAATGTGTGGGCATATAAATAAATAAATGGATGCTTAAAATGTTGCTTGGTCTATACTCTCTCCCTCTTTTAACTGCATCACCAGTAATTTAAAAGTTATAAATATTTCCATGTGTAATTGGTACTGTGCACTGATCAAGAGTGAGTGCTAGCCTGGGTATATTTCAAGCATTGGGTTCATGTGCCTGTCATCCATACATGCCCTCATATATAACACATCTGGCAACTGGTGCCTAAGACTTATTCTTAAAACAAATAAAGTGCTTTGGGATTGCAGGTTTTGGCCCAGCAGTATGGAAGAGGGCTATAGCCAGGAAATATGGTCATGGTTATGCTTTTGTGTAGCTCTGACATGGCCATAGGTATCATTGAGGTTAGTCTATCAATGGTATTCTACACCTCTGCTTGAATTTGCCATTTATTGCCACACATGTTAAAGAAGAAAAGGTAATTGCATAAAGTAAAATATAATAAAAGTATCGTTATTAATAAATGATTTTATCTAAATAATAATATTTGAATATAATAAAAATAATAACGTATCACATATAAATCAATCAATCCTAATTGTTTAACATGATAAAGACAGTTACTAGTACAATATATAAATCAATGTTGGAATGATAAACCTGAAGAATTTGTATAGACAAATTGATAAATCAGTTTTGTTTTGTTAAGCATAAACTAATTAAAATCATTGAATGGTTAGTTTTTTGGACTTCACACATACTATTCAAGCAGCAGAAATAAAGCTGGAGTTTTAAACCAGAAATTTTTGTCTGTTTGAGTTTGTTACTTTTTTATTGCACTAAACTGTTCAAAACAAAATAGAATCAACAAATAAAAAATCCTTCTCCTTTTTTCTTTTCAAAAACTTTATTTTTTATCTCAATACTGAACATATATATACATTTATATACAAAATTCCAACGTTAAAGAATTTTTTTTTATATAAAAAAATATAAACCTACTCTAAATAAAATTAATGGAGTAAATAAGGAATATAAATTACTGTATAATTAAAATAAATGCTTAATGGGTTTAGGTAAATTGTTAGAAGTTTTTTTGTATAAAAGAGAGAGAGAGAGGGGGGGGGATGTTTAAATTTGTTTTATATTCATTTAAATATATAGTTTAGGAATGTAGTTTTAAGATGGGTTTTAGATAAAATTTAAAGAAAGGGGGAGGTTTTTGGAAATTAGAGTTGGTATTTAAATTTGTATAGAAAGTTTCTTGGATGATTTTAAGATATATTTGTAATTAAACAATGTAAATAAAAAAAAAAGAGTAATAAAATATAGCAGTGGGAGAAAGATGTAAGTAAAATATATTTCTATATGTTTAATATGTTTGTTATTATGTTAATGTAAGAGAAAGTTTTTATGTAATTGAAGTTTATTTGTTGATATGTATTTAATATTGTTGCAGATCCTTGAAAATGACTGTATGAGATAAAACAGTTGAAACGTTGGAGTTTTGTATATAAATGTATATATATGTTCAGTATTGAGATAAAAAATAAAGTTTTTGAAAAGAAAAAAGGAGAAGGATTTTTTATTTGTTGATATTATTGTAAAACATATATATTTTGAAAGAAAAAGTGGATGTACCTTTGCTGTGTTATTATATATAACAAAATGGAACTAGTACCAAGGTTGTGAAAAGATTCCTGCATCTGCTTCAATTACAATATTTATCAAAATGATTAATGAAATTTTTAGAAACATGGGGAAAAAACCCCCAAATATATGTAAGTCTAAAACTATGAGTATAATTTGGAGATGATAAAAAAAATCAAGAGTGCTGATTTGGAAATTTAATATTCGAATAATTAAGTTTATCTAATGATTGAAGGTATGGTAAAGTTATAAAAATGGCAGTCTTATAAAAGGAAGCCTTAATAGTAAAATATTATTTTTAAGGGCTATTGAAGGCATATTTAAAAAAAAGATTTGCAAATTATGCAGTCTTCACTATAGGTTTATATGAAGCAAAATAGGAAGAAAAAAAAGGGGGTGGGATACTTTGATTATATATGCAACAAAAAATTAAAAGTGAATGGTAATAAAATTAAAGTGCTAAAGAGAGTAAATAAAAAGAGAAGTTTCATATAAAATTATGAAGAATATGTTGAAAAGAACAGCAATGTAAAAAGAAAAAAGAAACAATAAAAGAAAAGAATTTTGTTAATGATTGATAAATAGAACAAAGAATAAAAAGATTTGGGTAAAGTTGGAGAACTGATGTGTGATCATAGTAGTCATGTTGCCTAATTAATCGCCAGCTTAGAAATTTATATATAGATCGCTGGTTTAGCATGAAATACATATATTGGTGATTATTTATCTTTTCGACATATATGTGTTCAAGTGTATTAGTGATATGAGATAGAGTGATGAACTGGTAGTGTGAAAGTCTGTGCTCATATACTCTATATATTACATATATTGATAGAGGTGTATAATAAGCCTGTATTTCAATTATTATATAGATTAAATAAATTATTTTTATTCACTTACATATTTGAACGTATATAACTGAATGTCCATCGTTATCCTTTTGCAATAAGGGAAAACTTACCCTTAAAAAAAAAAAAAAAATTAAATAAAGTATTTCAATTACAAAACAAAGTTAAAAATAAGAGTACATTTATCTATTATAAATTTATTTAAACGCATATTGATTACGTAAGTAACCTATCTAAAAATAAAATTAGTAAATTTTGAAAACAGATATATTAAAAAAATAAGATGACTTAATTTAATAGACTCTTTTTAAAAAAGAAAATTTTATCCAATTAAAATCATTTTTCAAGATTTTGTTTTGCCATTAATTATGATGATGATCATCATCATCATTATTATTATTACCGATTTTTTGCAAGATAAAGGTCTCGAAGTTTGTTCAAGTTTTTTAATTTTTTTTTTTATCATTGTATCTCAACTTTATCACTAATTAAAAAATAAATAAAAAATCTGTGATTAATTCACTTTCTTTTCCACATTCTATCTCAATTATTAACCTCGCACACATATGGTTTTTATCAATCCTAAAGTTCATTGTCCATCTATTATCCTCACTTCTAATGACATGTCCAATTCAGTTCCATTTCAGACACTTAATCCTTTCAATGATGTCATGGCAACCAGCTATTCTCTCATCCATTTATTTTGTTTTTAATTTCATTTTTTTAATCATAATATAGATCTTTTTATACTTTGCTACGAAAGTTTAAAGTCTTATATTTATTTTCCATTAAATGTCCAAGTTTTAAATATTTAATGAATTATAGGCAAAACACAAATATTAAAAACTTTTTTTTGCATTTAGTCAATTTTTTAAAATATTACTTCGACCAAAAGCACGGCATATTAAAAATATTATGAAGATCTTTCACAATGCCTAACAAAAAGTTAGCCTGCATTTTTAAAAATGGAGAAGCTAATTATTGCTTCCAAAAGATGTGAGACACAATGAGCAATTTTATATGCACAACCACTGACTAATTGAGTTACTACAAATCAATAGGATATTTATAAAATATATTACGCAGAATGCTTTAGTGATCTGGTTTTAAAATTTTGGCTTAAGAACTTTAAAATTATAATGGATCATTATATCTAAATCTTACAAACATTTTAATTAGCAATAAGTGTTAAAATTGTATTAATTAAAAAAATTAACGAATATTTGCATTTATTCACTAATCCATTTATTTTAGTAGTTAGTACATGAATTTTTCTACAGTACAGGCTTTTTAATACCTGCACTCCAAGATATGATATATAGGGGGTTTGAATTAAGACTTTCACACGACCCACAACTCTCAATGTCATCTTATATTGCTGACCCACCTAATCACTCACATGTTGGAAAAGATAAATAATCACCAATATACGTATTTCATGCTAAACCAGCAATCATCAGTTGGTCTACATTACTATCTCCACACATATATACAATCAGTGCTCAGCTTTATATTAAGATAGCCAATCTTCTTCCTTCAATGGACAGGCTTCAAACTACTCCAACCCACAACTCTTCAGCCTTCCATTTAATTGAAAAGCTGACAATGTTTAATAGTTAGCGCAAATATGCCAAATATTTTCGTTTACCATCAAGTTTAAGATACTGTGATAATAAGTTTTGATCTTTTTTTGATTTAGAATCCAGGAGACAAGCATTTTTCTCTTCCATCTTTAACTATTTATTTTTTGGTAGGACTTTATGCTTTTTTTACACTTTATTAATTTACCATTAATTTTGCATATAATGCATTTGAAAAATCCAAAGCATATCCATGGATACAATTTGGTGAGGCAAAATTACAAAAAAAAAAAAAAAACTTCTGTTATAGAAAAAGTGCACAAATTTTGACTTCACTGTAGTGAAAACCACATAACTAGAACATTCGAACTAAATATGATACATTATGTTTAATGTTTAGATTTATTTACATTCAACATTATTTTTAATAATCTTATAGTTTTTTTTTTAAAAAATTGTTTTACAATTTGATTGCTATTAATCGGGACTCTTAATCAAGGAAATAAAAAAAGACCTTTCAAATATAAATTAAAACACTATCAAATCAAAATAAAAACTGACTTCATTCCCTAATAACTTTCCTTCCTTAGTAATGATTTATCATTTCAAATAAATGTACAATTGTTTTCTGATTAAATTAGTCAGTTATTATTTGAACCAATGAGCAACTCTGTCATTTTCTAAGTTAAAAATTTGAAATACAATTTGTTGACTGGGGTTCATGCATATGTGGTGCCCAAAGTGTATATTTGCTTCAGAAGATGTTTACTACTGCTTCTATAATATAATATCACATAGGGTTTTCTCTATAATATACAGATAATTCATGTATTATTCTTTTTCATTCACCAAAAAAGAGTATTGATTTATCAAGAGTATTGTTAAAATTGTTTTTAAGCCTGACTATATATATATTTTTATTGATTTTTTATTTCTTTTCTCAAACTATTTGTAATTCTTCTTCTTCAAAGTCAGCTGATCTGTGGTGTATGAACCAAACTGGATGAGCTGTGAATTAATGTTGGTGCAATAAACTTCTGATGACAAAAAACCAACAACTAAATTTTATAAAGCAATACTGTAATAAAAATATTAATATATCGAAAGAAATTATAATAAAAATTCAAATTTAATGAGCCAAAATATAAAAAAAAACATTGTTCAGCTTTCAACCTGTAAATAGATATTTCACACTTGTCCAATTCTGAGTGAGATTATATATATATATATATTACTTTTCATTTTCATCATTATCATCATCATCGATTTTAACCATTATAGTTCACTACAAGACAAAAGATTTTCCAAGTTTAATCCAGTTTCTCCAATCTCTAGTCTCTCTTCTCCCCACCACAGCAGCAAACATTCTTATTTCATCTGCCACTTCACATGTGACCTCTTTCTAGGTCTTTTACAATATCTTAAAATCCAGTTTAAGATTTTATCTGTCCATCTACTACAATCTCTTCTAGCAATATGTTTAGTCCAGCTCCACTTTCAATCTCTTAATATTTTCAATGATGTTAGTAATACCATTTTCTCTCTCCCATATATTTTTCAAATTCTTTCTTTTGCTCCTAACACACATCTTTCTATACATTATTGAATGATCTGAAGTCTTTGTATTGCTTTTCTGTTACAATTGTTTAATTTTTATAAGCTTTGCTGTTTTGTTCTTTATAAAGTTTATTTAAATCATTGAAATTGGTAAAAAATGAGATGGGTCAAATTTCAAAAATGTTCTATTTAAAGACAAACATGAAAAGTCTGATGAAAATAAAACAGAATTAAATATCTTATTACAGTATATAATTTTATACATAAATGACCTTGCAATTAAAAGAGGTTAAAAACACACTAATGTTAAAAATTCCACCCTAATATTCAAACTGGATTTCTTGAATTATATCCTGTAATAAATTGTGCAGTAAAAAATTGAACATGCACACATGCTTATAAAAAGAAAAAAAACTAGAAAATAAAAACATGTCAACATTAACACATTATCTTTATTATTTTATTTAATCAGTTTTAAAAAGTTTTCTGTTCATTTTAAATTGCTTATTATTTTTTTCAGTTTAAGTGACAGAAAAACAAATTGAAGTTATTCAAGTGAAACTGCTCTACTGTATATGTCCACATGTTCATGAAATAATAAATCACTGGAAAATGCAAAAAGTTATATTATTTATTGAATAAATTGTTTTTCTCTTCATCAATAAAAATTGTAATTATAAATGTGCAATTTTTTTGCATGCATTAGTGAAGCTGTAATTATACTATAATGTTTAATATGCCTGCTTAGCTCTTTCGAGATTTAGTATTTAAATCTCATAAAGCTATGAGTATGAGATTTAAATACTATATCTCGAAAATGTTAAGCAGGCATATTAAACATTATAGTATAATTACAGCTTCACTAACGCATGTGAAAAAAATCACATATTTATAATTATTTATTAAAGGAAATCATAAAGTGTCTTGAATATAAAAAGTTATTGGAAAATGATAAGATCTCAGGATATGCATATGTTTATTTTGCTCTATTTATAGAATTTCAGTTAATTCAAACTTCTGGCTAGTAAATCATTTAATTAACATTTTATTATAACTGTTAAATTCATTATTTACACTAATTCTAGTTACTAAAGATGTTACCTGTTATATTTTGATAAAGCTCTGATCTTAGAATAAATCATTCATGCAGACAATTTAATTAATGAAAGATATTTACTCTTAACTTATTAGAAATAAGTTTATAAAATTGTTATATCTTTATTAGAAAAAAAATATCGCAATAATGAATTATCTTAAAATTATTGCTAGTTTTAAAAACAAGATAAAATATGATAATTTTAAACTACTTTATATAATTTTAATGAAGTAAAATATCATCTGGATTGACTTTCTTAATGTTTGAGAAATACAGTGATTATTTGTTTTTGCCAATACAAATAAAATAATTTATTATAATTTATTAATCTAAAATTTGTCGACATATTTATTTAAAGTACATTTTATTGCCTTTCTAAAGAAGAAGTAATTCAAAATTCAGTTCATGCTTTAATATTAACAAAACAATCTGTAACTTTATAATGAAATTTCTTGTTGCTGGTTTATTGTCGATCTGCTCTCAACTCACTTCTCTTTACTTTTATATTTCAATTGGGATGAAAGCTTTTCAATAAATTCCTGCTCTAAATTGTTTGTATGCATATTTATTTTATCTATATTAGTAAAAAACTGTGTTGTATTATATTTCACTAAAGAAAACAACAAAAGGACTCTTCAATTAAAAATGTTAAATTCATTTTTAAAATGAAACAACTTTTAAATTCTTAATTTAAAATTGGGTAAACAAATTTAGTGCATATGTATTTGTTTCTACAAATTTGATATATGATTCTTAATTATTTTTATTACTTATGCATAATTTATTATTATATTATTTATGATATAAGGTTTATTTATGATGGTTTACATGAGTTAATGGACTTGGTAAGAAAACATCTAAATAAAAGGTTTTATTTTGAGGTCATAAATTATTAAGAGTTCTCTAAATTATTATTATAGTTTAATGGAACTTATTATCATACTCAGGATGAACAGCTTTTATATTTGACATATGATTATGAATGAAATGTAAGATTGTTAGTATGCAATGCTAGATAGTTTATAAAATTTTAATCTTTGATATTGTTATGCAATCATTGTGTGTTGGTTCACATATAGTGATAGCCCAAATAGATGCATCATATTGCTTATGAATGTGTGTGCGAGTTGTTTATTTATTTAATATTACATGCCTTGTGCTGTTATTAATTGGTATGCTGCTTGGCAATAGGTTTCAATTTGGGCATTTTTATGTGGATATTTTTAGTGCTTTTTGTATGTGTTAAGACCCTCCATGAAAGAGAGCATGGTTTACTTGCTTCAACATTTCCAGGTTAAGTTACTGATGCCTATTCATATATTTTCCATCCACTTTGTTTATAACTTAACATTAGTGTGTATTTTTAATATCTGAGAATATTTTAATGCATATCCACCTTTGAGATTAGTTTATTAGCTCTACTACAGTTTAATCTTAAATATATTAGTTTAATTGTAAATACTGAGTTTATCTAATTACTTACCCTTCATGGGTATTAATATTAATTGTAATGTTTGGATTATTTTTGCATAATATTAAGCTATCTTTACAATATATAAGAAATATGTTTCCATACTGATTTTTAGACATTGTTGGTGCTGTAAATTATTTAATATCATGTTAGTGGTCTGTGTATAGGCATATATGTGTGTTATTTTATTCTGTGTATATAATAGTAAGAGATAGTAGCAAATAAAACGTGAAACCATCTTGAGTAATATAAATGCTACTATTATAAATTTTGTAGGAATGTTTCAGAAGGGAATGTTTTATTTCAAAGGATACCAATATTTCTATTAGTACAATTTGTTAGATTAAAATTAATACTTATTGTAAATCTTTATAGTATTAAATATTATTATTATCCTGTAAATAAATATTTTTGCTATTTATTAAACACGTTTCTGTTTCATTGTCACTATTACATTCATTATCCAGAAAATCTAATATAATAGAGTTTATTATTCATTATTTTGTAAAAGAGTACATTTCAACGTGTCACATAAAATTTATTTATCTATTTTGTTTACTTAGTATGAACGTGCAATGTAATAAGATACGCATTATGCTAATTTATCATTGTTACAAGTGTGCTTTATGCTGTGGGCAGCATAAAACTACTCTTTCTACATGCTGTATTATCTTTCTTTTAGCAGTATACGTTTACACTTGAAAATATTAGAATTGGATATATTTATAGCTGTTATAGATTGAATATTTCTAAATGCACAAAACGCAGTCATTGGTGAAGCTAAGTACAAATTTAATTATTAATTGGCTGAATGCGTTCGTTCGAGAAGTTTTATCTTCCCACAATCATAGCTAATGGGCTGTGTGAGCACGATAGAACATAAATGCGACAAATATTTAAATATATGCAAAGTGGATTAGAAAGCCCACTTTTTGGAGAAAGAGAGAAGCATGCTTTCTTTCGGTTTATAGTGTAGGTGTCATTAGCTATAAACTAGTTTCTTTGATTTCATGCTTAAAATCATGGCGTTTTATGCTTGCAATTTCTATCATGTTTACACAATCCACTTGCTATGATTATGAGAAGATAAAACTTCTCGAAAGCGCCCAGCCAATTAATATTACAATGTGTACTTAGCTTTTCCATTACCTGCATTTTAGTGCATTTAGACATATTACTTGTTTAATTGGGAAGTCTATTATTTTTTTATTCTTAAATTTAATATTTATATAAGAAGAAATTTTGAAATATTCAAATAGTATTTTATATTCTAGCCTGTGTTATCTAAAGTGTTGAGATTTTTTTTGGTTATACCATTATCCGGGAAGTGAACCCGCTAACTTGGGACAACTGCTTGTAAAGCAGCTGTTGCTGACCTCTCGACCACCAATGCCTAACAAGTGTTGAGATTTGTTTGCCTAAAAACACAAGATATTCTATGACAGAGGCCTAAGAAGAATACAATATTTAATGTATAACTTAAATAGTTAATTGTCAAGCATTGGTGGCCGAGTGGTCAGCACAGCCATCTTACAAGCAGTTGTCCCGGGTTTGCGGGTTCACTTCCTGGCTGATGCTTTGACACATGAAGAAAAAAAATAGTTATTGTATTTAAGAATGTTAAAGTATTTATCACAAAATTATTTTTCTTGTATAAAATATATAAGTGAACCCCGAGATATAAATAGAGTATGGACCTAGTATATAAATTTGAATTTTAAGAAGAACCTGAAATAAGATTTTAAATATTGCATTTATATGATATTTTGTCTATATAAGAGTATTCATTCTATGTAGGGTGTATAGAAAACCAATACTTGTTTACTTGTTACAGTAACTTGCCACAGTGTGATCATTTCCTGTTCTGCACCTCTTGGTAGAGTCACAATACAAATAAATTTGATAGAATATTTAATAAATTAAATTAACAACAACAACAACAACAACAACAAAGACGCTCTATCTACTCTTCATAAAGAACCAAACTGATTGAAATGAACAAAACAGAAGATCTACTACTATACAGTTTTGTGCAGAGCTAGAGGACAGATTTGAAAATTAAAAGTTTGTAAATTGAAGTTTATCCTGTCATTTCTGGTACACCGTACAACTTTTAAGCAATTTGGAAAAAAACATTTAATTCTTTAATACCCCTTATATTTGATTGCCAGTATAATTGAAGATGTTGATTGTTTGTAAACATACTTTTTTCTAGACATTATGGAATACATATAAAATTAAATAAATTACCAACTTCTCATACTCTTCCATATATAGTTTTAGAAGTGGTAAGTCAACTATTTATAGTAATATTAAGTAATGAATGGACATTAGATAATAATTCTATATAAAAAATACTTTTTAATAATAGTCTTTATCAGTTAGATGTTGGGATTTGCGTTTTCATAACCCCTATCCACTTTTACCTTTTTTATATTTTTTTTTTTTTGCATTCATTTAATAGTTTTTGTCTTTGTTACTTATTCAATATTCTACCTGGAGCTCAACTACCATGTCTGGAAAGAAAACATAATTTAGCAACTATTAAGTGACTATTCAGATGACAAAGATAAAATTGAATTGAAACATTAGTCTGGTATTAATAATAGGAAGTAACCACATAGGGTGAATCTAAAATCATTGTCCATAAAGGTCCATGTTTTGATGTATATGGCATTTGCATTTAAGAATAATAATAATAATAATAGTTCTACTACTGCCACTGCCACCATTACCAATAGTAATAGTAGTAGCAGTAGCATAATCATCATCATCAACAGCAGCAGTAGTAGTAGTTCAGCAGCAAATAGTTCATCTGTTCAGAGTCATGGTAACAAGCTCCAGAGTTTTACATGTAGAAAGTACTAAAAACTTAAAGCTGAGAAGGTAAAAAAACTTATCTATATACACTTTCTTCAATTTGGAATTAATTTATACCTTTTTTCAATGCTCTCTGATAATTTTCATTCAAAATTTTAACAAAAATCAAATTCATAAATGGTAATTTTAAAAATAATATGGCAACAAAGATATCACATGACCAGATGTCTCCATAATAATCCTGCAGCAAACAGTAACTAGTACTTTCTATTTTCCCAGAATACAGTTCATTCTGAACTAGTATATTTTCTATTTTCCCAAGATGCAATTCATATTGACTAGTATTTTTCCATTTTCCCCAAGATACAATTCATGCTGAACTAGTTTTTTTTCCATTTTCCCAAAATGCAATTCAAGCTGATCCAATTTGTGCTGACTAATATTTTTCTATTTTTTCCAAAATGAATTAAATGTTGCCTAGTATTTCCATTTTCCCAATATGCAATTCATTCTGAGTTATTATATTTTCATTCTCACAAGATGCAATTCATACTCAACAAGTATTTTTCCATTTTCTCAAGATGCAATTCATGCTGACTAGTATTTTTTCATTTTCATTTGATGCAATTCATGCTAACTTGTATTTTCCCCCTTTTTCCAAGATGCAATTCATGTTGACTAGTATTATTCCATTTTTCCAATGTACAATCCAAGCTGAACTAGTATTTTTTCAATTTCCCAGGATTCAATGGTGCTTGATCACTATTTTTCCAAGATGCAAATAAGCTGACTAGTATTTTTCTATTTTTTTTTTTTTCATGGAATTTATATAACAAATGAATAATAATAATTAACTATGAAAACTATAGAACTCTCACCAAATAAGCCCAATTTTTAGGATACCATATGTCAATCTAACACCAACTTCAACCTCTCCTCCATATTTTCCATGTATTTTTCTCAATATTATAATTCTATGTAAATCTAATTTGAAATATGTATCTTGTTATGTAATAATTATTTTTCTTTCAATTACTGTAAATCATGTAGTCTTTCCTATCACAAACAAGATTGTAAACCTTTATTGCATATGTAAAATCATAAATCAATTTGTATCTAAGACTTCATGTTTTCAAATGTAACTTATATAACCCTTTTTGAGTCTCAATAAAGTTTACCTTTAAAATATAATAATAACAATAACAACAACAACAACAACAACAACAACAACAACAACAATAATAATAATAAAAACAACAACAACAATAATAAAAATAAAAATAATAATAATAATAAAAACAACAACAACAACAATAATAATAATAATAATAATAATAATAATAATAATAATAATAATAATAATAATAATAATAATAATAATAATAATAATAATAATAATAATAATAATAATAATAATAATAATAATAATAATAATAATAATAATAATAATAATAATAATAATAATAATAATAATAATAATAATAGTAATAATAATAATAATAATAATAATAATAATAATTACCCTAAATCAGTTATCTGCAACATAACTGCATTTTCTGGATCCAAATTTTTTAAGAGATAGGGCATTTTGTTTCTTAGAAATAGATATTTGTCCAATGATTCTTGAGCAGAGATTATACTGAACTTCTTAGCTCGCAAAAAACGCAGCAAGTAGAGAGAATCTAAAATAATTTTTACACGCATATATCCTTTTTACTTTTTCTATATATCTAATATAACCATTTATAGTTTCAAATGTTTTGGTTTTTATCAGCCCATCCCTTGGTTTCAACTTTACCATATTACAATCATTCACTAACATAACTGTAATGGAAGCATAGATGTCAAGGTGTTGATTGTTATAGTCCACGTGATGAGTAAAAGTTGTTTGCAAAATACATGCATTGTAAGAAAGAGTTGTCTGAGAATATGCATCGATGAATGGTTAGAATATGGTGGTAGAAATAAAGAGTGAATTGTCAAAAAAATACTCATTTATATATTTACAAAAACATCAAAAGCAATTTTATGTGTTGTAGGATGCTTACAGTATGTTTGCATATCCAACAGTATATAGTACTACCTACAACCTTGAAGTTATTATAAAATATATTTATTTATATGTTCAATTTATTGAGATATTCTGTTATTTTATTTTATTATTTATATTTGCATTTATATAAAATGAAAGATATAAAGTTTAAATTTTTTTTTTTTTTTGCAAATTTCCTTAAAAAATTTTTTTTAAAAAATATTGTTTATTACATAAATACGATAAAAACCTTCAAATAAGAAAATATTTTTACATAAATAAAAGAAAATCTTCAAATAAAAAAATAGAATTAACAAGAAGTAAAGCAAAAAACAAAATCAAACAAATATTTCATCGCAATAAAATATTATATATTGATGTATAGTAAGTACATAGATAGATGTGTATATATTATATTTAATATTTTCACGGTTATATGATGAAAATAATCTACCGTGTATTATTTTGTTTTACTTTCTAACGTTTCGATGAAATACTGTTAATCTCTTTTCTAAAATCAACTTAGAATCAATTAATTGGAAGACGGAAGCAATTTTTTTTTGTTAATCTTCCGATTCTGAATGATCAATCATCATATATATATAAGAGTGATTGTTTTTTTATTTCAGTTCAATTTTGTTATTACTTGAGACGTACCAGTTCTTCATTAAAACCTTGATCTTAGCAAAGATAAATGTTATTTCATCGAAATTTTAGAAATTAAAACAAAATGATACACGGTATACCCCGAATAAGACTTTATTTTCATATGTCTTTGATCATATGTTTCTGTAATTGTTGTGTTTGGTTAGGCTTACATGTTCGTTTCAAACCAACAGTTACAAAAAGAACAACTACTCAACAATAAATATGTATAATTTATTAGTACTAAAAAATATACATTTGTTAGTTAAACAATAATATACATATATTGTTTATACGTTAATGCTGAGGTAGTCATACCGAGTAATGGAACTCACTTCCAGCTAATGATTACCCTGCTCATGAGCTCTGGTAAGTCTTTTCCAGCTATGTATTTAGCTTGCCTCGAGGCAAGTGCAGACATAGCAGTTTCCAGTCCATAGGTCGACTTGCCTCACTGCATGGATGTTGTGATAATGAGAAGAGATACCACCCTTGCTGACGACAAAGGGATTAATGGAGAGCATAATTGCTCTCTGTCTTATCTCCAAAAGGCTGACTATTTAATGGCAGATCCCCTACCTTACTGGAAACATGTGGATTTGGTACACAAAGCCCAGTGAAGGATTTAATCCCTTTGGATAGCAACTGGGTACTAGCCAATCAGGTAAGGAATCTGAAATTGTCCACTTCTAAAGGCAAGATCAGATATGACAGTAATGTATGATGGAATCGAAGTTGGAAATATATTTAAATACATAATGTATGAAGTTAAGTTTAAGTATCTAAAAAAAGAGTGTATATGAAGTTAAGTTGTAACATGTTTCAAATGTATCTATAGAGTGGGAAGTTGGTTTGATTTTTGGACTAATGGGTAGGTGTGATAGGATTGAGCTAAAGAAGAAAGATACACTGATAATAACAAAACAAAAGCTTGCATATATGTAAATTGTAAGCACATATTGTAACTGACAGTGCCATATCATCATTGGTGCTTTTTGTAGCTGACATAGACTGCACATTTTTGTTACATCAAGAAATTAGACCAGGACACAGGGCAGATACAAGCTTTAATATATAATTTATGACCATGTCATAGGAGTGATTCCATCAACTTTAATCAATGGACTGAAATCTTTAAAATCCTATCCATTTTTTCTCTCCCAAGCTTCCATTTTACATCAGCGTACATCCCTGGATTCAATTTCAAACATGACTCTGAATTTTGTCATGAGCTTTATATTTGAATTATTTCATAACCATCCATGAACATTTGTTTTATAAATTATCTCCTATTTTGTCATTATTTATGCATTTTGTTTACACATAATTTATTAGTACATGGTATATATAATGGCAAGAAAAACAAAGAAGATATTAAGTTTTAAATTTTACAAGAAAAAATATTCATTGAAGTTAGAAATATATAAATGTTACACAAATAAGCAAGGTTAAATCTAATATTTTATCAATATGACATGCATATAAAAATATACACATCTTTTATTACTACATGCCTATATATGTGTAACTCATAGCATCTCCATATTTCCACAGGACCTAACCAGGACACATGACCAGAAAAAAACCCATTAGATATTACTGTATATTTCAGTATGAAACAAAAAACAATCTCAAAATATATAATTACATTTATATACTAACAATATACTCATTTTGTAATATAAACAAAGGAAAAAGATAATTGTTTGTATACATATATTATCTATAAAAACAAAAACAAATTGAACCCATGTATTTCTAGCTTACAAAAATAATGGGAAGTCACTTTCATTTTGGGACAATTACTGATTAACCAATCAAAGAATAGATTATAAAATATTAAATGAATACATATTAATTAAATATAAAGTTAAAATTAAATTTCAAAATTAAAAGTAAAAATAAAAATGAGTAGTTAAAAAAACCTGGACAATTAAAACCTTATCGCATCTCGAGATGACAGGGAAATGTCTTTTAACCAATTTGCCCCCTGGTGAATTTGTTCATAAGTATTATATGTTAGAATGCATGTAAAACAGTATACTTTATTATAATAAATTTTATTTTCTGAAAATTGAGTGAAAAAAGCACAAAATTCAAAATTCCAGCTTTTACAATAGACACAAGCCCTGCCCTGATATGTTCAGCCAGTGTGTGTTGCCAAGGCTGTAAAATGTTTGACATTTTGTGACATTGAAGTTTCCAATAATGCAAAAACATGTTTATTTGTGAATTTATTACAGTTTTAGATATTTTTTTAAAAATAATTTGCACTATATTTATTAGATATCAAGAAATAAAAATTATTAATAACTTATTTTGACTTGAAATATTTTATTTTCAAAAATATAATGTTATATTAGTAGCTAATGTAAATATGGCCTAAAGCAAATTAAAAAATTCTAATTTTGATGTAAACAAGCTACTTTATTTATGAGTAAAGAAAATCTCCTAATTTTTAAATAAATATTCAAAAAATTTAAACTTTTAAAGCATAATTCATTAGATATAAGAGAAATAAATAAATATTCATTCACATTCTTAAAAATAATGAGAAACAAAAAATATTTCATTGATTTTATAAACTGAAAATAATCTTCTTAGAAATGATAACATCTAATGTCTTTGTTTTGATTACAGTCTCATTTTTTTTAATAGAAACAAAATGTGAACATTTAAAATTTATTTCAGTAGTAAACAAAAATATCTATCGAATGAGGTCAAATTTATTATTTTTTGATATGTAATAATCATTTTATCATATATTTTATGATGATGTGTGAGACAAAGAAAAATGTCAGAAAAAGTGAAATGTGAAACAGTTTTAAAATTATTAATGTTTTTAAAATACAAATATATAAGAAAAAGTATTAATATGAAATAATAAATATACCATCCTTTATATGAATTATACTTTATTGTTATAAATTATTTCTGCCTGGGATGCACTTTTTTGCACCACCTTCCTCCACAAGTATTAGACATGAGGTATCACAGTTGATATGTCTTTTTATTCTTTTGCTGATAGTATTTTAATCACACTTAGTTTTTTATTCTTTCTTGTTTGTTTTTTTCTGGTTCAGTTATCATGTACTTTCAAGATTTAAAAGTTCTAAGGTTTTTAGTTGGGTTCACCTGCCACTTTTGAAAAGAGGGCATGTTAAATCATTATATCTTTTTATAGAGATCCAATAAACTTTATTGATATATTGACAGCTACATGTCACAGGTTGTTAAAATTTACATAAAGATATTTAACTATATATATCTTAGGAATAGCTAGATTATTTCATATGTAAGCCATAATCTTAAAAATTTTCACTTTACTTTTAAGGATTCTGAGATTAGTGAATGAAATTTAAAATTTTTGTGAGTTCACTTTGCTTTCAACATTTCTGATGCCAAATAATCAAGTCAGAGCATCTCATTTGTCCTGAAAACTTTATTTATTTATGCTCATTTTAAACAATAATACAAAATATACAATAAAAACAACCTCTCCTTTCAAATTTTTGTTTTTAAATTAGTATTTAATTCTTCAATCTGTTAATCACAAGCCCATTTATTATTATTTTAATCAAAACATGTTTTGCTATATTCAACTTGGAACTTTTAATCCCTTCTTTTGATTAATAATAATAATAATAATAATAATAATAATAATAATAATAATAATAGTCTTGCATTGTTAGCCGAGAGGTATCGCAGCCGCCATGCAGGCAAGTAGTTGGTTGCAGACAGTTGTGGGTTTGCGTCCTGGCCGATGCTATGACATATGAAAATAATAATAATAATAATAATAATAATAATAATAATAATAAACTCTTTTCTCCATATAGTAGTGCCACCCTGTGCTAACCAGAGTAATCAATAGATGCCAGAAGGCTTGTGCATAAAATCCCTATCTAGTGCCTACTCATCCAATATCCCCAGACTAGTTTCTGGCTTGTGGCCATCATCAGTGAGGAGCCTTGGATCTGAGAGCACTGCACCTAGATCTTAGGATCTAATGCAACCCTCCAGCAGCCACCTTTTAACTCTACTTTACTACAAAACTATGAGAATGAAATTGAAAACACAACAAATATTTTCAATCTAAGCTCAATAGCTTATATAGTCATATGGGTCTGAACTCAATTCAGCACCCATACATTTTGGTGTCTTTGGCTCTTAAACAACCATAGCCACCACTATCCTATTAGGCAGGATTGGTGTTAAACCACTAAACATCACATGATCACCATCTCATGCTAGCACATAATTGTTGTAAACAAAGGCAAAACTCTTTTCTCCATACAGTAGTGCCACCCTGTGCTAACCAGAGTAATCAATAGATGCCAGAAGGCTTGTGCATAAAATCCCTATCTAGTGCCTACTCATCTAATATCCCCAGACTAGTTTCTGGCTTGTAGCCATCATCAGTGAGGAGCCTTGGATCTGAGAGCACTGCACCTAGATCTTAGGATCTAATGCAACCCTCCAGCAGCCACCTTTTAACTCTACTTTACTACAAAACTATGAGAATGAAATTGAAAACAAAAAATATTTTCAATATAAGCTCAATAGCTTATATAGTCATATGGGGCTGAACTCAATTCAGCACCCATATATTTTGGTGTCTTTGGCTCTTAAACAACCATAGCCACCACTATCCAATTAGGCAGGATTGTTGTTAAACCTACTAAACATCACATGATCACCATCTCATACTAGCACATAATTGTTGTAAACAAAGGCAAAACTCTTTTCTCCATACAGTAGTGCCACCCTGTGCTAACCAGAGTAATCAATAGATGCCAGAAGGCTTGTGCATTAAATCCCTATCTAGTGCCTACTCATCCAATATCCCCAGACTAGTTTCTGGCTTGTGGCCATCATCAGTTGTGTTTTCAATTTCATTCTCATAGTTTTGTAGTAAAGTAGAGTTAAAAGGTGGCTGCTGGAGGGTTGCATTAGATCCTAAGATCTAGGTGCAGTGCTCTCAGATCCAAGGCTCCTCACTGATGATGGCCACAAGCCAGACACTAGTCTGGGGATATTGGATGAGTAGGCACTAGATAGGAATTTTATGCACAAGCCTTCTGGCATCTATTGATTACTCTGGTTAGCACAGGGTGGAACTACTGTATGGAGAAGAGTTTTGCCTTTGTTTACAACAATTATGTGCTAGTATGAGATGGTGATCATGTGATGTTTAGTGGTTTGACACCAATCCTGCCTAATAGGATAGTGGTGGCTATGGTTGTTTAAGAGCCAAAGACACCAAAATGTATGAGTGCTGAATTGAGTTCAGACCCATATGACTATGAGCTTAGATTGAAAATATTTTTTGTGTTTTACATTCTCATAGTTTTGTAGCAAAGTAGAGTTAAAAGGTGGCTGCTGGAGGGTTGCATTAGATTCTAAGATCTAGGTGCAGTGCTCTCAGATCCAAGGCTCCTCACTGATGATGGCCACAAGCCAGAAACTAGTCTGGGGATATTGGATGAGTAGGCACTAGATAGGGATTTTATGCACAAGCCTTCTGGCATCTATTGATTACTCTGGTTAGCACAGGGTGGCACTACTGTATGGAGAAAAGAGTTTTGCCTTTGTTTACAACAATTATGCTAGTATGAGATGGTAATCATGTGATGTTTAGTGGTTTAATAATAATAATAATAATAATAATAATAATAATAATAATAATAATAATAATGATAATGATAATAATAATAATAATAATAATAATAATAATAATAATAATAATAGAAGTAGGAGTAGTAGCACTAGTAATAATAATAATAAATGATAATAATAATAGTAGTAGTAGCAGTAATAGTATTCTTACCATATGAGCCCAATTTTTATAAGGATCATATGTTAATCTAACACCAATTTCAACCCCTCCTCTAAATATATTTTCAATTATACTATCATGTGTTTCCACATATTTCTCTCAATATCACATTTAAAAATTCTATGTAAACCTAAACTGACATGGTTATCTTGTTATGTAATAATTATTATTTTTTAATTAATGTAACTCATATTTTTTTTTCTTATCGCAATCAAAATTGTAAACTTTTATTACATATGTAATATCATGAATCAATTAGTATCTGAGATCTCATGTTTTCAAATGTAACTTATGTAACCCTGTTTGAGTCTCAATAAAGTTTACTCTTTGAAACATAATAATAATGATGATAATGATAATAATATAGTAAATATATTGAAGCATATTAAAAAAATACCTTTTTCATTAGTATGTTCATTGCCAACCAAGTTTTATGTTAACTCAGAAAAGAAGAAAATTAATTACAATTGAAGAAGAAGAAGAAGAAGAAGAAAAAGAAGAAAAAGAAGAAAGAAGAGGAATAATAATAATAATAATAATAATAATAATAATAATAATAATAATAATAATAATAATAATAATAATAATAATAATAATAATAATAATAATAATAATAATAATAATAACAACAACAACAATAATAATACAGTAACAATAATAACAACAACAATAGTAATAAAATAATAGCAGCAACAGCAACAATAATTTTAGTTAAATTGTGGGGGAAATTATATATCTAGACTTATGTCAAACATTTCTCTTAATTATCTTTTTACTAATATTGCATATATACAATCTTAAAACAAATTAATTATATAGACTCCTTGAACTTATTTATTTTCTTCTGCTACTAACAAAATTTACGTTTATTAAAAATTGTAAATAATACAATATTACTATTATTAGAATAATAATTTAGATTAATCAGTCACGGTCAGGGTATCAATAATTGTCAGGTATTTATTTATTTTTATAAATACAAATAATAAGTTACAGATATGTTTTAAAAGTTGAATGATCTTTTTACTTTTTCAAATTAATTTTCCTGTCTCTTTAGATTATTATTAAATTCATTCAAATTGAAAAAAAAATGCTTCCGTATTACTGATTAGTTTTAAATTCAGACTTTTAGAGTGAGATAATTAATTCTAAATCAAACAATACTTTGCTTGTGTTGATTTGTATCAATGGATATATATATATAAGTAGAGATACCTAGT
Organism: Epiperipatus broadwayi; assembly: GCA_028023455.1. NCBI lineage: Eukaryota > Metazoa > Onychophora > Udeonychophora > Euonychophora > Peripatidae > Epiperipatus > Epiperipatus broadwayi. The sequence goes on along the minus strand of JAQFVV010012416.1, from coordinate 6,920,948 downwards.
GGAAGAAAGATGTATCAAAGAAACATTTTTTTAAAAAAGGAAGTTTTAATGTTCTTATCCATTGTAGGTGTTAGTACTCAAAAATTTTTTTTTTACTCAAATAAATATAAACAAACTAAATAAATAAACAAACTTTACTATTTCTGAGCTAGGTAAAATCTTTGTTAAATATATTGAATAATTACTAAAGAATATCAATTAATTGATTTAATAAACATCACACAGCAAGCTAGAGTAATCAATGGATGCCAGAAGGCTTGTGTATAAATTCCCCATCTAGTGCCTACTCATCCAATATCCCCAGACTAGTTTATGGCTTATGACCTTCATCAATGAGGAGCCTTGGATCTGAGAGCACTGCATCTTGATCTTAGGATCTAATGCAACCCTCTAGCAATCACCTTTTATCTCCATTTAACTACAAAACTATGAGTCTTAAATTGAAAACACCTTAATGTTTTCAATCCAAGCCCATTAGCTTATATAGTCATATGGGTCTGAACCCAGTTCAGTACCAATGCATTTTGGTGTCTGGTTTTTTAACAACCATAGCCACCACTATCCTATTCAGTAGGATTGGTTTTAGGCCAATAAACATCACATGACCATCTCCTCTTATGCTTGTGTATAACTGTTGTTAAAACAGGCAAAACTCACTATATATATTGCCACACACAGTAAGCTAGAGTAATCAATGGATGCCAGAAGACTTGTGCATAAAATCCATATCTAGTGCCTACTCATCCAATATCCCCAGACTAGTTTCTGGCTTATGGCCTACTTCAGTGAGGAGCATTGGATCTGAGAGCACTGCATCTAGATCTTAGGATCTAATGCAACCCTCCAGCAACCACCTTTTACCTCCATTTAACTACAAAACTATGAGTCTTAAATTAAAAACTCCTTAATGTTTTTAATCTATCTGTGTGTGGTAATATATATAGTGAGTATTGCCTGTTTTAATTGATTTAATAGTTGTTAGAGTCAGGATTTGTAAAGTTAAACTTGGATAAAAGTTAGTTTAAAATGTGATATGTTCTGAGTTTTTTTCTATCTTTTAAAAATATTATTTATTAATCTGTATTAAAAGACATTTAAAATAGTAGTTACTAAAGCATTAGTTAATCCCTGTAATATCTGTTTGAAATTAAAATTTGGATAATTTAAACATAGATAATGCTAGTTTTAAAGGTATCTCAAATCAGTAGACAAAGTTTTAGTTTTGCTAACTGTAGAATACTATTTTATAATGCACAGTAAATTTCATAGTTTCATTAATCATTTCCTATATGTGTATGAATATATGTGCATGTGTGTGTTAAAAAAGGGAAGTTTAAAATGAGTTATTTAAAAGTGTTAATTATTTTTAAAAATATATATATTTTATAAATAGTATTTAATATTATAGTGATTTAATGATAATAATTAAAAAATTTTTTAAATAAAAAAAAAGTTTTTATTTTAAATAAAAGGATATTTACTTTAAATTAAGTACATAATTTTTATTGAATAATTAAGACAAAGTTAATTATTTTAGTTACTGTCTAAACATCACAAGTTTAAATCTATTTTTAGATGTTATAATCAATAAAAAAAAAGGTCATGGTCAAACTTATTTTATGCAACTGATTTAATAAAAGGTTAAAATTGTTAATCAATTTCAAAAATTCCACCCCAATATTCATGTTTGATTGTTTTAATAATACCATGTGACAAACATTACAGGTTTTCTTGTAAGCACACATATATCTAAAAAGGAAAAATCAGAAAAATAAAATTATTTTTAAAATAGTTATTCTTCTTTTATGTTCAACTAGGTGCTAGATATATTAAAAAAGAATATTATATGTGAATAATATTGTTGTAAGTTAAGAATTAAAATACAGGTAACAAAGGTATGTATAGTTATTACATGGACAGTTGCATTATTTTTAAAGATCAGTAAGAGCTGAAATAGAAACCATGGAATTTAGGGTACATGACAAATGTGTGACCTTAAGCACTGTAACCATACTGTTTATACTTGTTTGAGTTATTATTGTATTCATATCCCTCACTATAATCACTATTAATTGTCACTGATATTACATTGTAAATGTTAGTTTAAAAGATGATTAGAATAATAACTAGATTGTTGAAAGTTGTAAACTTTTGTGAATGCAAGAGGAGAGAAAAATGTTATTACAAATGATGCTTACTTATTTACTATTTATAGTGAAAGTGGAGAAGGAATGATTTGATATTCTTAGAAATTTTTGAATATTAGAGATCATTAAACTCAAATATTAATGCATATTTTGTTGGATTGTAAGAAAGAGTGATGAAAGTATAATATCTGAATGCTATGATGGTAATAAATTATAAAATGAATAAACAAAGAATGTCAAGCAATACAATTATTTAATATGATTTAAAATTTCTATAAGAATAGTGAACTCACAGAACAGAGTAAAGTTATAGGATTATATTTAAAAATGTTTTAAAAGTAATTTTAATTATAAATTTATTTAAACGCACATTGATTATGTAAGTAATATTTACTAAGGCTGTAACCTCAAGAATATGTGCATAAAATGTGATAGTAGGGACCTCTACAGGTCTTAACCACAAGCTTAAGTTTTGGAATGATTGCAATACCTATATTTTTCTTTGTTTAAATTTTGCATCGAAATGTTAGAATATACCTGAAAGGTAAAAAGAAATGCTTTACTGGTATGTGCCTAATCTTTTTCAATATAATATTATATACTAAATTTAAAATAAGTGCTTACTTTAATTTAAATTTCATAGTTAATAGGCATTACTACAACTATAATTACTTTTCTAAATAATGCAAAGCATATTAGTTCATTAAGTCATATTTATTTATTATTATTGTTTATTCTAATAATGACAATAAAATATCATTGTTGTACGAATAGAAATAATATGTATATTCTATTTTCCACAATAAATAATTGGAATGAATGCTATTTAATGTTTGTTTATTTTATTATGTTTTCTTACATAAACATTTTAATTTAATTAATGTTTTATGTTATTTTCTTTGTAAATACCTTAAGTTTTATAAATTTATATTGTTATGAATATAGTATATTGTTAAATCATAATACAATTGTTAATGTTTTTAATTTATGTTGTCTTGAGAGTTTAATGTGTCTGAGTGTTTTCTTTAAATCTACATATCCACACACATGATTTGCAAAGATTATTTGGAATATTATTATTGCACATATTTAATAAAAATATATTATAATTATTATTACAGAAGATCTAATTATTGGTGATTATGAAAATTATTCAATGCCAATTTTAAATATTTAATGTTGCAATTATATTAAGAATATAATATTTTCTGTGAATGCCACATAATAAATAAAAGATTATAAGATGTTTTATAAGAATTTTATGATTTTATTTATGTTTAATGAAGTCAAATAGAGGTATGATTTTGAGAATCGTAAAGTATTCTACTTGTTTGTTGGTTGTTTGTGAGGGTAATTGAATATATGTAAAATCTCTCATTATATTTAACTACATGGTATTAATTTGTTTCTTATTATTATTAAAAGATGAATCTGAGTTGTTAAATAATTATAGAGTTGTATGAAATGATAATGGATAGAAATTTTAGTTAATCTTATATTTTAATATTATATTTATAAAAGATTAGTAATTGATTTATTGTTTTCATAATAAATTTCATAACTTATTAAGTTAGGATTATTCTGTGTATTATAAGGTAGTTTTGTTATATAAATTAAGTAGGAGTAATATTCTTATGTCATTGAGAGTATATCTCTTGGGATATATCCTTAATGTTAAATCATTCTATCTTGCTCGATGTCTCATGTAAAGAGTTTTATAATTTTATTAGTATTTTTAATCAAACCATATTTTTTAAGTGTAATTAATGAGCTAGTTGGAATTTAAGTTGTTAGTGTATTGGATGAGCTGAGCATTTAATTTGAACCCTGATTATTTATTATTATTATATTTAACTTGGTTAATTTATTATATTTAATTATTATGAAATATTAATTTTGATAGATATTATAAATTAGAAGTGCATTTTGAGCTAGTACTTATCTTTAATAGTTATTGTTTATATAATTCAATTATAGATTATTATATTTATCAATTGTTAGCCAAAGAATATTTATGTTAGTTTGTGTTTCAGCATTAAGGGCACAGCTTATTATATATATTGTACCAATATTGATATTGGCACATATAATTTTATCTAAAAAAATTATTAAAATAATCTTTCATAAAAGAAAAACGTAAAATTAGATGTTGAAGAGTTTGTTACAGTTTGTTTTTGAAAAGAATAAGAGTCAAATATTTTTCTATCATTAGTTTTTGAAATAAAAGTTAAAATTGATTAATTAAAAGAGGGGAAGGGAATCGTAGTTAGAAAAGTTAAACTAAAGGTTTTATAAAAAAGGAAGTAGAGTCTAATATTATTATTTGAAATATAATTTAAAGTTTAAAAAAAATATAAATCTCTTTTCATTCAAGTTTAGGTAAAGAAAAAGTCATCGTAAAAAACTAAATAGTAAATTGTATTAAAATATATATGTGTGTATATATGTGCGATTGTAAATAAATAAAAAATGTATGCGAAATAAAAGAAGATTATCATTAAAAACATGGCAATGGCTATTAATTAAAATATAAAACAACACTTCTGCATGGCTATTACTAATTAAACAATCTTCCAAAACACATTTATCAAAGGATTATCAATGAAAATTTGACAACAGATATTGCTGGAAGATATTACAAGGACAACATGTCGCAGGTATAAAGAGACTTTTTTTATCGGACAGTTCAGTTCACAAATTAATTGAGCGAATTGAGTTCAGAAATTAATTGAGTCAGTTAAGTTAATGGTATCCAGAAACAAAATGCAGTGCTGAGAAGATTTTGGGAATGCACGTTGTCTCCACAACCTGATGTCCGATGAAAACAGCAAGATCTGCCCGTGAAATAATGTCAATTTAACAACTTGGAAATCTCCATCAATATCTAATTGTCTCCAATAGTAATGATCATGAATAATAAGAAAACTCATCAAGGAAATGTCCCAGCTGACTGGAAGAAGCAACAAACAAGAAGAAAACAAAGTTCTAAATCTATGTTCAAAATCCTAGGTAAAACATTTGTTTATTTTGTTTATACTGTAATAGCCAATGCATTGCATTAATTCATGTGAATCCTCCAAGAGTCTAATTATATGAACTATATCATACATAAAATGAACTATTGATATGTGTGTTTAAGTTTCAAATGCTATTAATGCTTTATTACTATATTTGTGAATGCTATATGAGTTAATATATGCATGATCATTATATCAGTGTTATTAGTTAAATTAGATAAAAATACTAGTGTTCTATTATTAAAATCTACAAGAATATTTAAACTAGTTTAGAAATGTTAATTTAAAATGTGTGTGTATTATATTAAATTATAAAAAGGTTTAAATTTAGTAAATTAATGTTAGTTAATAAATTGTCTTTAAAATTAAACTCTATTTGTCGGTCAATTCTTTTTATCAATCTCTTTTTATAAATTCCTTTTATAATTCTTTTATCAATTCTTTTAATCACTAATTATGTATAATCTATTAGTGATTACAAACAGCTGATCTAGTCATGGATTTAGGTATTGAGTTAGTGGCCATTGCTCAAAGTGCATTGTTCATCCTTTCAGAATAAATAGCTGGTGCCCATGTCTACACGAAACAAAAAAGTGCTTTGAACGGTGTGTTGAATTCAACAGTCGAGAAGAAGTTATGTCCTGGAAATGTAACGCTAGTTATATATTTTATAGCTATTGTTTGGGCATACATACTCTCCAAGTATGTTCTTCTCTGCCTAAGAGGCCGGTGTTTCAAGGACACATATTCGAACCCGGTACTATATATATATATATATTAGCTTATTATGACTTTGAACTAATATATGAGCTTGGAAAACAACTCACTCATGCCGATGCTTTATTGAGAAGGCTGGATATGAGTGAATACAAGCCATAGATCACTGAAATAAACTACATCAACTTGATGAAGTTGGAAATATTAACCAGTTATGTCATGGACAAGTGGATAAATTCTGGATACCAATTAATTAAAAAATGTTTTAAAAGATGAATGATATCAACCAAACTATATGGTTGAGCCTAAATGGAACAACTGTGAGAATCTACCCATGTTCAATGACTGCATTTTAATGACCAACTGCTTGTTGATTTCAGTAGAAGAGAGAAAATAAGTATTAATTACACAAAGTGTGCCCTGAAAACATCAGAATGAAAGAATTGGTTAGGTCTTGGGTATGGTGGCTTAGTATAAATCATGATATAGAATAAGCAGTCAAAAATATGCATGACAATCAATGGTGAGGCTATCCTCTAAAGTACTGGAGCCATGGCCACATGCCATCCAATCATGGCAAAGGATTTATATGGATTATGCTAAGATGTCATAAAATGAAATTTAAAATAATTAATACATTAAAATAACAGTCAATTCGATAATCAATTTTTTTTTAAAACTTAGGTGCTAATCAGGTTTTTAAAAAGTTTTGTAGTCAGAATACTCTTTAGTTTGTTGTGAGAATTTTTTGTGAGCTAATATTTCTTCCATGATGACATGCATTAATTGATTCTATTTACGATCCTGTTCATGTTGCCATAAGTCCTTCATCAATCTCCTGCCTTTGAAATTTGATGTTTACACATTTTTTTCTTCATTTTAAGTACAGATTATTTCAAAATAGTTTGGACAAGTTCATAACAGATCCAGGTTAAATTTCAGGCAGCTGGTGGTTTTTCCTCTTTTTTACTTGGTCATCCTAATGACAGTTAAATGTGGCTTGAATAAAACAAAAATCCAGAGTTCAATTTAAAAAAAAATTGATTATATATACTACCTTCCAGTAATAATTATTTATAAACACTGGCCACTAAATTGAGGATTAAATTAACCAAATGTGATTTCTCAGAAGGTCATGTGATATTTGAACACAGAAAATAGGATGTGCACTGATTCAGGAATATCTTCAGTTCATCACTCAACCATTGTTCAAAATCACACTAGATAGTTGAGAATTATTCTTTTAATAAAAAAATAGTAATTTAAAAAATCCAAAATACTTTATTTAATAAAATAAAATTACTATATATAGATATTTAATGCTACATATATATTTAGAATGTAAAGAGATAAGGTAACTAGAAATAAAATGAATGCTTAAGTTAAAAGAAATAAAGTATTATGAAGTTACGAATGTTAAAGATAAAATGTTGATAAACATCCCCAGATTAGTTAAAAGATAATAATTAATCATGTTCTAGAATATTCCATTACCACCAGGAAAGATATAAATGCTCACAGATAAGGGCAATCGGTGTCTACTTTATACACTCACATCATTGGAGTTGGTAATGTTTATAGAAGATTCTAAATGGCTGAGTGTAAAGAGAACTGTAGAGTGTCTCAGGGAATTTCACCACTGAAAATGCAAAAGTGGGTCTAGGACTAGTTTTATGTTTTAATTTACACCTTTATGGCCATGCATTCATAAGTAGTAATTTTAATACTGAACTGTAATGATCTAAATTGTAATGTATATTAAATGTTGCAGGTTTAATTTTGACTACTGTTTAACTTGTGTCAATAAAGTCAAATTTTAATTATAAAAAACTGTTTTTGAATTATTTTTGTTTCTGCTTGTCTGGCCACCTTTGCCATGATTGTAGTATTTGTGGTGGCTATTCATAGCAGAAAATTAGTGCCATTAACAGGATTGAATTCAACCTGTGACTTTGCATTCATAGTAGAATTGTGTAGGCATAATAAGGAAATATTGGCTAGTAAGTCAGTAATCATGTAAGAAAGGAAAAAAAAATTTTTTTACTTAATACTTATTCAATTTGGATTAAGAATTAAGATGAAGGCTGTATTGCAAGTGAAAATACATGAATTTAATATTAATAATCCTGTTAGTTGGCCAATTTATCTCAAGAGGATCAAAGCATTTTTTATTATTAATGAATCTATCAATGACCACATTGAGGGTGCCACATTGCTATGTTATGTTGGGCAATGTGTGGTATAAATCACAAATCAGCTACATGATGACTAAAAACCAGAGAAATTGCCATTCAAAGTAGAGTTGAATAAGAAGATAATAATTTTAGCCCCAATCCCTCTAAACAGGTAGGCCAGTTACATTTTAGGAATAAATGGCAAAATAAATAGGAACGCATGTGATTATGATCAAACATTGAGGAAACTTGCTAAGAGTTGTAGTTCTGGTGAGGTATTAGAGGATACTCTATTTCAATAATTACTTTGGGTCAAGGTTCAATAATAAGCTTAGATAGCAGTTGATGACTTCAAGATAGTTGACATACAGGGAGGCCATCAAAATGGGAGTAGCCCATGAAATAGTTCTTGACCAAAGTTTTAAAATTTTACTACTAATGATGAATATAGCACATTTCTGCAAAAAAACTGAAAATAAATATCCACATACTAAGAGTAAGATAAAGGAAATTGTTATTGTTGTACAAAAAAGGTAACATGGTGCAGAACTGTATATTTAACAAAGAGCATTGTAGAGTCTATGGCAAAGTAGATCATTTAGAGAAAGCATGTAGGGCTAATGGGGGAAAAAAAATCATAACATCTCTCATCAATCCCCCCCCCCCCAAAAAAAAAAAACCCAAACAGACCCGCAAGATATATAATATCCAGATTATTCATTGCAATTAATTCATGATATCAGTGAATTTATTAAATACAAAAGTGAAAAATGAAAATTGACAGCAGATAGGGTATGTCAATGATGGCAGTCAAAGACTGGAATAAAGTAACAAAAAATTGTATGATTTTTCCCTATATTAATGAAAACTAGTTTGAGAGGGAAAGAAGCTAATGGTAATATTATGAGAGTATTAGGCAAAGTAAATGTAAGTAGAAATTTAAAAAAAAAAACATAGGGTTACCATTGTATATAGTTTAAGACAGACTTGACTCTATTATATGTAGGGAGGGTTTGCTGCTCTTGAGAATAGAAATTAGGTATAGTTAACAAGATTTCTATTAAGGAAGAAATAAGAAATAAACATACAAGTTTATTTTGAGAATGTAAAGAGCAAATCATTACTATTCCAGTAGACACAGGTTGCAAGATGAAGCAATCCTCATGATTTGCAGGCCTAGGAAAGTTACTTTGGCACTACAAAATATAGTGGAACAAAAATTAAATAATTTATTTAGTTAGGGAGTATTGACACCTGTTAAAAAGGACAAATGGGCTACTCCAATTGTAGTGATATGTAAACCAAATGCACAAATTCACATTTGTGGACATTACATAGTATGGTAAATAAAAACTGTACAAAGAGTTAGTATCTGGTGCTTAAAATCAGAGAAATATTAGCTAATATGGAAAAGGCAAGTCATTTTGCTAAAATTGATTTGAAGGTTGGGTTTCATCATATTCCAGTTTCTAAATGCACCCCCAAACTATTAACAATCACTACTTACAAGGAATTGTTTAATTACAATAGTCTGCCTTATGAAATTATCACTGCACCAATTACTTTCCAAGCCAAGATGGACATGCTGTTCCAACAAATGGATGGTATAACACTTTATTTCAATGATATTTTAATAGTTGCAAATTCAGACAAGAAATTACAGAAACAATTTTTAAAAGTATGCAATAAGTTATCTAGTTTTGGAGCTAGAATTAATCCAGAAAACTGTATCTGGATGATGATTAAAATAAAATTCTTTGAGCATATTATAGCAAGCAAGGGTAAAAAGCCTGACTCTCAAAAAATTGTAGCCATAAAAGAAGCCCCAAGACCAATAATGTATGAGAACTATAGGTTTCATGAGCCTGATTAATTATTTTGAAACTTTTCTAAAGGGAAAAGCACATGTAGCATGACTATTGTATAATTTAAGAAAAGAAAAAAAATGACATTGAGATCAAACCTAAGAAAAAGATTTTAGTGCTACAAAGAAATTGCTGATATCAGATAGTTTATTAGTACATTATGGAAGTAGTCTTAAACTGATACTAACAACTGATGCATTGGATTTTGGGATCAGGGCAGTTTTAAATTATACGTGACAAATAGTCTTCACTTCTAAAACACTAACCAAAGCAGAGCAAAACTAGTTAGTTATATAAAGAGGTATTAACTGTTTTATTTGCAGTGAAGAAATTTCACCAGTACTTATATAGTTGACTATTCAAGATCTTAACTGATCATAAACATTGTCAGGAATATTGGTCAAAAATAAAACTGCACCAGATCATTTGGGCTCTAGATACATTGGTTAAATTTACTAGCAGGTTGTCAAGAATCCCAATTAAATCAGATCCGTACAAACTTGATCCAACCATTAACTACATAGACAACTTGATGTAGACAGTAAAAAGGTAGCAGGTTGAACAAAATCTAAGCAAGATTACAAACTTCCAATCAAGTGAATCAGCAAAGACTGGTCCAGAAGTCAGCCTGATATACTTCATAAAGCTATATGGGAAATGTCCATAAATAAGGGATGCATGTTAATGGATGATAGAGTATTAATATCTAGTAGTATTCATCATCAGGTTCTTCATATTATCCATCAAGGTTATCCTGGTATTGTTTGGGTTTGTTTGATGTTATGTATGGTCGTCCATGAAGCTGGTGAAAATTGTCAAGTGAATGCAAATGTTTCATAGAAAAATTGTATTATCTGGCTTGTAGTCAAAAAAGCTTGGAGCTATATTTGCACTGATCATGCCAGACTACTCCATGGCTACATTGTTTTAGTAGTTATTGACTTGTGTTTAAAGTGAACTGAGTATAGAATTGTAAAAAATACAAGCACCAAAGAAATAATCGAAAAACTTAAGGAAATTTTTGCTTTTAATGGATTTTCCAAAACAGTAGTATCTGATAATGGAATCAGTTTTATGTCCACTAAATTCGAGAATTTTCTTAAGGAATGGGGAATTAGACATATAGCTATGCTCTCCCCTCATCCTGAGTTTAATTGTATTTTAGAAAGAGCAGTACAAATCCCAAAGTAAATGCTACAAAAGAAAGGTACTGCAAATAAGCAAGAAATATTGTATACTGTTTTATTGTATCAGCACAATACACTGATGAGTAGTTTGGATAAATATCCAGCTGAAATGATATTTGGACAGAAAATCTGTACAAAGTTATTGCTAATTCACCCAGATCAATATTTTTCATGTAATGAAAATAACAATTGTAGTATGCGGAGAGAGAGAGAGTAAAAGTCTGATTGAGAGATATCCTCAGAAAATATGGGGTAAAAGGCATAATTAGACAACATCTGTCAAAACAAGTAGTAGTCATTGAGACACAAACAGAGAAAATTATGTGAACATGTAAATCATATCAGACATTGGAAAGAAGAAATTGAGTGAACCAGAAATAATCCCATGCTGAACATTCCAAATTATCTAGAGTAATTGGACTTGTCAAAAGTAAATTAATGGGCATAAAGTAAATAAGGACATTACCACTGAAAAGAAAACAACTTCACATAGATCCAAAAAAAACCAAGAAGGAACCAAGTTATTTGAAAGACCATGTGAGACTTGAGAAATTGTAATTTCGGAAGTGGAGGAGGTGCTATATATATAGATATTTAGTGCTACATATATATTTAGAATTTAAGGAGATAATATAAATTAAAAATAAAATGTGTGCTAAAGTTAAAAGAAATAAAACATAATGAAGTTACGAATTTTAAAAATAAAATATTAGTAAGCGTTTCTGGATTAGAAAATGATTAGTTAAAAAGATAAGAAATAATAATAATTAATTATGTTCTAGAACATCCCACCATCACTGGGAAAAATATAAAAGGTCACAGATAAGGGGAATTGGTATCTATTTTAGGCACGCATATTGTTGGAGCTGGTTGTGTTTATATGAAGATACTAATTGGTCAAATGTAAGAAGAACTGCAAAATGAACCAGTAAAGGTGCAAAAGTAGACCTAGGAATTATTCGGGCCATACCAGCTTTTATTTTGTTTTAATTTATGCCTTTATGGCAGTGTATTCTAAAGTAGTAATTTTAATACTGGACTGTAATGATATAAATTGTTATGCATATTAAGCAATGTAGATTTAATTTTTACTATTGTTAAATTGTGGCAACAAAATCAAATTTTTAGTTATAGAAAACTGTTTTCAAATTCACTTTGTTTCTGATTGTCTGACCATCTTTATCATGACTGTAGTATCTGTGGTGGCTTGTATAGCAAAAAAAAAATATTTAAATTTTTTTAAAAGCAAACAAATAGTGCGCAATCTCTATTTCATTTCCAATACAAAGATTCATTAAAAGAAAGCAAAATAATTCTACATTAATTTGATGTATCAGTTTATTTTTGAGACTGGGAGATTCGCTCACAATATCATTTAAATACTTAATTCTAATTTATTTTTTTCCATATGTCATAGCATCGGCCGGGACGCGAACCCACAACCGTCTGCAACCAACTACTTGCTTGCATGGCAGCTGCGATACCTCTCGGCTAACAACGCAAGACTTCTAATTTATTTTTGATAGACAATCTTTACAAATCACCATATATATATATATATATATTAACTATAATAATGCTCAAGGCTAAATAGATTTATAAGTAATCATTAGAAACCAGTCAATACTTAGACAATCACAATACAGATAACAATCAACAATCACAAACTGTTGTCAAGGCAATAAAGATGTTAAAGGAGATTGCCTTGACAACAGTTTGTGATTGTTGATTATTATCTGTATTGGGATTTTTTAAGTGTTGACTGTTTTCTAATGGTTATATATATATATATATTATGCTTACCCATGCGACATTTAATAATCCATGGTTGTTTCTCAATGAAATGGCGCATACTATCAATCCCCTGTTCTTGGAGGAGTGAATCTTCTCTGAGCTCATCAGTGGCTTTTTTACATATTTTGTCTGATAAACGACATTCATACTTATCAATCAAAAAAGGATAAACGGATTTACCTATTTAAAAATAATGTAAAAATTTAGAATATTCTTTTTTATTTCAGAAAAAAAAACATTAGAAAATTTATTCTTTTTAGTTTATTAATACTTTTTATTCAAATTATATTACATGTTTAAAAAAATAACCAAATGAACTATTGCTGGGAGTTCATAAGAACTTTAAGAACCAGAAATGGAGGAAGTAGAGCAGCCATCTTGGATATTGAGCTCCACAGTCTGTCATCTCATATATTTGTAAATGGTTAATAAAATCAAGTCATACATCACATGACTTAATTGATAAGCTTGTATTTTATAAATAAAATAATGAAAATAGTCTATAGATTGAAACCAGTTTGGGGATGAGGACATCTTTAGCAGAAATTTTAAATGCTTTCTCTTCCACATTTATTGATAAAGCTTGTTAGAGCTATTAGCATGCTCTTTATTTTAGTTTATAATTACAAGCATATCAAGTTAAGTCACATGATGATTGACTTGATTTTATTTGCTAAAACTTTATTTTTATGAAGGCAGCATTTTTTAAAAAAGAAAATTTTAGTTAAACAATCAAGATAAATTAAAATTTCATTCTTAACTTTTTTAATTTCTATTTTAAATAACAGTAAACACTTTTTAGTGAATTAATTATGAAATTCAATAAAAGCATAATTTTAAAAAATACAATGCCATCTATTGCATAAAACTGAATGAATTAGTATTAATAAAGTTTACTGCCATTATAATTAGGCTGAACAAATGGTTAAAAAATCCTAAAATATTGTATTTCTTTCATATGTCAAATGTGTTGACAGGGAAGTGAACCCAGACCAGCTGCTTGAAAGGCAGCTATGCTAACCACTAGACCACCAATGCTTGATTAAAATATTGTATGATCATCAATACCTAATGACATATACAAAATTTGAAGAAAGTATATTTGATAGAAATATATTAAAAATAATTTCAAGATTTGATCTAAATAAACAAACAGAATTTTCAAGTTAAATAAAAGCATTTAAAAAGCAAAGATAGATTACAATGAGTACAATAACAGGCTGCCGAAAATAAAAGCACGGTTTATTAATACTGCTGCTCAATAAAGAACAGGAAATGTAATAGTGTTCAGTTGAGTGCATTTTGATCATATGTAGTTAAAGTTAAAAGAGTTTATTTTATATAGTGTGTTTAGTAGTATAACTTTTGCCTTTGGACAAAATGTTCTGCATTGAAAATCCACTAAGGTTATATTTTGAATATTGTTTGTGATTTTTCTATTTAAATACCAATTTATAATTACACATTATTTATTATAATGTATTTGTATATATTTTAAAGAAATAATTTATTTTTGTAACATATATCTTTAAATATTATAGTCATTGAAAAACAGCTGATGATGACATAACTATGCAGTGAAACATCAGTATCTTGTGGTATGTGTGATTGTTGTTAGTAGAAAATGATACAGATGTTATGCTAATATAAGCAGATAGAAATTTGAGAATAAAAATAAATCAATAAGTGAAAGGTCAATCAATATAGAAAATAGTTATGGAATTTGAAAACAGTCTGACTGATAGTAAAAAAAATTGAGAGAATTAAAAAAGATTTGTGAAACCATAATCAAAAAACATTTTTAGATTTGCATAAACTTTGAAGTATTGCTTTTATTTTTGTGCTGAACAGGTTAAATGTCTTTGATTTTAATAGTAGAGTTTTTAAAAGGAGTTTACATATAGATGTATAACTTGTGAATCTTTTGTAAATGAAGGAAGCAATAACATAGGGTGATTATCAGTTTTATAAACCAATATAGTATCTTTATTTAAGTGATTTATAATATAAAAAATACTATTTAAATGTTTATTTTAATAAAAAAAAATTGCCCCATTATTTATTAATGAGATGTTATAGCATCTCAGTATGCTTTTATTTGCATCATAAAATGTTAATAAAACATTCTTGGTTTCCTAGACTTTCTATGGAGAACTATTATGGTAACTTAAGTATATACTTTTCTTATTGTAAACCTGTCATCACTTTAAAGATGCTATATTGTTGATTTCATTTATTACTATTAAATCAGAGTTTAGTTCTTTGTAAACTCATTTTGTTTTAATTATTTGGTACAGTTGATTGTATTATGTTATTTTTCTCTCTATTATATTTAGATTAAACAGCCTTTCAAAAAATCCACTGGTGGGCAAAAGTCTTTCCAACAGAATTATACACTAGGGTTGCCAAGGGTTGGATAGTTTCCATCTTTGTGTTAATTCTATACATTTTTCAGTCATATAGGATATTTATCTAAGGATATCTATCTCAATTTCTTTTTCATCATTGATTAGAATCTGAAAAATTGTAAGTTTTACCTTGCTTGAACTAAAATATCCATGTTATAGTATATGACAGATGACTTATTATTTTTGCACTATGTGGCTTTTTTACCATTTTGCTTATGATTATCTGAGTTGATGCTTATCTTTGTTTAAGATGATACTTAAAAGTGGCAGGGCTATTTGAAAGACTGATAGTATTTATTATTTTGTCATTAGTTTTCATGCTGATGATTTGGTTTACTGTTATAGAGGTAATTTATAATCTTATCTACTTTAACCAATCATCAGCATGTATAAAATAATTTTTGTCCATTATAAAGATCTACTTATTCTATTTTTTGTTAAAATAAAAACACACACAGAAAAGGTAGTTCTTTAATAATATTTAGTTTTTTTATGAGTATTTTTATTTTACCAGATATGACATTGGCTCAGAAGAGAAGAAAATTAGTAACATCAAGTCTTAATCTAGGTGATAAAGAAGAAACAGAAATTTTAACCAAATTATTACATAGAATAGCAGAAGTTTTAACTAACTTTCTAGCATACTATCAGTTTAGTCATAAAACAGTTTGTAGAATGAAAACCATGTGCTAAATTGAGCTAAGAGCTAGACATCATCTTCCTCAATGTAACATGCCTTTACTGGAATAAAAAATGTAGAGAAGTTATTCCTTAAAGCATTCCGCATCATTATTTGCAGCCAAGAGCTTGAGTCTCTGTCTGTGTTAGTCTCACCTGGAAAATTTATTAAAAGAAAATGGATAAAAGTTTGCTGTTGCTAACCTGTAAATGAAATACTGCATACCAGAAAAAAGAAAAGTTAGTTATATTCATGTATGAAAGCCTTCATAAGGAAAATTCAACTGGAACTGAAAATTATATTTGAGAAGGACTCTGCAGAAAAAAAATAAAACCATGGTTGGAGATATTTTTTATACTGTATTTTTATTAATATAAATTTTTTTATGTATAAAAGTAATAATTTTTTATTTGTAAGAATTGATAATTTTAGATATTTTCATTAAGTTAATATTTTCAAATTGTGAAACAAATTTTTTAATCCATTCAATTTTCTCTTTTTATTCATTTTCTTTTCTAAAACTTAACAAAAGTTTGATCAAGCCAAGTCAAAGATTGTTATCTTTGATTTTGAAAATATTGTTTTTATAACTCTTAGTTATTTTAAAGAAATAATTTAATTAATTAAAAGTTAATTTGTAAATAGAAATCAACTGATTGATTATAATTTTTATAAAAATATATTTTTTGATGAAATGAATATTTAAAATTTCATACCATTATGTCATTTTCTTTGTTTATTGTTAATCAATTAGTTATTAAATAACTGTTTTAAAAATACTTTTAGTCTTAATATTTTATTCTAATATATCTGATTTTATTTCATGACAATTTAATGTTTTAGGATTTTTTAATGATCCCAATAAAACTATTTACTTATAATAGGGAAAACCTAGAAATTATTTGAAGTGATTTATAATAAGCTTATTTATTTCTTGCTCACAGTAAGTTTATAGAGTTCTTGCTTCCTGAGCTAGATTTGTGAATAACAGTTATAGGGTGTAGGGGTTAATGTTTAGTATTATGAACATCCTCCATATGATGATGATCCTAGTTGGTACAAAAATGATATTCTTTAAAGTTCATACACTACATTACATTTTATTTATTATTTTTTTAGAAATTTAGTTTATAGTTAGCCAGTACATTAATGATGCTAAGTGGTTAGAGCATTGATGATAGTCAAGATGTCTTGTAGTTTCTCAGCATTATTTGACTTATGGTTGTATGATTGATGGAGTAGGACCTAAGTATGTATATCCAAATAATTATTGTTTGTATTCCTGCCCTATGTTTGGCAGTGGCTAAATAATTAGTCTGGTCTATAGTAGACCCATTTCAAACCCAGTCACAAGATTGATTGTTGATTTATTTTTTATTGTTGATCATTTATGATGATGAATGATTATTACTTTTGTATAATGCTGATGAACTTATAGTTAGTTACGTGCTGATCTCTCATGCTTATTCCTTTTATATTAAATTTTATATTCTGTTTATTTGGGAATGACAATGTTTTTCCATCTCTTTATATTCAGCCCTAATGTGATGTACAATTACAAATGGCTACCCAACTGTAAGACATTGTAACCTCAGGTTTTTTTTCATCAACTTTATTTTCCATCAGTGACAATTGTCACCCAATCTTGGGACCACTATTTTCATATAGTTACAATTGTTGCACAACTTGTGGGACCACTATTTTCCATACTGTAACAGTATAAAAGTAAATAAAATTTTATAAGTGTGTGAGTATATAATTAGTCAGAAGTAGAAGATATTGAAACACCCTAGAAACATTAGTTATGCATAACACCAAGATTATGCAAATATAAATACTATACCAAGTATGCTAATTTTTTTCTCATGTGTCATAGCATCAGTTGGGAAATGAACCCACTAACCTGGGACAACTGCTTGTAAAGGAGCTGTCGCTGACCTTTCAACCACCAATGCTTGACAATTTGCAAGGAAAGAGATATGAGAATCTAATATGAAAATTAGCAAACGCAAAACAAAACTGCTAAAACATATGTATGTGTGTGAATATTGGAGCATACATTGGAACAGCATAAAGTAATGTACAGCCAATGGTTCATTAGATTGCAGAGTTAAAAATGAAAAGTTATCACTCTTGAGTAACACATACAACTTTATAGTTCAATATTCTGAAACTTGCCTGTATATATTAATATAGAAAATGTACGAGAGAATACCAACAGATTCCCTATATCTGCTATTAATTAATGTTACAATAAATAAAAATCCATTAGTTAATGCTATTAGTAGTTACTATTATCTCATATATTCAATTCACAGTGAGTAAACTCTTTTGTTAAGTTTAAACTTGATTCGTTTATTTTTTTGATTGTTATTATAATTACAGGGGATTTGAACACAGACTTTCAAACTCCCTTCAGCCATTCATTCTATCTTATATCATTGATACACATGACCACACACACATGAAAAAGGTAAATGTTTCCAATATACATGTTTTGTGCTAAAGCAGCACTTATCAGCTGGTCCATATCATAACCTCACACACACATATATAATCAGTGCTTGGTTTATATTATGACTGTAAATCTTTAAACTTTAATGCACAGGCTTCAGTCTACTTCACCCTCCAATTCTGACTTATGTCAAGCTGGTCCTGTATACATCAAAAATCTGAAAATAGCGTCAGTGGTAATATTACATTACCATCTGGTGATTATTGGTTTCTCAGTAGAGAAAGAAGAATTGCTCTTTCACAGTTATTACCTTTTTAACTGAAACACAGGCTTATTATATATACACCTGTGTCTATATAGGTAATATATAGGGTATATGAGCACAGACTTTCACACAACCCACCACTCTCCAGTCTATCTAATAACACTGATACCCTCAAGCACATATATGCTGACAAGATAAATAATCACCAATATACGTATTTCATGCTAAACTAGCAATCATCAGTTGGTCCAGATTATCATCTCCCACACATATTATACTATAAGTGCTCAGATATATATTAAGATAGACAATCTTCATACTTTAATGGAAAGGCTCCAATCTACTACACACTCCAACTCTTCAAGCATCCATCCAATTGAAAATATGATGATGAAATGCTCAAAGGCCACCCTGAGGCTGAGATTCTTGTCACACCCATGTTGAACTAAGGTCAATCTGAACCCCACATGTACAGGACATAATCCATTAAATACATATGCAAGGATGGGCAGACATCTCTACAATGTAATAACTGAAACACAGGCTTATTATATATACACCTGTGTCTATATATGTAATATAAGCCTGCGTTTCAGTTATTACATTGTAGAGATGTCTACCCATACTTGCATATGTATTTAATGGATTATGTCCTGTACATGTGGGGTTCAGAATGACCTTAGTTCAACATGGGTGTGACAAGAATCTCGGCCTCAGGGTGGCCTTCGAGCATTCCATCATCAGATTTTCAATTGGATGGACGGTTGAAGAATTGAAATGTGTAGTAGATTGGAGCCTGTCCATTAAAGTATGAAGATTGTCTATCTTAATATATATCTGAGCACTTATAGTATATATGTGTGGGAGATGATAATCTGGACCAACTGATGATTGCTGGTTTAGCATAAAATACGTTTATTGGTGATTATTTATCTTTTCAGCATATATGTGCTTGAGTGTATCAATTTTACTAGATAGACTGGAGAGTGGTGGGTTGTGTGAAAGTCTGTGCTCATATACCCTATATATTAAATTATCTTTTTAAAAAATTGACACCTGCACAAATAAATACTTTTCACTTAGAAATACTGCATTGTTAAATATATTACCGTTACAAATTGATCGCTATATTAGAGTGACTCATATTATTTGAATTAAATTAGACTTTTATTTTAAATTATATAAACAAATATTCTCACATACATATAATAAGTTAATATTTTTATTTTAAATATATATACTTACCGTTGGCCATATTATTCTTTCAAAACATTTGCAACGTCTGTAATGACATATAAAGTTAATATCAATTTGAAGCATAAAAAGTTTTTATAATAAACTATAAAAATGCGATTTTAATTTATTGTTTAAATTTTTTTATTACAGAAATTTTAAACATAACTGTTACTTCAATAGATTATTTAACAATAAAAAAAAAATGTTTTCCAATATGCAGGTGTTTTGTAAGACGAAACAACTGTTTTAATTAGCAATAAATAAAATTTAAAATTAGACAATTAAGCATTTAATTGTTTTGAATTTTTCGTTATTAAGGTTAAGGTTATAGGTTTAAGCAGATTTCAAGGTTGAAATTTTCTTTATATTTTCAGCGGCAAGTACTCAAATGGTTGTATGAAGATAATATACTTCTGTAGTGAGGTCAATAGACGGTTTATTGATCTGTATCTTTTATTGAATATGCCTTTCTGAGCACGATAAGATATACTTGAGTGTCTAAAGCTGGTTGGTGAAATGATTGAGCAGAAGCAACCTAGTGGTAAATTGACCGTAGAATACTGTACCTTATTTTGGACTGAGATAATGAAAATGATGCTCAAAACATCAGAACTTTCTCATATGCTTGAAAGTAGTTCTTTACACTCATCAAAAAGAAAATCTAATGTGAAATTGAATAATCAACACACATAACAATGTAGCGCTATAATTTTCTTATTCATATTATGGGTTTCTGGTTTTCATTTTTCTCAATAAGGATTAAAATTTAAAATTGAAACTAATGTACTTATATATATATGACATCCCTCTTTTATACTATTCAAGCTAATTGTGTAAAATAACCCCCCCCCCTAAGAAATTGTGAATCAAGCCAACTCACATAAGTATATAGATTTGACATTAATTCAGTTTTAATATACTTTCGCTAAGCTATATGCTAATTATAAGTCAATTCTATCCTTTGTCTAGAAAGTTAATATTAATAATAATATCTCGTAACATTTTTATATGTTTCTTCATAAGATTCCAAGATCAATTATGTTCGTTTTATTCTAACGCGATCTACTGTTGAAGACAAAAGTTTGAAACTAGTCTGGTGATGGGGATATTATAGTACTATACTATCTATTATCCATTTATTGCTTCATCTTTCATAGGTATTTTTTGCTTAAGTTGGGGGGATTGCTTTTGGTAGCTTATAAATAGGCACATGATATCATGCCTCTTTCCTCATAGTATGGGTTTCCTTTCTGGTTAATTCTAGTATTACACTGATCTAAATTACTACACAGAGGCAAAACTCTCCATACAGTAGTGACACTTAGTGCAAGTAATCAATGAGTGCAGAAAGGCTTTTGCATAAAATCTTTATCTAGTGCCTAGTCATCCAAGATCTCCATCCATATCACTGAAAATCTGATGATGGAATACTCAGAACCTTTCTTAATGCCAATATTATAATCATACCAATGTTGACCTTAAGTCAATCTAACCGCTCATATGTAGGTCATTAATATGTTCATTTAAATACACAGAAGAGAGATGGGCAGAATACAGACTGAATATGTAATATTGAAATACAAATATAGTATATATACTTAAACTAGATGTAATTAAAGAGGATTTGAACCCAGAATTTCATGCTTCTTTCAATCATCCACTCTATCTAAAATAAAAGATATATGATCTCTAATATACATATTTCCTGCTGAACCAGCATTCATCAGTTGATTTGGATCATCATCTCCCACACACATATAATTATTGCTTAGTTTATATTAAGAGAGTAAATCTACACACTTTAAAGACTTCAGTGCTCTCTGCTGAAGAGTTGGAGATAGGAGAGGAGTGGTCTGTCCATTAAAGTGTATAGATTTGCTAACTTAATATAAACTGAGCTCTGATTATATATATATATGTGTGGGGGATGATGATCTGGACCAACTGATGAGTGCTGGTTATGCATGAAATATATATATATATATATATATATATATATATATATATATATTGGTGATCATTTATCTTTTCACATGTATGTGGGCATTTGTATTGATCATATTAAAGTGGATGACTGAAGGGAGCTTGAAAGTCTGGGTTCAAATCACTGATTATATACTTTCATTAAATGTTTTGGGTCAAAGTTGTGAGGGCAGAACATTTGACACATCAAATAAGCTGTAGTAATTTGGTATCTATCTCTATATACTGAACAATGATAAAGATATGTATAAGTGACTGTGGTCTAGCCAAATGATGGGTGCTGGTTCAGCACAAAATGTGGATCTTGGAGATAATAGATCTTTTTTGCATGTCTTTGGTCATTTGTTTATGATTACATCCCTCCATGGGGTGCTAAAAGTGAATAGAAACCATCCCTACCTTGCATGAGAATGGTGTAGGGAAAATTACACTACAGAAATATTATTTAAACCACTAAACATCACATAATCACCATCTCTATACTAGCACATAATTGTTGTAAACAAAAGCAAAACTCTTCATACAGTAGTGCCATCCTGTGCCAAACAGAGTAATCAATGGATGCCAGAAGACTTGTGCATAAAATCCCTATCTAGTGCCTACTCATCCAATAACCCCAGACTAGTTTCTGGCTTGTGGCCATCATCAGTGAGGAGCTATTGAGCTTAGATTGAAGATATTAACAATGTTTTCAATT
The DNA here is from genome assembly GCA_028023455.1 of Epiperipatus broadwayi. NCBI lineage: Eukaryota > Metazoa > Onychophora > Udeonychophora > Euonychophora > Peripatidae > Epiperipatus > Epiperipatus broadwayi. The sequence goes on along the minus strand of JAQFVV010012416.1, from coordinate 6,898,324 downwards.
TCATTCTCATAGTTTTGTAGTAAAGTAGAGTTAAAAGGTGGCTGCTGGAGGGTTGCATTAGATCCTAAGATCTAGGTGCAGTGCTCACAGATCCAAGAATCCTCACTGATGATGGCCACAAGCCAGAAACTAGTCTGGGGATATTGAATAAGTAGGCACTAGATAGGGATTTTATGCACAAGCCTTCTGGCATCCATTGATTACTGTGTTTGGCACAGGGTGGCACTACTGTATGGAGAGTTTTGCCTTTGTTTAGAAATATTATTCATTATTGGATAATCTCTAGTCTAATGAATGTCTAATAAAAAGTATTAATATCATTTTTTAATTATCATTTTTTTGTAGTTTTTACACATTGAGCAGAACCTGATATTCTGTTAATTATTTTTCAATAAAATATCTTTATTCCATAATATATGGAACATTAAATTCATGCATAATTGATATACAATATCATTTTTTTTTATTTTTTAAGTGTCATAATTTTTTGAATCATTTACTCATTTATAATAATAAAGAATACATTATACAAATCACTGAATATATTTAATACATTTTATTTAGACATAAAAAATATTCATATACACATTTGTTGAAAAGCATATTATCAATGAACTTTGACTTCTATTTATATAAAATAAACTCTTTATATTTTTATATATATAGGGTATATGAGCACAGACTTTTACACAACTCACCACTCTCCACTGTATCTCACAATACTGATACACTTGAACACATATATGCCAAAAAGATAAATAATCACCAATATATGTATTTCATGCTAAACCAGCAATCAACAGTTGGTTCAGATTATCATCTCTACACATTTATGCAATAAGTGCTCAGATAAATATTAAGATAGCCAATCTTCATACTTTAATGTACAGGCTTCAATCCACCCCACACTCCAATTCTTCAACCATCTATCCAATTGAAAATCTGATGATGAAATGCTCAAAGGCCACCATGAGGCTGAGATTCATGTCACACCTATGTTGACCAAAAGTCAATCTGATCCCTCATGCTCAGGACATAATTCATTTAATACATATACAAGAGATGGGCAGATATCTCTACTATATAATAACTGATATACAGGCTTATTATATACCTGTATCAATATATGTAATATATAGAGTATATGAGCACAGACTTTCACATGACCCTCCACTCTCCATTCTATCTCATAACACTGATACACTTGAACACATATATGTTGAAAAGATAAATAACCACCAATATTGTAATGTATTTTGGTAAAATATGCTGAAAATATAGTTATTTTAAAAAAATAGTAAGATTTTAGCAAAAATTTTTTTACTTTTTCATGAATGTAAATTGAGAAAGGAAGTCTATGATGTATCCAACATTTTTTAATAGGCTAGAACAATCTTTTTATGTTCTCCACTATAGAATATTTTTATAATTATAAATAAAAATTTATTTTTGAAAAAACTTTTGTTCATTTTCATAATCTGACAATTTATTAGTATACTTTTTACAAATGAAACTAAAATGAATATAATATTAAAAGATGAATATATTTTTACTGCTGATTCTGTAATTGACCAATCAAAAGTTGTAAAACTTTAATTCACTTGGCCAATGTAAATTTAAAAAAAAAAATTTCAAGAAAAAGGTTAATAAGAATAGGAAATAAGTTCTCACATTTTTTTCTTTTTACATTGATTAAACTCTTTATTATTTGAAGTGATCTTTAATTGGTTTGACTTAAATCTTAAAAGTTTTGTTCAAAATTATTTTTGGATTATATTTTTATTAGATTATAATTTATGAGCAAACATATTTTTCTTTATTTATAAAGAGCACGCAAAAACATTTTTTCCTTTTCTTTGCCACTCTAAATAATTCACACATCATTTTTAAATATAAAAACTAACTAACATAAATAAAATAAAAGTTCATGCTTACACTTTCTTGTTTGGTCTTGAGTTTAAAGTCATATTTGTTCAGACAATTAATTCTCAATATGGTTCTCATTTTTCTTTTTCCTCCAGTATAAATTACAGGGATTTTAAATGAATGGAAAAGACACAGAAAAATGTATTATACCGAGACAAAGTCGGTATATGTAAACACACACACACTCAAGCAGTATAAAATACTCTTAACGTTATATTTTGTAACCTTTAATAGTTTTCTTTCCACATTTTCTAAAATACATTTGTAAAAATAAAGATAATAATTGTCTCATTAAATAGTTAAGGCTTTCGTATAAATTAATAATATAACATTCTCTAAAAATATAATAAAAGAAAATATAATATGCTCTTATAAATATTAATAGATAATTTCCACTTGTATACGCCACGGGGTATTTGAAAAAGGGTTTCTTTTAGAATTATAATTATAGTAAAAGTAAAACTTATAAAATGATTTGAAAAAGATTAAATGCTCGACTCTAAGTTAATGTAAATTGTATTTTCTTGTAAGACACGCACACACGTATGCACTCAAAGTGTGAATGAATAGAAGTTTTTAACTGAGATCAACATGAGATTGCCTAGACCTAAAATTCCTTAACACAAGGATTGAGGAACATTTACATCGAACCACCGACGACAACTCTAAAAATATGAACTCTGGGAGGAGATTACTAAGATAAGATCCATCTCATATAAATATCACGAAAAATCTATTCAATGATGACTGATATTTTTTTAATATGTTTTAATTCTTGATATATTCAATATAGTTTACTTGATATGCTTGATATAAAATAATATTCTTCGTTTCGCCTATCCGAATTCAAGATGATATGTGAAATTAATACTGAGAGCGTCGATTATCATGATGGGCTAGGAAACCCTCATGACTGATCCCGCCACCAAATATCTCCAAACTAGAATATTTAACGACACTCCACTTGAAATTAATGCTCCGATCAAATAATAATGTTCCGAGAAATACCAGAATCGTCCAGACCACACTATGCTCAACTTTGAATAAACGAATAACTAATAAGATGCCATATCCCACGTTCAAATCCTCATTTCATTAACAGAATCGAAACCAAATCTAGGTAACAATTTATTTTACTTTATGTTTCATACCCACAAACTCTTAAACAATCTCATAGTAACTAACTACACTTGCGAAATAAACATAAAGACTAATATTTAACCTATTATGTAACTTATTTTAACCTAACATCATAAACAAATTAATCTTAGACTTCCAAAACAGAATTGACCTTAATTATTATCTAATAAGCATACAATTAAGATATAAAATGAAATTTGTATTCCTATTGTATTATGTATAATATATTTTTTTTATTTTAATAAAATATTGCTTTTTTTTATATTCAATAAATTTTTCGTATATAACAATCGACATTCTCAAATCTTTCTACAATTAAATTCTTACTTATCTCTTTTAATCACAATAAAGTGATCTTTATTACACTAATTTAGACATATTTTTACTTAACATTTTTCTTTAAATCTTTAAACCCAACACGTTTATTTATTTACTCTGTTAAGATAGGTAAGAATGGGCATAATAAAACATAAATAAATGTTTAATGCAATATTGAAAGTAATTCATAGGGGGATGATCTTAGAAGTTAATTGTTTTGGAGGGATGAACGAACAGTCGTATTGGTCGCCAACAACCAATAGTTAAGTCCAGTACTAGGATCACTCAGTTAATAAACAAAACTTCCTTCCCATTAGTGTACAGGCGTCTTTACGTAAGGAGTAATTGCTGAAACAATTACATCGTGGCCCTGAGGACCCTATTGTCCATGCTAGGAGTCGGAGCTGGTGGGCGGGATTAGACTTCGAAATCGTTTTGACATGACGTAAGGTGATGCGAGAAGTTAAATAATAATTAAACACGTGTCTGGCGCCCCCTTGTATTGATAGTGAATAAACCGATAAAGAAAAAAAAACTTTCGCTGTCGTTTGTTTGGCCTCACCTTTTGGAAAAACGAAAAACGAAAGGGCGATATATAAGGAATAAAATTTCTTATTCCATGTTTTTAAACATACACTATCTTGTAATCTTGTTCAATTCAATCCCAATGTTGTTAACTTTTTCAGCTTTTTCTTTCTCTCTTTAATTTTGTAGGTGTTAGATCTTGAAGTCTTTACTCTAATTTTTCTTTCTTGATAGACACCCCCCCTTACAAACTCTGTTAAGTTATTTATACCTTATATTACATTGAATTGTGGTACAATTAAAAATAGACCAACAATAACTTAATGTGAATATCATCAATATTATTCTATCTATCTTCATTTTTGATAACTACCCAGAATATTCAATACTGTTTTAATTCATCATAAAAATATGCTTAAGGAATTGACTACAATTATTCATTTACAAGATTTATAAATTTAATTTTTCCAATTACTATTCAATAATAATAATAAAATAGCAAACATATTTATACCCACAAATTAATAATAATATTGTTAAATTATCATTTTATCACCATTAAAATCCTACAATGCATAGAAAATCTCTTCTACACTCAAGCAGATTTTCTAGTGTATCTGGAACAGTCTCTATTTAAAGTCATTTGTTAAGCTATTAATGCCAGATCTATCTTTACAATTCAAAATTTTGACTATTTAATACAGTGGCCTAAATAAAAGGTCAGAATATATATATAGAATTCAGGATATATTGTAATAAATAAATTACAGTTGGAAGAACATACTTCTGATGGTAATAATTATATTAATGAAACTTTTCTTTGTACCAAAGTCACATTCATTTTGCAGATGAATATGAATCTGTCTTCATCTTGCTACCCAAGATCTTATATAGATAGCAAATTAAGTAATAGTGACTATGAGATCAAATATCAAATTAGTCAAGATGTTCATGCTAATTCATTCAAACTTACATATATAAAAACTATTATTGTCTAATATACTATCCATTTAAGATTATGAATTTCAGTTGAAGATAGATGAATGACTTTGATATTAGTTGTAATTGCCTTTATACCATCAGTAGTTAGGAATTATTTGCTCCAAATGCTGTAAACATATTTCTTTAACTTATTCGTAGCAAAAAGTATACAAGCATAGAATAAACTTAAGTTTTAAAATTATAATTTATTATATGTATATAATTGTGGGTTTCTAGGAAGTTTACAGCTATTTATGACCTGATCTTTTATTATACTCTGATAGTGATGTGAAAAGGTACATCTAGAAAAACAATAAATTCACCATTTCGATCCCATTTTCTAAAGCAAAGAATTGTGGGATGTAGTAGTTTGAAGCCTGTCCATTAAAGTATGCAGATTGTCTATCTTAATATAAGCTGAGCTTTGATTGTATATATGTGTGGAGATAATAATCTGGACCAACTGATGAGGGCTGGTTTAGCATGAAATATATATATTGGTAATTATTTATCTTTTCAACATGTGTGTGATTAAGTGTATCAGCAGTATGAGATAGCATGGATGGTTAGGGTTGGGTGAAAATCTGAGTTCAAACCCCCTATACATTACATATAGAAGTGCAGGTATAAAAAAGCCTGAACTTTAGAAAAATTCATGGTTTGAAGCAAAATAATAAAAGATATATTACAGGGTATTTATATAACTGCTCTCTTAATAATCAATTCTGATGTTATCTCTTCAATTGAATCAAAAAATGAACATATAAATAAATAAACATTTCTTTAAAAATATTGAAAGTTCAGATAAATATATTTAATTAATTTAAATTCAAAGCTTTTTAGTAAAAAATTAAATATTCAGAGATATAGTGCTTGCAATTTTACTTCCAGCATGCACCGAATTACAATATTTCTATGTACAATGTATTTTATAAGGCATTATTCATGGAATGTGAAATCTAAATCGGGGGCCTACCTGTTTTCCTGAAAAATAGCATTGCTTTAGAAATAAAATTGAGTTAAAAATCATCAGGCACAAACAATGATTGTGAGTCATAGCCATGCCACTGATTCCTAATGTGAGATTTGCTACTATAAAAAGATATAAATTCATTATATTTATTCTGGAGTTTTTAATTATTAACTTAAGTAGTTATGTCTTGCATTGGTGGTCGAGAGGTCAGCATGGCTGCTTTGCACTTGCAAGCAGTTGCCCGGGTTGCAGGTTCGCATCCTGGCTGATGCTATGACATTTAAAAAAAAAAAACTTAAGTAGTTATACATTCTGTTCATAGAGGGCCAGTTTCTGGAAGATAAGGTCCTTGGATTAATTCAAATTCTAGCATTTTTGGTATTCAAACCTCCTGTGAATTCCTGAGCAATAAAATCATTTGATTATTTATTTATTTACTTATTTATTTATTTTATACTATATGGTGGCATTATGCCCAGATCCCCAGACAAAAACAAATCTGTTGCTCCTATAGACTTTGGATTTAGATATTGCATTACCAGCTAATAGTCAATGACTATTTAAAACTTATGACTGGTGGCTCTAACATAGAATAAATGAAGTGAAAAGTTGCTCCTATTGCAGATGACAAGGGAAGTATCAGTCACATGATGCTTTAATTAGTAAAAATGGAGCATCAATCAGATATTTTACATCTAAACACTGATTCTATTTGTGGATAATAGAATAGTTAATAAACAAACATCTTTGAAAAGCAAATTGATTGTCTCAGTCGTAAAGATAAGCTAAAATAGCAAAAACCTCTGCACATTTTTTTACAAAGAGATAGTAGAAGGCATTACTTATCCAGATAATAATTTTAGAGGAATGAGGCGATGAGTTTCTAAACCCATAGACAATAGCATCTAGATACATATTTATTGGTGACTAGTTACACTGGGTAGGGGCAAAACAAAATTATGAGAGCATTTGGAAATTCTAAGTAACATGAAAAAAATTATTTACTGTCTTTGAAAATTTTAATTTTTTAATATTCAGTTTAATGAATTTAATGCATTTTGAAAATATGTAAACAAATCTGGAGAGACGCTCATTCCAATCACAGTACGGTTGTAAGACAAGCAATCATTATATTTGTGTGGATGATTAATTTCACTTTAAGGCAGGTGATTAACAAAACAATTTGTAAAATTGTATATATTGCAGTATGATTTTCCAATTTTTTTTTTTTACATAATACGAGCTGAGTAATAAATGATACATGACCTGATTGAAGCTGATATCTATTTAAATTCATTTATAGAGTTTTAATATTCAAAATATCTTATAATTTAATATTAAATTATTGTATAAATATTTATTATTTTATTTAATCTAACTTGATAAATGATCTAATCACTGCATACAACCTAAGCTGTACCAGAGATATGATTAGACGGTATCCCTGACTAACAGAGATACTTTCCAGCATATATAAAGTAGAAAACATTCCAAAAAAGTATTATTTAAGTGAAGATAGCTCTCATTTCTTGTCTGTTTTATAGTTTGAGAATATTTCCTGTGATATACTGAAAATATTATTTTTATTAAATGTTTGGTATTATGTGCCATAGCTAATGACAAACGTGCTCTTAAATGAGAACTCTATTTAAAGTAAAAATTTGACTGCTTTAAAAAGATGCATAAAGTTTTATTTTCTTAAATAGAGATCTGTATGTATTTCTTATAAAAGTTTAATATAAAGACAAGACCTTAAATTGCACTTGTTTTGCACATCTCTGTGTGTTTGATAATATAAATTATTTGATTCTCCGTATTACCGTAATTAGAAAATTAAATTTTTTATTTTACTTTATAATAAATATATATTTGATAATATAAACTGTTTAATTTCCTGTAATACCGTAATTCCGAATATTAAAATTTTAATTTTATTTTATAATAAATATATTTTATTATTAGTTACTTGAGAGGCATGTGATATTATAACATCATGCAGAGAGTTGAGCATTGATATTACTGAATTAAGCCAATCAATATATCACTTTATAGTGAATCTGGTATTATAAGAACTTTGTTAAGACTTGCTAGAGATTAATGTAACATTTTTATCATGTTGATCAGAGATATTTAGGAAAAAAAACTCTTTTAAACTTTAAGTTATAGACTTACTTTCGAAAAAAACGCTTAACAAACATTTTATATAAATTTTTATTATAGTCCTTTTTTTTTAAAAAAAGAAAAAGATTAACTCGCTATTAGAGAAATATTTGAATTTTTATATATAATTCTTACACACTAAATAAAGTTACTCACCTTTCTTCTCCAGGCATAAAATATAAACGTATTGTTTGTCTGTCCTATTCTGCGACTGAAATAAAAAATAATTATCAAATAAGTTTTATGGATTTTTTATTTATTTAATATAAAAAATATTTTCTAACAATTAAAGGTTAACTGTGAATTAAAAGTATTTCTTGTGTTGTAGCACTTTAATTTAAAACTTGATAATAAATCATTTTTTAATATTGCTTTCATTTTAAAGTTTAGATCTAATATATATATATTTAAATAATGCTTTGATAGATTTATTCAAAATTTTAAAAAATGATATAATTTACTGATAATATATATACATTTTATAAACACCTTTATAAAGAATAGAATATATTTTAGACTGTAATATTAAAGTAATATTTTGAATGAGAAACCAGTTGTTAATCTAAAATATCACTGTTTGTTATTATTTTTAATAATGTATGGATGAACAATATTATTAAGTTTTAAATTGAATTTCAACAAATAAAAAAACCTAGAAATAGACTACATGTGAGATGGAAGAATGAGGTAAACAAGTTTTCTAGAAGAATGATGAGAAGCAATAGGTAAGCAAAACTGGATTAAACTTGGAAGAGATTGAATTCATACTGTAGTGGATTGAGTAGTTGAAAATGGTTATGATGATGCTAATATTGATAATTTGATTGTCAAAAGTGTACTTTCTGCTAATATCTGATAAAAAATTGGATTTATTTTTCAAAATATCTTTTTCAATGGAATACACAAACAATATTAAATAAACATCACATGATCACCATCTCTTATACTAGCACATAATTGTTATTAAACAAGGCAAAAACTCCATATGCACAAGCCTTCTGGCATCCATTGACTATTCTGGTTGGCACAGGATGGCACTACTGTATGGAGAGTTTTGCCTTATTTAATATTAAATAAAACTGCAATATTTGATACATAATCTGAAGCTGCAATTGAAATCATATAAATACTAGATATACCTGGTCTTTAGAAAGGCTGTCACTTTTTTACTTGGTTGCTTTAACAACTTTTTTTTTAAAGCTTTAATGTAAATTAAACAAAAGATTTTAATATTATATAAATGTGAGAAATGTAGCTGGTCTAAAAGACCATCATTTTGTATTACAGTTTATTAGTGGTGGAATTACTTCTTAATTGATAATATTGTTTTATAATTGGTTGCTTTAACAATTTTTTTTTGCTTTGCAGAATTACTTGTTTTGAATAAAATGATCGTAACCAAATTAAACCTATAAATTAAAATTAAAATTTTTAAATATACCTGTTATATTTTATATGTGAATTTGATAGCATTATGGACAACTATTAATGGTGGAATTATTAAAATATTCTTTGTAATAATTTGACATGTGACAGAGTTGCAGACAAACATTCACAGGAAACACATGACAGTCTTACTGACAAACATTCACATGGATATTATATATATAGATAAAGTGCCAAAAAGAATTACGGGTATTTCATCTGACATTTATTTACTTTTATTTAAATATAATTGAAGGTAATATAACTCTTTGAGAAATCATCCAGAATGTTATCTACAAAGTATGAACCCCTGTAAGAGGCCATTAACTTTCATAATTATAAGATAAATTACAGTTTACTTAATTTAACAATTTTAATTTAATCTTGGATACATGTAGCTATGAAAAAGACAATATAGTAATAAATTAAGCATTAATAAATATAGTAAATGAATGCAAACCAATGATAGAATGTTCATCAAGCATTACCTTAATTTAGAAACCCATTCTGGATCACACAACTTAGGTAAATGGAAATCCTCTTACCTAATAGATTATAAGTTCTTTAAGTATATTAATTCTAAGGCTCTTCTCAAGATAAGTGATCATTTACATATGTTTGGATTTTAAAAGTTATTAAGAGAACATATTATATGTTTCATATACAAAACACAATTAAAAATTCAGTTTATTTAAAAACAACAACTTCCAATGTAATTATTTAAGAATAAACTTTGTAATTCTAAATACAGGTAGCACTGTTGAAACGTTTTAGCATTGATTTGTATTTATTCATTGTATTTCAGTTTCCAATAAAATGTCACCTGACTCAATCACATGACTTTAGCTTACATATTGCTATTATAGCAGCATAATTTTTACTCACTTCTATGCCATGTACTATAAGCTTTAATAAGTAATAATAGATGGCAGGTGACAGCACATATTAAATCCCTATGCTGTGCTGTCCTATCCAAAATCATCAATTTAGTTCAAGCTTATGGCTTTCAGCTGTGAGGCACTTTGGATCTTGGACCAGTACATCTAACCTTTACAATATAATCCAGAAACTGTTATATTATCAAGTGACATAGATGGGGAAAAGCTATGTTTGAATTTTATTTAGCATTGTGCAATCTTTAATTTATTATTAACCAATGTATACTAATCATATATCGGTAACATATATTCCTATATGTTTATGGTCTCAATTAAGAATCTAAAATAAATAAAGTTGAGTGTTTTAGACAGTATTAGAATATCATTTTAAGATATTTTACACATAAACATCCTCTGTTAAAAATTCAACATTTGTTTCCTAAATGGATTTTTAATCAGATCGTTAAACCACAATAGAAAAACACTCAAACATTTTCCATCTAAACAGTGTTAAGCCTGTAGAGCAATCAATATATTTTTCAATTGACTGGTTGTGATAGCTTAGAGCCATCATTATTGTACACTCTCAATGAATAAATCATGCAAGACATTGTGATAGGAAGTTTTATAATGATCTTGAACATAGTTTCTTTGGATAAGTATATCCCATTTATATTAAATAGATTACATCAATGACATTTGTTTTCACTGGAAAGATATGGTAAAAAATAAGATATACTAAAAAAGTATAATTAGATATCGTGTTAAGGTATTTTAGAAAGGAAAGTTGTTTGCTGAAGAAATTAAAAATCATCATAGCAAAATATCAAATAAACAAAAAATGGACAACAATGTTCTATATTAGAATATATTTATGATACTAATTTGTTTAAACTTCACACAATTCATTGCTAGAGCATCCACCCCCCCCCTTTTAATGATAGAATGATCATATTCATTTACTAGAGACTGCTATATGAACAATGTCTTGTGTTCTTCAAATTAGAAAGTATTGGATTGAAGATTTTTAAATAGCTGTTATACTTATATGTATTTATATTTAAATAAACACCCAAAAATGTATATGTACAGCAATACAGATCCATATTTTCATGTGGATAAATGTTTACATCTAAAAATAAAACTAATTTTATCTTTAAAAGAGCTTTGCTAATTGCTCAACAAGCTTTGTGATAAATGCTTAGCAAGAGAAAGCATTTAAAAAATCTCTATCAGAAACCATATCCAAACCCCATTTGTCACGTGATATATGACTCTATTTTTTAATTTTATTAACTAATTTGATCTTTATTTTATTTTTTTATCACTATTTTGTCTAATTTATAGATAGATAGACTTGGAAACTTATGACTCCTGGATTAAATCTTAATTTGGTTGAACGTCATATAATTTTTCAACCTACTAACTATTTGATGACTAATTTTTAGCATTGCACTAATCTTTGAAAATTGAATTCAATTTATTTATGAATTGAATAAAGAATAAATTTAATTGTATATTTTCGTTTTAAAAAGAGTAATAATTATTTTCCAAAAATGGATAAAAATTACAACTATAAAAAATTTAGAACAATTCTGGATATTTATTTATTTTGGTATGATTAATTTTACAGATTCTAAAAAAAATCTATAGAGAAAGATAATCTAATGCCTTGAGTAAATCCTTCAATTTTGTCAGTAGGTGCAAAAATTAGCAGTCATTAAGCATATAGTTTACATCTTTCCTCAGCTGTAAGTTAGAGATAGTTAAATTGATTTCTGAAATAGGTTCAGTGATTTTGATTAATTCTAAATCTGTTGATGAGGCTCTAATTGCATCTAGATAGATTAATCCTCAATCTTTACAATCTCTAGAAATTACACAATTATTATATGCCAGTATCACATACTGCTGAGAAATTAATTAGGAAGTATTCAATAAAATATCCATTCTTAAGGTTATGTGCAATTTTATTAATTTAATTAACAAATTCATAAAATGAATTTAAAAAATGTAAATTTATATTATGTTAAAACTGAGACTATTATTGTTAGCTATTGATCACATGATTATGAAACAATTTCTTAAATGTTTGAGACAAATTGGATTTAACTTGTAGAGACATTTATACTGCAGTAAATTAGCTTAGAATGATGATGATGATATAATTTATCTTTATAAATTTATAATTTTTATTTTATTTTGTAAACCTTTTTTTGTTTTATTTATTCATTATATTTACAATATGCAAAAATACATGCATATTGTCTATACTAAACGTAATGTAATTATAAGGGACTTGAACTCAGACTTTCAAACTCCCCACAGCTATCTAATCCATCTCATACAACTGATTCACATGACCACATATATTCAAAAAGATAAATGATCTGCAATATACATATTTTGTGCTGAACCAGCACTCTTCAGTTGGTCCAGATCACCATCTCCCACACATCTATATAATCCCTGCTCAGTTTATATTAAGATAGAAAATCTTCAAACTTTAATGGTCAAGCTTCAATCTTCTCCACTCTGCAACTTTTCAATCATTCATATTATTGAAAATCTGAAGATGATATGGATGGCTGAAAAGTTGGAGAATGGAAAAGATTAAAGCTTGTCCATTAAAGTTTGGAGATTTTCTATCTTAATATAAACTGAACAATGATTGTATATATGTGTGGGAGATGGTGATTTGGACCAATTGATGAGTGATGATTCAGCACAAAATACATATATTGAAGATAATTTATCTTTCTGATATGTATGTGGTCATTTGTATAAGATGGATTGGATATATATTGGGAGCTTGACAGTCTGAGTTCAATTACCTTATAATTAGATTAAGTTTAGTGTAGACAATATACATATATTTAAATATTAAATATTCAGCCTGTATTCTGCCCAGCCCTCTTCTGCATAATTAAATGAACATATTAAGGTCCGAGGTCAGATTGACTTAAGTTCAACATGGGTATGACTATTGACATCAACAAGGACTTTGAGCATTTCACCTTCGGATTTTCAATGATATGGCTGGCTAAAAAGCTGGGGAGTGGAGAAGATTGAAGTCTGTCCATTAAAGTTTGAAGATTTGTTGATATAAACTGAGCAGCGATTGTATATATGTGTGGGAAATTGTGATCTTTATCAATTGATGAGTGCTGGTTCAGCATGAAATACGTATATTGGAGATCATTTATTATTCTCACATGTATGTGATCATTTGTATCAGTTCTATAAGATGGATTGGATAGCTGTGGGGATTTTGAAAGTCTGAATCCAAGCCCCCTATAAAATATATATCTTAAAACTCTTTTGGCAAATTATTTTTACTTTAAATATTGCAAAATAATATGTATCAATAAAATTTAATTTAAAAAAATTAATAGGGGATATATTTTATTAAAATTTTTTTTCCTGATTATATTTTTTTAACACTGAATTTATTTTTAATTTTTTCAGGATTTAAATTGGGTAATGATGATTAATTCTATTTATTTACAAACAATACATTTTGTAGTATATGAAATGCTTTTTTTTTTTTAAAAAAAAAAACAAAAAAAAACAACTATTTCATGTAATACTGCAAATGAAATTTGTAGATTGATAGAAATTTTATAAATAAATTATTTAATATTGAAATTATAAAAGCAGTAATAAAATCGAAGTATAGTTTTTTTTAATTTTTTTCTTATCATTATTTTTTTGTATTATCAATCCATTATATAACAAATGTCTTCAAGATTAATCCAGTTTCTTTGATCCTTAGCTTCATTGTTTCACATCACTCCAGAAAAATTTCTTATCTCATACTATCCATCTTATATATCCCATTCTTAAAATGCCTTACTCAATTCCAATCCAGCTTTATCATTCTTTCAAATAAAGTCAAGGATATTTGTTTGTTCTCTCACTCATGTATTTTTCTTTTAATATTTTCTTGGTATTCGTAACACACCCCCCTGCATAATTTTATTTGTTATCAGAAATGCTTGTATTGATATTTTATTATATACCCAAGTCTTAGATCTATGTGAAAATACATGTTTCTTATTTTTTTGTGTATGGTGTATTTCTTTTTAATATTAAGTTATGTACCAAAAGCATTCCACCCAAATTTTATTATAAAGCACCAAAGACAAGTTGCCTCCAAATCAAGCCCTTCAGAGCATTTATAGGATTGACTGTGATGATTCCAGTTGCAATGTAGTTTATTATGAGAAATAATTGCATGCTAATATTGACATTAGATTGACACAGCATCGTTACATCTACAATCATGCAAAAAATGATCCTACTATTAAGTCAGTGTTTCTCAAACATGAAATAAACTTTGGTCCTAGCTTCATCCAGCAAAATGTTAATGAGATGTGTGCTTTTGTTCATCACTAATGATTGACTCCCACATGATTAACAAAAAAGTCTCTTGCATTGCTTTGTTCAAAAAGTGAAATATTTAAGTTTCTAAATTTGCATAATGCCTGATGCATTAATATTATAAACTCATCACAAAGTTTAGCAACTGAGCTGAGTTCTATGGACCAAAAGCATGTTCAGCTATATATTAAAAGTTTAAAAACAATATAATCTTTTCTTTACAAGCAGGTAAAATGCTTGCGATAGAATTATAATTTTATGACTAATATTATTATATTTGTATCTATCTTAATAATCGCGCTAAGTATTTAAAGTTGTTAGTTTTATCTAATTCACTATTATTTTTAACATTTATCATTAGTTCTTGTTATTTACTTTCATCTGATAGCACTTATAATATTTCCCGAAGTTCTGATTATTTTTATTACTTATATGTATACATACATACTTAGATATAGTATTTAATTAAAAGAATCTTCTTACTTTTTCCCTCTATATTGTGTGCTTTAATATAATAAATATATATTTTCATGTGTCAAATGTATTGACTGGTAAGCGAACCCAGGCCATCTGCTTGGAAGGCAGCTATGCTAACTACTAGGCTACCAATAATATTTTTCAAACACAATTTTGAATAAAATTAGGTTTTTCAACATATTATTTGATTGCAAAATATAAAATAAACTAAAACAGCTGTCTACTATAGTGACATCTATAGCAAGTTTGAATAATCAGCAATTATAAGTTGAATGTAGTAATCATTGGTTGGTAAAGCTTACTATAGATGCACTAGATTTGAGAGCTAATCTTGTTTTTTAATGATAGTTTATATCGATCCAATAAAATTAAAATATTACTGAAGTTTGTGAATTTATATAAAGTGATAAATGTAGAGCAGTCTTATAATGGAGAAATAGTACATCTGTCTGACATGCTTGTGATCTAAGTTCAAATCTTACTTGGGAAAGATTTTTAATCAAGAAGTTTTTTTTCCGGATAAGTAGACTATAAAAGGTATTAATCACCTCCACCTCACAATTGGAAAGTTTATACTGTCTTTTTTTTTTTTTTTAATGAGAGATTACTAAAGCAATTCGCTCTACAGTGGGATTACTTAAAAGCTACTTAACATTTATCTTTGATAAAATTTTTTTATTATTTTAGAATATTTATTTTCCTGCATGGGGAGCTAGTGGAAGTATTGAAAACAGTAATAGGAACCAAAATAATACCCTCAAGCAACTAGAAATGCATGAAAAGACCCATGAAAGATCCATTCATAAGGACTTGGCTCAAAGGGCCAGATGTAAAATTCCTATTTATATAAATGGTAAATCAAGAAATACTTATTTTGATAGCCAATTAACCACATTAAATGAAAGTAATTATAAAGCCAACTATAATAGTTTGACTATGGGAAGAGTAAGAGAAAATCAAAGATCAACAGACTTAAAGATAAATCATCTTTCAAAAGACAACTTTTCACCTTTGACAGCTGATACAAAAGTTAACCCCTTTAAGCAAACTAGTCAAAATTGGGACAGTAAAATTCAAAACAAAAATAATACAGTGCCCATGACATATACTGAAACCATAAAGATAAATATAAACAAACAAAATATAATGATTTTCATTTGCATAGTGGTTTTCAGGAAAGGGAGGAAACAAATAGACACATAAGATCCTTGCAGTTGATGCACTTGGATGAAGTCAATAATGTGGATGAGGTGATGTCAGAGATTGATGACCTTGAAGAGGAAATTAGAAATAACCCCTCAATATATTCTGCAATCTCTGATAAATTTAATCAGGCTATTCCAGCAGTCCTGATGAGGACATTCCAGACATATAAACATGATAGTACATTGATTATGACGACCACAGACAATCATTTAAATCTATTTAAATTTCCTGTACAAGAACTATATGCTTTAATTAAACAACAGGGCCTCAGACAAACAATATATAAAATTTTATTTCATGCTAACAATAGATATCTAATTGTGCAATTTAACAATTCTTTCATGAAAGAAGCATTTAAAAATAAATTCAAGACTATAGCAAATAAACTTTTGATCTACATAGATTTAAATAGATCTGCATATGTCAATAGTTTGATTTGAAATTGTGATATGAATTTTGGTTTTGCAGACTTGCAAAAAATTCTAAGACTTCAATTCCAATTGATCAATTTTCAGGGTACACACTTCTTAACAAATTCGGCCAATTTTAAATTAATATTAAAGAAAGGAATATTTCCTTTGCTAATTCCCTCTTTGACTGAGTACCACGAGGCTTCATTAATCATCTTGTTGAAAGGTGTAGTCCCACAGTGTTTTTCTTGCAAGCATAGAGGACATCTAATGAGGGAATGCCCTGACAGAAAATGTAACTTATGTGGATCTATAAGGAAAAGATTTCATAAATGTCAGGCCAGAAGTTATAATAACCTAGGATCATGGCCTGGTGTAGATAAATGAGAAGAACCGAAAAGGAATAAACTTAAAACAATGAACAAGAAGGAGGAGATATTGAATGAGACTCAGAACTTGGAACAAGATGTTTCATCACAGTCTGATACTCTCAAAAACAGTCTTTAAATGAAGACATTGCATCATTCATGAGAGAGACTAGTCCATGGTATGTAGAGACCTCAGCACAAGAGGAGAAAGAAACACAAAATGAAAGAAGAGTGCGGCATAGAAGGAAAAAAAAGACCGAGAACAAAAGCTTCAGTCTCTTCTCAATCAAGAGGAAATTCAGACTGTGAAAGTGTACATACAGTGAATTTATTGGATTTATCAGATCAAGAAATAGACTCATCACCTCAATTAATTAAGAAAACAAGATTAAATTCTTCTCTAAATGAACCACTGATGGAGCCCATTCCAGATGAATTTATTATAGATATACATCATAATGAACCCTTTTAAATGAATCTAGAGCATCAATAACTTACCCACTTTCTAAAAAATTTGATTTTTTTTGGAGAATAATCTACTCTTGAGCTGTCCAAAATCTTCACTGCAGATTGCATATGACCTGAGGTGAGGTTTGTGCAACCCACCTAGAAGTTTTGATTTTTTTGAGTGCAAAAATAAAATAATAATTTGAATCAAATTTTTATTAGATACTTTAATTCTATTAACTAAGCACTGATTGTATATATATTGAACCGCCCACCTTCTTTATCTAGAATAATTAACAATGACGAATAGAAAAAATGAAAACTAATACTCTACCTTCCTTACTATTCAATCTTTAAAGGTGCTTGGTCCTCAGGTAAAGTGCAAAATATCATTGGCAGCAAACTACCAATAACATAAACACTCGGCTACTGGATAAATATCAACCAAATAAACACTTTATTTATTTTTAAGGTAAAACCTATAGGCACCAGTTAATTACATGTGTAATCAACATATTAATTTGATGAGCACTAAACCCAGTACCTGAGCCTCCAGCTAGCTCAACAGATTGTAACTACCTTCTAAGAAAAATAAAACTCCATCTTCTCATATAATCCTATCTCAATAATAATGATAATTTACTGAACGAGAAAACATTAATGTCTTTAACAACAAATCCTTACTTTTAAAAAAATATAGTTTCTCTATTCTTTTAATTTTAATTTAATTGTTTCTTGTTAATAATTAAATCTCTCCATTCCCATCTTACTAAATATTGTTCAACATAAATGTGTGTATTCAAAATATAAACGTAAATATTTAAACGACATTTTAAGTATTTCTTTTTTTTTTAATTAAAAAAAAAACAACCGTTTTGCTTTATAAGTTAAACACACATACTCTTTTCCATTTTAAATAAATATTTTAATATATTATATTATTCTTTTCATTTTAAATAAATAATTAAATACATGATATTACTTTTTCATTTTAAACAAATATTTTAATAAATTATATTAAATAAAATATACTTGACATATTATATTAAGATACACCCATACGTACACACAATGTCTTTTAACATAATTAAATACAGAAGCCGATGTCATTTATATTTCCTAAATATTATTTTGTAAAGTTTAAAGTTTTATTTATCACAGTTTATCTTTTTATTTATTTTGAAAGAAAATCAAGAATGAGAGAATACTAAAATCAAAAGTTACTTAGGATTTGGAAAGTTCGAAATGACGTACACAGCACAATGTAGTTTCTCTAAAAATTATTTATTACCGATTAGCACTAACTTCAAGCAAACATTCCTTGACTCCATGATATTGTATAACTTTCATGAATTTTTCAGAGTCGTCATTTCGGTATTTTCTTGCTTTACTTGACCATGATTTACCCTCCGAACTTCCTGCTGATGTTTCCGGAGTGAGGTTTCAGCCGATTGTACAATATGGTAATTTAACACTGCATCATTTCAGTAGACATAACAATTTATATAATTGTTATATCTATAATTTTAAGAAATATTTTTTTAAATGTCTTTAAAATATTCGAAATAAATGGAATGTTGAAAGTTTTTAAAACGTCTTAATAATGGAAAATTTTTGTTATCTCTAGCATCTATTGTCTCGTGAAATTACTGTCCTTTACTTCGCTCTGATTGGGCTTCTATTTTTTCTTCAAAACTTTTACACATACACACACACACACATTTAATTATTTATTATAAAACAAAATGAAATTCTTTTTATTATTATTTTTTCTTTTATTACAAACTAATCAAAATAATATTAAATAATTTTATTTATAAAATCGATTTTTTTTCTTCTTTAAAATAAAAAAAATCCCACCCTCTTTTAAAGCGTTTATTATTTATTTTCTTTAACACCCCCCCCCCTACTCTTTAGTTTTTTTAATTTTCTCTCAACTTTTAACTTTTATTCCCATTTTATTTTTTTAAAAAGACGAAATTTATGACATTTTACTATTTTTAAATACCACTGCAATGCAATAACAATGTACTTTGGTACAATATATATATATATATGGGATATGATAATCTGGACCAGCTGATGAGTGCTGGTTTAGCACAAAATACTTATATTGATGATTATTTATCTTTTCTACATGTATGTGGCCATGTGTATCAGTGGTTTGAGATAGTATGGATAGTTGAAGGTGCTTAAAAGTCTGAGTTCAAATTCCTTATATTTTAATTCTATTACTAATCAATTATCTTGATAATAATTATAAACATTTATTGTATTTTGTTAATTATATTTTTGAAATGCCTGTTAAGCCTATCTAATGGTAAGACTCTCCAATAATTTGATATATGTATTGTATTTATTATTTTGATTGAAACTGTAGGATAAACATTTTTTAATGTGATCCCTGGCTTACTTAAAATGGATAATCATGATCTATTCAAAAGTAAATAATTTAAAAATTACATCGACTGTCAGTGAAAGATATAAATTTACAATCTTTTTCTTTTAAGTAAAACATAATAAATCACATAAAAAAATTCCAGAATATAAACAAAATTTTACATATAGAAATTATTATACATTAATAATTATTTTAAGCATTAAACTTATGATGCATATTTTAAGGTATGATATAATCCAGATTATAAATAGACAATGAGTACATATGCAGTCACCATTAAATCGAAGAATACATCTACTGAGAAACATATCTAGAAACAACAAATACCACTACTTTATGTTTATATTGAAAGAATGAAAGATATTACCACATCTCTGTGACTTCACTATTTGATTATGTAGAGAAGAAATAATAAATATTAGTTTATAAATTATTTGAATATATTGAATTATTTAAAGTTTTTTTTTTAAAAGTATTTTACGATTATCTATGCCAAGTACTATGATTCTTGTATTATCATAGTTCACAATTCTGAATTTGGATAGTATATAATGAGCTGATATTTTAAGTCAGCTCATATATATATAAGCTCACATATTTATAATTTCATCATAAATATTTTCCGAAGTTAAATAGTTTGTAAAATAAAAATTAACAAATGATTTTAATTTAATGGGAAGGGTAAAATCTTAAACTTTTATTTTTGCTATAGATTTGAGCAATTTTTTAAAAAAAAAAAAAAGAAAAAATATAATTTATTGTCAAAAATGTTAAAAGTGTTTAATTAAAAGGGAGAAAACTCGAGAGATAAAAGGGTGGGGGAAAGAAAACAAAATTAGATTGTTGGTACTAATTAGACTCTATTGTTGAAACTTTCACAAACTAAAAGTATTTGGTTAATATTTGCTATTACGCTAATTAAAAAGAAAAAAAAAAGATAAGAGAAAGAGAGATAAAATCGCTTTTAGAGTAAGTCAGTTGACTTGAGAGACCAGCAAGGACAATAAACAAAAAAAAGAGAGAAGCGGTGCTCCGAATCAGAAATTATTATAGAAAATTTATTTTGCGGACTCTTTTCAAATGCATAGCGGCTAAAGCTATCAAAACCTTCCCCTTTGGGGAATTGGCCACCACTCCATCTGAATGAAGCTACAGAAAGAGTCAAGGAATGGAAAGAAATGTATATTGCTAGCCGGACAACCAAAGGAACATCCATGGACACACCAGAATTCTCATATGCAAGGACAAAGGCACGACAAATGGAATGTGAATCTATGAAAGTCAGACCACTTCGCTCTGATTGATCAGGGTAATTATAAACTTTTCAATTAATGGGAACTTTAGTTAAAGTGTAATAGAACTTTATTTTTGATTTATTTTTCGTTTATTATATTTGTTACGAATGTTTCAACAATAGAGATGGGGAAATAAATTTATTTAATATTGTAAACTAATTATGTTAATTATCGTTAAATATTTTTATGAAATATTGGTATGACTGTATGTTAAATTATTTAATATCTGTTCGATCTAGAGGGTAACAATAGGGTGGGGGTATAAAAGTGTGCTGCCAAGCAACAGAGAACCTTAGGGCGTTACTTGCTTGTTAGCAGAAAACAAGGGAAGGGTTGAAAGTATAAGAAAACGAAAGACACTTATACGTTCATTTTAAGTTTGCAAGTTATTTATTTACCAAATAAAGTGGGGTTTAAAAATAAACTTCAGGAAAGATTATATACTATAAGTCGCCTTTGTATACACGCCTGCTAGAATCCGCAGTGTTAGTGTCGGTGCGAATAAATCCATGGTAGATATTTGGGAAGAATACTTAGAAAGTTAAAAGTTTGAAAATCAGAAATTGTAAGTCAGTTCTCTTTGGATCGGGCAGAAATATAATGTTATTAATAATAATAATAATAAAGGAAAGTTTTTTTTGTATCCAACGTATATTTGAATTCTTTAATTATTTATAATAATTAGTTAGTGTCCTTAAGTGAAAACCCCTGTCAGATTATAAACAAAATTTGTAATCGGTGAATCGCCGTTCAAAAATAAATAAGACCAGGTTTACGTAAAGCTACGTGGCCAGGTTCCAAGAGAGAAATCCTTGGTGGCGCCCTCGATGGTGATTCTAATAATTAAGATTCAGTTATTAGGGGAAGGAAAAGAATTGTAGTGTCACAATATCTTAGATAAATAATAGAGGGTGCTTAAAATGCACACTCATTCATAGTAATAGTATAAAATATAGTTTATTAAAGTATTAATTACATAATGGTTAAATAAAGTGAATGTATGCAAATTAATTGTTTTTCATTAACAAAAGTCAACTAGCCTGAAGATTTGATCAGCTGTATAAAGAGTCCAGTGAGTAATCTAGCTTATAACAGAAGATTGGTGAAGGGGAATATTTGAATATGTTTTACTCTTAATGGTCCATTTAACAGTAATATGATTTATATACCTGGGGTAGACAATCTCTGGCCTATGCTCGAAAGTCACTAATCTGCCCTGTGAATGTTTTTAAGATTGTTTAATGAAACAATCTTTAAAACTATATACACTTGTGTTGAAATTTTACTTTAGCTGTGATTTGACTACTATTATTTTTATGGTACTATTTATGTAATAAAATATTTATATGCTGTCTCACATTCGCTCGACTATCTTTGTAACTGCTTCATTGCTGCAGTGACATTGTGCATGCAACTGTATTATTCATCACTGCTTTTCTAGTCATATTAATCAATGTGAACATGAATGATAATGTAAATATCGAAAGGTAGTTGGAAAAATGTAAGTAAAATGCAGTATTTTATTTCGTACTTCTTTATATTTATTATTTATGGATTGCTCATCCTAAGACTAACCAAAGCACTTCAGTATATGGTTGGGGAGCCCCAAAGCATTAATATATATTTTTTTTCAATTTTTTCTTTTTCCTTAAATAAATGCTTTTTAAAAATTTATTTTCCTTATTAGAATGGCTTTGTGTAGTAAGAAAAAAAAGTTGATATAGAAAATCATGCATTCCAAGGAAAATGGTTTGACATATACTTTGTAATTAGCAGAACAATAAACCAAAGTGTCTCATTTGTTTGGATGATATTGCAGCTAACAAAGAACATAATATTAAGAGATACTATCTAACAAGACATTTGAATTATAAAAACTATGTTGAAGAAGAGAGAAGTGGAAAAATAGAAAATTTGAAGAGAGTGTTATTTAAGCAGTAATTTTTTTATTATTATAAAAGTACAGAGGATTCTCAAATTTCTATTAAAACCAGTTATGTAATTGCAATGAAAATAGTACAAAATTAGAAAATATTTTCCGAGGAAGAATTTATTAAAGACTGTATGTTAGCTGCAGTGGAATTAGTTTGTCCTGAATATAAAAAGAATTTAAAGAATATGAGTTTATCACAAAGAACCATTGTAAGTTAAATTAAATAACTAACTGTCCACCAATGTAAAAAAAGTTATTAAAACAAAAATTTATTGATTTCAATTGATATTTATTAGTGTTTAACTAGAGTACTGATATAACAGACACTGCTCAACTATCAATTTTTATTCGAGGAATTGACAAAAATTTAATTGTAACAGAAGAAATGTCATCTCTTGCCAACTTCAGATGAGGACAACAGAAGACATATTTAATAAACTCAATGATGTTTTACAAGAATACAATCTTAATTATCACATCTTATTCTAATCATCTACAGATTGAGCCAAATCAATGGATAGAATAAGTAAAAGTGCTTTAGTACTTTTAAAAAATCATATGGGTGAAAATGAGTTCAGTAATAAATATATTTCTCACTGCATTATTCATCAGCAAAACTTGTGCTCCAAAATTGTGAATATGGAAAATGTGATGAAAGTTGTCAAATACATAAATAATATTAAATCGGCTCTTGGTCACTGAGAATTCAAAAAACTTCTTAAGGTCATTGATGCTAAATATGGAGATTTGGTATATTATTGTGAAGTTCAATGGCTTTCCAAAGAGATTATGCTAAAAAGGTTTTTGGAATTAATAAATGAGGTAAACCTATCATGGAAGCCAAAGGAAAATCCATTCCTGAACTACATAATGAAAAGTGGATAAGCAATTTATCCTTTCAAATTGACATAATGACACATCTTAGTGAAGTGAATAAAAAATTACAAAAAGAAATCAAATAGTTACTGACATGTTTGGCAGTCTCTGTGCCTTTCAAAATAAACTAAAGCTATTTCAAAGTCAATTAAATAAATCAATTTTATAAATTTCACAGCATTTAAAAAAAAAATTTAAAGATAATTTTGATAAACAAAAATATAGTGACATTTTAATTAGGCTTAAAAATAAATTCAATAAAAGGTTCATTGATTTTTGAAAAAAAAAAGAAATTTATTTTGAAATATTTTCCTCTCCATTCACAGTAAGTGATGTAAATAAAATTCCTGAAAATTTCCAAATGGAAATTCTGGAGTTTGAAGAAAAACTAAATTTCCTAATTTAATTAATAATAATAATAATAATAATAATAATAATAATAATAATAATAATAATAATAATAATAATAATAATAATAATAATAATAATAATAATAATGATGATGATGATGATGATGATAATAATAATAATTGTATACAAAAATAGACTCCTTCTGTACGCTATGCTACCAAGCAGAAGAAACTCAACAACATCTGTTTTACAACTGCCCAGCATTAAACAATATTCGGCATGAAATAATCTATATATACAGAAAACCAAACATCTCCCTGCAAGATATTATCAGTGCATTCCGCAGAACATCCACCCCAACAATATGAGCAGCAATCTTCATGCTTTATGCATTTTGGTACACGCGATTCACATTCGCTTTTGGCAATAATACAAGACGGCATCCATCAACTTTTCATAACAAGTTAGCACAATTAAAAAACAGAGACAATAAAATAGCACCCCCAAACATTTTTGTGGCTACTTGGTCACTTGTAAAACAACGCTCAAATCTCTAATAGATCTGCATTTCCTCAACAATAGACTCAAAAAGAGAGCAAGAAAATGGACAGCAAAAAATCCATGAATCAATAAATGATAACTTAGGATAAACAATCCATTGCTCACCCTGTATATACATGTAAGAACTTGGAAAAAAATTAAACACAATACGTATATATAATCCTCAGAAATATCAATGTAAATGCAAGTATATGAAAAATTATTAATGTAACCTGTTTTCTAGATTGAATAAAGTTCCCTTTTTGAAACATAATAATAATAATAATAATAATAATAATAATAATAATAATAATAATAATAATAATAATAATAATAATAATAATAATAATAATAATAATAATAATAACAACAACAACAACAACAATAATAATCAGAGATATGAGCAATTTCTTTCCAAAATGTCATTTACAAAATCAAAAACAAGATCTCGAATTATTGACGAAAACTTGGAGCACACTTTATGAATCTCCTCAATTAATATCTCAGTTGGATATTAATGCCTTAACAAAAAATCAACAATGGCACCCTTCACATTAACGAAGTAATTTTGCATTGAATTAATGTTTATTTTGGTTATAAAATTAGAAATATATTAATATATAAGAATTATTATTATTTAAGTATTAAAAATATAATTTTGCAAGCACGTTTTTGTGATTATTTGTCAGTTTTAAATGAAAATGCATTTATTATATAAAAATATAACATATATGAATTTTTTCTCTTTTAATTTGAACATAGGAAATTACTGCCTTCGTTTACATCCAATAAGTTTGATTTGGCCAGCCACGAAAAAAGATTGTCCCCGGCAGATCTATACAATTATAGCAGAAGTAATTAATCCTTTCATTATTTGTTTGCTTAATTATAGCAGAAGTAATTAATCCTTTCATTATTTGTTTGCTTAATTACGTGCTGATTGCTTATTCACCTACATTGTAACATTTTCATTCTTAATCTCAAGTTTCATGAATAAACCAGGATATATGTTCTACATCAGTAACTTCAAATAGTCATTTGTTGAATGAGAAAGTGTCTATTTTATATTTATAGGCTAACAACTTTACATCAATTGATTTATGGATTTAGTACCTTTATGGATACCAATAACTGCCTTTCATACTGCTGTTGTACATAATCATTTATTACAACTCTAGATGAGAACAGTAAAAAAAAAAACCTATTTATCAGACAGGTTACCCAGGTAACTAGAACTTGAGGAATTTTTCATAATCGGTTTTATCCTCTAGGTAATAATCGATAGGTATCCATTTACCAATAAATTAGACATGAGCTGGATTCTGAAAAAAGTATCAAAAGCCTAATATTATCGAATGGCAAAAGTTTATGGATTTTTATTCTTGTTTTATTCTCTGGCTAAGAATAGCTAAATATCTATTTACCAATCAAGATTTCCAACCATAGCAAATCTAAACTATATGACAAATTAAGAAATGTTTTTGTCAAGTATTGTTTTGTGTAAGAAAAAATACTATAGATTATATATTGCATTACAATGAGTTCTTTCAGAGTGTCTGCAGCCAGCTGAAAAATGGCATTGTAAAACATGAAATAATCATCCTGAAGAATCAGATGAGCCAATTATTTTATTATGATGCAAAAACTAATTAAGAGTTTGTCATGTGTAAATTTATTAGATGGTGTGATTTAAATTTTGTTAAGTAATTTGCTTATATATTATATAAATGCTTTTGATCTCAATTTGAATTTGAGACTTTTTTTTAGCTTCTAATCAGGTTTAGAGTATTTTTTCAGATATCCAACATGTAACCAATCTAGCTAACCATTCACTATTGGCTGATAAATAGATATTTATTTGTAAATATATATTTAATTATTCATAACCAAGAATAAAATAAAGACGAAAAGGTTCTCAGTCTCTAATGACACAGAAATACAAGACTTAGTTTACTTTTTTTTACATATCCAGCTCATAGTCAATCTAGCTAACTATCCATTACTGTTTGGTAAACGGGTGTCTAGCTATTCTTATATAATGATGAAAGACAAGAATGAAACACCCCTCAAATTCTCATTGCATGGCAGTTAGCAAGATTGGTGAATAATTTTTTCGTTTTCATTGCTCTTCTACTAGAATTGTAATAGAGGATTTTGACTTATGTATTTTCATGTATATAAACTCTAATAATGCACACACACAACACCCTCCTTTGTCCTTATTACTTTTATTCATCTTATATAAAATCATACGAAATATTTATTTTTTGAATTAGAGGGATTTGAGAAGATTGAAGTCTGTCCATTAAAGTTTGAGAAATTGCTTTCTTAATATAAACTGAGCACTGATTGTATATATGTGTGGATCTGACCCAACTAATGTGCACTGGTTCTGCATGAAATCGTTATATTGGGGATCATGTATTTTTTAAACATGTTGATCAATTGTATCAGTTGCTTGAGATGAAGTAGAAGATGAATAGACTGAAACATTCTGAGTTCAAATTTTTCTAATTACATATATAGAAAGTATTCAGTATAAGCAGATTATATACTGCTTTAGAATTTTTTTTCATACTATATACACATAGGAGTCATAATTTTATCGAATGCTCCTTAATTCTTTTTAAATCTATAACTTACTATTATAAATTTCTATTTTTTCTACCTAAAATAATCCATGCATATCACATTTTTTTTTATTTACTTAAAAGCGTTTACTGCTAAATATTTCTTTTGCTTAGTATAGGGGTGGTGGTATTTAAACACTTAGTTTGGTATTCTATGGTGGCTATTTTAGTCATACATTGACAAATATATATTGCTTTTTTTAAAGTGTCATAGCATCGTCCGGGATGTGAACCCACAACCCAGGCAACTGCCTCAAGTGCAAGGCAGTCACGCTGACCTCTCGACCACCAATGCAAGACGATATATATTGCTTTTTAAAAGCAAAATTCAATTTTTAGACTGACCTCTAGTGACGCAACAGACCAGATGTTGCTCAAATTATATCACCTTTGAGACAATAAAATATTCACTTTTAATCTGGGATTTCACCTCAAAATGCTTTTAAACAGACTGTAAGTACTAATTTTATTAATTTGCACTTTTACATTTGTTTTTAAAAAAAATTATGATCACATTAAGCTTGATTTAGATCCCACCTTGATTGAGTTGAATAACGTCATCTCCTAATGTTCATGGCTGGCCTACAAGGCTCCAAGCCTTCAACAACTAACATGGAAGAGGGGGATGAATTACTTCAAAAATCTATAGTCGATAGTCAGGGGAAAAAATATATAGACATTTAAATTTCCCAATAACAAAACAAAACAAATCAGATAATTTATCAAAAGCAAAATGCTGTGTTTCTAAAATAAACACCAGCGCATTGAACAATAAAACGTTAAAACTTGGCAAACAAACACGAAGGGAAAATGACAAGGATAAGTTTCTTCATACCAAAGAGAAAACACTTAAAACAGAAGGAAACCCTTTACAAGACCCTTCTGATGGAGAATTAACTCCTCACCACATAGTTAAATCAACTCTAAATGAAAAACATAAAAAATCTTTAGCCAAACCTAAAATCTGCAGCGGCGAAAATACACAAAAAGCAAGTCAAATTAGAACAACGCGATCAGTTAACGTCAATCATGCGAATGTTATAGAATACAATACCATGAAGAGTTCCATCAAGCAAAATAATCTTTCCGTGAACAAGGGAAAAAATTATGAATCCAGTTTCACATCAACGCTTGTGCCTGAAAACAAAACAAAAAACCCAGATCACACTAGTAGTGAAGAGTCCACAGACATCAGCTCTTCCTCTGAAATAAAGCAAAACAATGGATATTTCAAACATCAAGACGATAATCATGATTCCAATAAAACAACAAATGAACAATTTAGGCAATCACAAAGATATATAACTAAACCAGATTATACACAAAAAGATAATATGACAGCCAACACTTATGCAAACATTGTAAAATCCAATAATAATGACAAATCAGTAACAGGAAACATAAAACACAATTCAAATAATCTGCAAGACAATAATGAAGCCACACAACAATTGATTGAGTTGATGGGGGAGTTGGATGAGGCATCAGACACAGGAATGTTTATACATGAACCATCAAACAGTTCTCATGACCAACTCAATAATCATCAGCTTTATACTGAAACAGTTACCAAATTCAATGAAGCCATGCCACAAGGATTACTAAAATCTTTTGCTATCTTCAATGATGAAGCCTCGCTCATTCTGTCCACTACAGACCACTTACTAAGATTATTCCCATTTCCAACCAGTAAACTCTTCGACCTGCTAAAAGCCCAAGATCTCTGGAAAGTTATTCAAAGGGTATCATATCACCCCAACCCACGCTATCTAATCCTCCAATTTACAAACATCATGGCAAAACAAGCTTTTAAAAATAAATATAGGATACTTGATAACAGATACCTAATTACCATCAATCCAAACATAGTCCGTGACACTTCAATAAGTGGCAGGGTAAAAAATTGTGGTCTGGGATTCAACATTTCTGACTTACAAAACCTTCTAATGCCTTATGGGCAAATCACTTCTTTTAAATATCTTAGGGTCCCTGGAATACAAGAAGAAGTTCCGCAAAACATAGCACTCTTTCAAATTACATTAAAAAAAGGAATAGTGCCATTAGATATCCCCCCCCCCAATCCGTATTGGAAGAGTGCCTCTTTTCATCTCATTCTGGGGAGTAGAATCGCAATGTTTCAAATGCAGGAAGACGGGACACCTGCTGCGCAACTGCCCCTCCAGACACTGCACCTCTTGCGGTACCTTTGCGGGTCGGTCACATCGGTGTGGTTCAAAAGAAGAGCATATACAAGAACAGCAAAACATGCAACAAACAAAACCCGAAATAGAACATAATCGAGATATAAATTTAGAGCATGAGACTTCTATCAAGCTGAAAACATATAATCATTCAACAAATGATTCTCATCAAAACAACATAAAAGATCAAAACCAATGCCAAGAAACCAACCCACTGGGATGCCACCAAACACGTCAAAACAAGACAAGCAAAACTTACTTCTCTTCAACAGACACTTGTTCTGACTTTGAGCAAGAAGAAATGGATGCTGAAACTAGGCAAGAAGAAACTGCAAGCCTCACAGAGTCTGGGCCTGACCATGTCCCTAAACCCTTCACCACACCATGCAAAAGGAAAAAGCACCAGAACAGAAACACACAATCCACCACCTTTGTTCACAACAATAACAATAGTGGAAATATTGATTCAAATGAGACCACATCAACCTCTGATGACATACAGTGCAATGCCAGTCCCAACCATAAAAAACAGAAAGATGAATCCCTAAAATCAGATAATGACAATACATCAAACTCATATCATACCCAACCTGAAGCTAATACCTCTGGGCAAATAGCCCCCCAAGATTTAACATTATGGATCCCATCAACTGATCCTGAAGTCTGCCTAATGCAAAAAGACAACCAGCTCACTGCAAGTCTTCTAGCTAATGAACAAGAAACCAAGCAACCTACTTCAAAATGTCATTCACAATAACGTCACTCAACATCAGGGGGCTTAACTCCAAAGATAGGGCATTTGCTATCTCACATTGGTTCAAACTCCAAAAACCAGATATACTTTGCTTATCAGAAACCAAGCTCCACCTTCATACAAAACCCCACGACAATAAAAACAATTGAAAGCTTTGGTTACTTTATATACTCTTTCTCCATCTCAGCTACCGCTGGGGTTGCTCTTATCATCAATAGAAATTCAATTATTGACTTCTTCAAAATCCTGCACATAGATACCAATTGCATTATTGCTACTATACAAATCCGGGGTTTTCTGTTCACTCTTATCAATGTGTATCTGGTTAAAGATGAACAAATAGTACACAAAGTTATACATAATATAAACATAGCAATTAGATCGAACCCTAGCCCAGTTATCTGGCTTGGTGATTTCAACCACACTTTTGACCATTTTGAGAAAAAATATTTAAAGATGGTTGCTAGAAACATACACAGTGGGAAGGCACTCTTTCATGAAGGAGCCTTCTCTTTCTATACCAGAAGTACTCACTCGCTCATAGACCTCATATTCTACTCTCCTGAAATGAACTCGTTCATAGATACACAGCTCTGGCCTATTGCCTTTTCAGATCATCTCACTGTTCAAGCTACCATCAAATTGCAACCACAACTTCATACATCAACCAACCTCCCCCGGATGATGAGATTACTCAACAGGCATGATGTGCCCCCCCCCAATTAATCTCAGATATATACATCATCTTTCAAGAACAGAAGATATGGAATCTACCAGCATTACAAGGATGGAATACATTCATAACCACAATACAAAAGTTTATTAACCAATACAATAGATACCAGAAAGGGCCATTAGGATTACTCTCAGAAATTGATTGGATTACATCTGAGCTGAAAAGCATCCAAGTCACAGAACACAACATCCCAGAAATCCTACTCCTAAAACATACATATAAACAAACCAGAATGACTCTTGTGGAATATATTCGTATTAAGCGAGCATGCAATTATCTGGAACAACAAGATTGCTGGACTCCAGGTTATATCAGATGGGCCCTTGGGTCAGGAAAAAGAAATCACACACCCTCCTCTTTGTGCCTTGATGGTATTACTTACTCTGGCATCAGTATGCTTAACAAAATTAGGGATTATTATTCCACCAAACTGCAGCCCATTGGAACTGTTACCAGATGACACAAATTTGTGAAAGACTCAAATAACTCTCACAGCATTACTGAAGCTGATATCATCTCCAAAATTAAAAGCCTGCCTGAACACACCCATCCTGGCATGCACGGAATTCCTAGATTTCTTCTGATACACTTGGAAAAATTTACCATACATGTTACAAGGGGAATCATTGATCTCTTAGCCACTGATAGCCTACATCTTCCAGGGATCTATCCTATATCAGTGGTCCCTTTCATAAAAAAGAAAGATCTACCTGTAGACTTAAATAACATTAGGCCAATATCCATGGTTCCTCTCCTAATCAAAATTATTGAAAGCATTATAAAAGATAAAATTCAAGAGAAAATCATATCAAAACTTTCCAGGCATCAATATGCTAAGAGGGTTCATCAACTGGTGATGCTGTAAGCTGATTTTGACTCCTCGTTGATCATATCCTTAGAACAAAACAATCCTGGCCAGTCACAGCCCAACTAGACTTTGCCGGGGCTTTTGACTCTGTCCAAATAGATGTATTACTTGGTGAACTAGAGATTCATCAGGTTCCTTTGGCATACATTCAGATCATAGAGAATCTCCTAGCAAATTGAGAGATTTTTTTTCTCTAAATGGGAGAATTTCCCCTGGGTTCAAACCCTGCATCTCCATTCCCCAAGGGCTCCCCATTAAGTGCTCTCCTCTTCATGATCTATATAAATCCCTTGCTTTTGAGCATTGAGGATGCACTCCCTGGGATCTCCAGCCCTCTTCTTAATGAAAACATCTCCCACATCTTCTACATGGATGATGTAGTGGTGTTTCTTAAATCACATGAAGAAATAAACATTCTTGAATGCCTATTACAGCACTATGCTCAGACACATAGGCTTACCATTAACAGGAACAAATCGGCAATTTGGAATATCAAAACAACTAACAGGATAACAGGTTCATTACAAGCTATGCCTCAGCCTTTCTTGGGATTCAATATGTCATTATCCCCTACAGCAATGAGGATGGAAATACAACAAAGACTACTAAACAAAATAGACATCACCATAACATGCCTCTCAAGAATATATATAACCACATTTGGAAAGGTTTCACTCTTAAACTCCCTCATACTTCCCAAGATTATATGTTATCTTGCGGGTTTTAAACCAACACAAGCTTTCATTAAAAAAGTAGAATCCCACTGTCTGAGACTCTGTAGAGGTGGGCTCAGATCATTTATCAGTCTGCACACCCTTCAAAAGCCAAGAGACATGAATGGACTGGGACTGCATTCAATAAAGGTATTTGCAATACAGAGAACTTACAATATGGTCCATAAACTTTATTCTGATTGCAGGACCTTCCAATGTCCACTTCCCAAAGAGCAAGTGCTTCCCACTGATAGACCACCCCCTCAGAGGTTCACTCCCATCTGGCTTCTGACACAGATCTTATACATTTTTACGCACATAGTACCTTCCGCAACCATGTTAAATTCAAAAATAACCTATTGGGAAGCCTTCAACCTATCCAACTCAAATACCCAGAAGGCACACACTTACCACCCCATCGACATAAACAAACTGTGCAAACTAGCCCATAGATTGAAACTAGCACCTAAACACACAGACTTCCTTCTCAAAATTAATCTTGGTAGCCTCTCCACTGCTATATTTCTTAATAGAAAAGGCTTCCACATAGATCCCATATGTTGTCTCTGTCTTTCCAGCCCGGAAGATATGGACCATATCCTTTGCCTTTGTCCAGTCTGGCAAGGACTAAGACAAAACTTCCAGAAACACATTGATAATAATGGTCCAGATCTAACATCTTTTCAAGGGGTTTTAAATAGAGGCATTTTTGCTGAAATCAGGCTTGCCACTTACATAAACTTTGCCATGTGGTTGACCAGATGCAAGGTGATTTTTCAAAAATTACCACTTGATGAAATCAATAACTGCTTCCTCAACATAATTAAAAATATCCAAGAAACAGACAAGAGAGAGGCTGATCCATACCTGGCCATATTAACCTGGGAATTCACAACTGGTCTAAACAGCACCTCTCCAACCAACCCCTAAATAATTTATATGAAAATAACTATTATGATTTAATAAAACCCTCCAACCATAACTTGCCAAAACAGGGTTTACTAACAAAGGTATTTCGTTATAGACTAGATGAATAATATTCACCTTGCACCCACACACTAAGTTCTTCACTAACATTCATTTTGTATTCTACTGACTTTTGGAATATTTCTTCTTTGTATATATCACCCTGTAACCTTGTCTAGTTAATTCTTGTTATCTTTTTATTTTTTTTGTAATCACTTATAGGTCAAATAAAATTATTTTGAAGAGAAAATTCAATTTTTAAAAGTAGTGAGAAGAGTTGTGGTTGATTTATTATCTCATTCTTAGTGTAAAATGTTGTCCATTGTTTGTAAAGTAATTTATAAAAATTATCTAAAATTTTTATCTATTTAATATTTTAAATACATTCAATTAAACACCTCCCATCTCTCTTTATTTTTTAAAGTGAAATAATTTTTTATATCTAAAAATTTAAATTGAAAGATTTATTAATAACGTTTTTGTAGGAAAAAAGATTATTACAAAAGAAAGAATTAAGCTCTATAATTATTAATGACATAAATTAACCACTAGAAGGCAGTAAAATGAATGCAAGAATTAATTTATTAAAACTAAATATAATATGGAAAGGAACAATCAATTTAGAACGGTATAAATAGTTGATCAACCAACAGATAAAATTCCTGAAGCCATTCCATATGCTAATTATTTTCTGCTTTTGAAGCTGAGAAAATAGAATTCTTTGGATTGAAAGTTACCACGCAGGATATTTTTTTTTGCTAAGGATAAAATAAAAGCTATTGTGAAAATGCTGGCACCCACTAACAAAAGGGACCTTTAGGTATTCCTTGAACTCATCAATTATTATGAGAGATTCTTTCAGCACAAAACAGAAGCTGCCCAATCACTCACTATATTGATTGCTAGACAAGAAGATAAAATGGATATGGAATATCGAACAAAATCAAACTTTTGATAAGTTAAAGAGGTTAATAATAATGCCAATAAATTAACGCATTATGATCCAAATATGGAAGTGCATGATACTTTAATTGAAATTAATCTTAGCCCACACTCCAAACAGAAGTCATATCTATTGTCTGCATTTCTTGTACATGAACTGGCCAGGAAAAATACTGTTAAATATATAAAAAGGTCCATCCTGCAGGTGTTAAAAAATTTCAATAGGTTTGTAAAAGATCATTCATTTTACAAAATGATTATACTCTTATTGAGCTTATCTGATATCCAACGATGTTATACCAACACATTTTACTTCATTTGCTAAGATGGCTAATTTGCTGAGGATATATAATTTTAATTAAACTTCGTTACATCAAAAAGGGAAAAAACAGCATATTAAAAGATGGAGAATGTTTTGTAAGAATTTTGAGCTTCGTTTATATTTGATTTTAAACAAATGTTGGAAAGTGATTATTGTGAATAAGTAAGTTCTTGTTGAAAAATGGTATTTAGCGAATAAATTTGTGTTTAACCAAGTATGCAAATGTATATGTGTGCACATACATTTCATCATCACATATCTTTGTATAAAAATAATGCTTATTAGCTCATTTTAAATGCATTTTAAATAAAACTACAAAAACTTTTTTAATAAAAAATATGATTGTAATTTATTTTTAAAATATTACTTATAACAAAAACGAAAATTTTATCATATTTATTCCATATTATGATCTGATAAGATATTATGAGTATTTAATCAATCTTAAGAGTTCTAAATGAACCTTGGATACCCCCTATACCATAAGGATCTTCATCACTTTTTGGTCTTAAGCTATCATCTGTTACCAAAGCTCTATCCAGTAACAACAAGGACTTCCTAGATTTTTTAAGCTTCTCTTTAAAGGCATCTGTAATAAAATAAATAAATCCTTTTTAGCATTATAAAATAAATATAAAGATGACATTTGACAACATTCTATGAAACAAAAACAAAAAAACTCACGAGTTTTGAAAATATTTTATTATAAAAATATACTATATAATTTGATTTACAAGTACCAAACCTTCTTCACTCACAATTTGGGCCATCCGAGGAGTACTTGTTTACCAGGTAATGAATTTTGGAATCACTTATCACTTTCAGATACCATTAGTCATATGTTTTCAAAATAATCAGTGAAATGAACATTAAATATATATATATAATGTCAATTATATAACGTCATTTTGTGGAATGGAGAGTTAAATATTTTTGTAAGATTGATTGGTTTATTTAAAGAAAGAATATAAAAAAGTATAAACTTAAAAAGACACACAACACTCAAAAGCAGAAACAAAACAATTACATGTTAACACAAATCTTTCTAAGGTTATTTTTAATATGTGGGACATAAGGAAGGCTTATTCATGTTTTAGACATATTAATTGCCTTTAACTTTTTTTACATTGGTGTAAAATTTACTGCTGACTGTTTTAATAAGTGTGTTGTGATTAAAACCAAGTCCTTCTAGACCATTAATATAAGCATCTATGTTGTTTTTTCTATCCGCTTCTTATTTACATAGACTTTTGTTTTTATATAAAAAACACTTAAAGCCAGCTAGTTTGAGTTCTATTGAGACACTTGTTAAGGTTTAAGCTTCATTTTAAAACATTTATATATATATATTATAATGGGATTTGCCATTTTTCATATATATTTTACGCATATATGTAGTCTTGTATGATTGCGTGTATGTATATTGAAGCAGTCAATGTCTAATCATCATTGAGCTTCATGCTTAACCATCTACACTAACCTCCTATGGGGCCCGCAATTCAGACCCTGCTATAAATATATGCTATTCACTCACACACTGTATGTCGAATCATTCTAAAGATGAGTAAAATTAATTTTGTTTAGTAAAAATGAAACAGTAGTTTGAATGATGCGTATATATATTATGACTAAAGCAATAGTTTTATTGCTATAAAAATACATTTGCTTAGATATTTGTAATTATTTTTATATCTGTGTATATTCAATGTAACAACAAAGAAAAATGGGGAAGGCTTGAAATATTGAAATTATCTTTATCACTAGTCAGATCGTTGTCTATAATTAAAACTTATAAATCTTAATTACAATCGAAAAACAAATCGTTTATCAGTTTCAAATCTTTCAAAACAGCTAAAAGGGGTATTTCAAGCCTTATCTATTGAAAATATTTTACTAATTAAATGTTGTTTTTAAAAGGATTACAGAGATAAGGGTGGGGTATGAAATTGAATTCTGGGCAGTATTGAAAGGTTATAAAAGGAACCAGTGAACAAAAGAGACTTCACTTAGACTTTGAGTTTTACTTTGGAGTTTACTGTCAGTTTTTAGTCAATTGAGAATTACTTTTAAGAAGCCAACACAAGTTCAGCAAATGGGGCGGGAGTAGCGGAGCCGTCCACCTCTCTTTCCTCTCGGAGGACTGTCTACCAGCCGTCAAACTTCCATCTGACTGGCCATATGAGATGACATAGAATTGCCAACCGTCCTGCCTGCCGCTATGCTGATATATTCGGTAAAATCATGTAATTTAGAGCTGCCTTGATACGAACATTCACAGGTGATTTATAATTTGTAGCCAAATTAATTCATAGATCCGTTATGATATTCTGCTAATTTTGCTTTTAAACTCTCTCTCAGTAATCTTTTATTAATATCATGTATTTTAACTTACCTTTCACGCTTAATTAAATTATATATATAAATGTGTGCGATTCCATTAAGATTTTATGTATTTTGTTTAATGTATAAATATGATTTATTTTCTTTAATATGCCAAAATCGCTAAGTTCGCGAGTCAAGGGGAAAATAATTGTTTTACTTGGAAAAGGGTGGGCTTTATTTAAAAACTTATCAATAAAGTTTTGTTTATATTAAATAGCAATTGCTCGCGAATTTGGTTTCATTTTAAATTCATGATTCTTAAAGTAAATTAAAAACTTTTACTGTGGATGAATTTTGCTTTAATTTTCTATTTTAAAAAAGATCGTGAACTTTCAACTTTCATATAATTAATTCATTCCTTTTTGCTGGTGCCTGAAGGGAAAATCCTACTAGTTAATATGTATTTGGGAATTGATTCTTTAAATATAAATGTTGTTAGTTTAATAATATTGTAAATAGTAACGTTATTATTCATTATGATCAGTTAAATGACTCAGAATTGGAAACAGATTATTGCGCAAGAGTTTAGACAATTTCCAAGTTTGAAAATTATATTATAAAATTTATATTCATGTCCAGTAATGTTGCTGGCATACATTTTCTTTCTGATATTTTATCTTTCCATTTTCTTGATTGTTTTATTATTGGCGACATCGAAAGCATGAAGCTCCCGTCCTTCTTAACCAGAGACAACGCTCTCTGTTAAATTATAAAGTTTAAGACGATTATGTGCTGCGGATGGCAGTACATAATGATCTGAGGTCTCATTCTCAGCCTCTACTTTGATATCGCTCTCTGTTAAAATATAAAGTTTAAGAGGATTATGTGCTGCGGATGGCCGTACATAATGATCTGGGGTCTCATTCCCAGCCTCTACTTTGATATCGTTCCGCCAGAAATGCGCGGATATATCCACTTTAAGTTTGTTTCCAAGTATTCCTTTAAATGATAAAATATCCACAATCGCCATGAAGGTCAGATTCCTTTAATGTATGCTAGTACCGTTACTTTTGTCTTTAATTTAATCACCGTCCGCCTAACCTTTAGTAAGTCGCAATGATGTGTTAAAAACAATGTTTCATTTCGTAAAAATACTTTTAGTCAATTGATTTAAACTGCTTTCCTTTAAAAAAAGCTTTATCGATTCCCAGAGACGTAAATCAATTTGTATAATTTATTCTCGTAAATAATGCGCATTGTGTTTTTTATGTATACTTATTCAAAAGACGCTAGGTCCAAACAATGCCTATCAAACATATATAATGATTTCAAGATTGTAAATAAATGATTGAGACCGTAAATTTATATTTATTTGTCAAAATGATTAACGTTAAATTATCGTGTATCTTTCTGTAATCCGAATCTGTTCCGATCTTGTAGATTATTTTGTACATCCACATTTTGGCATATTAACCCCGCACAACTTATAACACATTCTATAAAATGGTATTTATTAAATAATTGATGTAATGGGGATTTTATAAAACAAATCCCAAGTTTTCAAAATGTATAAAATCACTCCAAGTGTGAAACAATTTTGTAACATATATATGCGTTTTCTGCATTTATTAAATATATATATTTTCGTGTTAATCCTGGTTTGTGTTGAATTATTAGTTTCTAGTTAATATTTAGAATTATTTTCTTTAGCTAAGAGCTTAGCATTAATAAATAACTATGATAATGTAATAACTGGGCTACTCCGTCCTCGATCATCATCATCATTCTGATCTTATGCTCTACCGCTTTGCTTTGCTTCTGGGCATGGATGTGTCATCAGAATTGTTGTTCATTGAGTCAGAGATTCGAAGAATAGGCAAATAGGTTAGAATTCAGTACTGCTCCAGACCTGTGTATCTCGAGCATGATTGGATTCGAGGTCCTTTTGCTTAGGATTTGAATCTTGTTAAGTGAGCATATTATTTTGACCGGTACAATATATAACGATGCACGTATATGCGTAATGGTTTAAAAGAATATTTATTCTTAAATTATTCCATTTTATCGCCCCAGCATATTTATGAGCATCAATTTATGACCTCAAGCGCCAATCCTATATTTCTATAAGAATTATGCTGGGAGAACTGGAATACCAATATGGAAATGCCCCTGGACTAGCTCTGATCAGGGTTGGTGGTAAAATTTACCGGCAGTAGATCTAACCCTCTCCTTTTTCTTTATTAACAAAAAAAAAAACAACTCATAACACAAAACAAAAAAAAATCATTAATTTTATATACATTTATTAGCAATGATATTTACGTATCTATAAAAAAAATATACATTATTTATGTAAGTTAAATTAGTGTCTCTTTTAAATCAAAGATTCATATCAGTTTTTTTGTTTGCTCTTTTTGCTAAAATTCCCACACACACAAATATGCTATTATAAGTATTTTGCACCAAAGATTTAATTGGACTAATTTATACACTAATAAATTCCGTAGTTTGACCTCTCCGGGCAAAAAAAAGAAATTTTAAGTTCACAATTGTGTCAAATAAACAGTTTTCTCAAATTCGTGGAGTAAGCTTACTAAAAGTGACATATATATGTAATTAGAAAAAAAAATACCTGGTTTCCCCAGGGAATTGATTGAATTCACCTGGTGGAATCTCCGGTCCTTTGTCAGTGAACGAACTTTGTTTTTTTTTTTTTACTTTGAAGTTCGGGTTCCATGGCTAAAGTCTGTTTATTTATTTATTTTCTTTCTCTTATGGCTATTCAACATTGCTGCTTATTGAGGTGAATACTCTGGGCTTGACGTTCCTTCTCTGTTATCAGCAGCTGCTATACATTCGGGGGCAAAAGATTCGGACCCTCTGCACATTGAAGCCTCTACCCCAGCCTGATCATATTTTATCAAAATATAATCTGATTTCTGGATTCTTGTTTCTGTATATCAGTCTAACGCCTGCCTTCTTCTCCATCCAAACTTATACTAATCTTTAATTCTTTTTTTTTTTTTTTAATTATCAAATTTATCTTTCTCTTCATTCATTTTTAATTATATTTCCAATCACATTCCATACGCTTTTGTTGGAATGCACCACAAAAGCTTTTTACACCTATTTCTTTCCAATTAATATTTATTTAGAATTAGACATTCCAAGATTTTTATAATTACTTCCATTGTTCTGCAGAATCACTGTCTTTCATCTTGACATTTATAGTACTTTTGTCGACTTAATATGTATATATTTAAAAAGTTTATCAAACAAAATGTTTTTTTTTATATTTATTTTGTGAATTTTCATTTTTAATGATTCAAAAACACACTCACACATATACATAGCGATGTGTATAGCTGGGTTTGGCAAAAGAAAGAAAAAAAAATAAGAGCAAGTGTATAACCCCCCATACCTCTTTTATGAGTTCTTTTTAATTAAAATAACTAAATCAATTCAATACGACCACGCAAATGACCGTTGATTGTACATCAACTTGTAAATATTAGTTTTGTTAGTAAAGTAATATATGTTTTTAATAATACGTTAGTAATAAGATATATATATATTTTAATAATGTGTTAAGTATACGTATTTGTCTAATTATCGCAACAGAGTTTGATTATACCTGCTCTGTTGCAATATATATATATATCCCATGATTGATGTTTTCTATTTCAATAGTTCACTCCATCAACAATGTATTTTTTGCCACACATATAAACAGGTCATCTATATATTGCATGTAGATATTGTTAGTCAAAGAAGTTTAATATTTAAGCAAGATCTTATTTTTAAACTTAGACAGAATGATGCTACAAATATTACCACACATTGGCCAATCACTTACCATTTTATAGAATTCATCATTGGCAAAAATGTACTGATTATATATATTGAAGCGGATAACCTGAAGCTCAGATTATGTTTCACGAGTATTAACACTCATTGTACCATCTAACAGGATTCAAAGTCTATAATTTTTTTTTTCCTTTCAATATTAATTCCATTTTGATAGAAATAAATTAACAATTTGGGAAAGAAAGTGAATCAATAGAGTCATGGACACACAACGAGGGATAGATTTAATCAAAATATACAAACACTTTTAATGTACTAATAATGTGTATATGAATTAATTGGGAAATATGTATTTAAAGTTTTATATATTTTATTAATCATGGCGGTACAAGATAAGGGAATTATGTTGGAAATTTCTAGAAACATTATTATAAAATTTAAAACAAAGAAAAAAGGGTGAAATTAATTATTGTAAGTCAAATAAATCAAAAGTGCTATTAATAAAAGTCACTTTTCCATAAACAGAAAACTAATCTATCTAAGAGATCTTTACAAATGGTAAAATAGAATGTAAAACAATCGTTCAAGAATTTTTCAGATCGATCGCATTATCTTCTATTCCTTATGAAACAAGGGTGGGCTTCCTGTGGAAAAATAGCTATTGTACAAAAATTGTACATCGCTTCAGGTCACAAGTTCTAAGTGCATTCCAAATATCCAAAGAATCATATAAATAGTGCAAAAATTTGATTGATTGATTATTCTTCTTTTGGCTTTTTCTTCATGTCTTTTTTAGAGAGAGTTTGTTTAACTGATTTCACGCCACTTGTTACCTTAGATATGACCAAGGAATAAAAACATCATGCCTTTTCCTCTTGCCATTCCTGAGCCCTCTCTATTGAAATGCGTCTTGAACTTAAAATGAAACCCTGAACTATTTCACTGTGCCCTTAACCTGATATGGAAAAGTATGCTACCTGCCATTAATTTTCAAGCCACATCAAAAATAATGAACTGTTACACCAGAATGGAATCAAGAAAGTATTACGAAGGTAATAGTGCCACCTCACACTTATCTTCTATATCTTATAGATATTATCTATAACTAAATTTAATGTAAACTAAATGTATATTCTTATAAAAGTAACTTACCTATGTAATAATATTTAATCCAATCTCTACATGATTCTTTATAAAACTAATCATATAATTCTCTATTAGCCTCGCAAAATTCTTATTTTAAAATAGTGTGGCATTGATTTTGTATATAATTATAATCTATATTTCTTTTTGTTTCGTTCATGTAATATGCCATTAATTTATTCCCCAACTCTGCAAATGTGATTAAATTTAGCTAAGTCTCCTGTCATTTTTTTAAAAAAAAGGAGCACCATTTAATTAATTAAGTTGTTTAGTATAAAGTTGTATATGTGCTGGGTTGGAAAGATTTAAATGTTATTTTTCTTAATATATTATTATTGTAGTTTGACGGAGGGGAAAAATATTTCCCACATTAATAAAAAAAAAAAAGAGTAAATGATTTAAGATCGCAAATTTGGGGAAATTAAAAAGTAAAGTTTATATATATATTTCATATGTCATTTTTTATGTTTAAAAATCACCTAAATTAATTATTAACTCATATATCGTATAATGATCCTCCAGATATTCTCAGCCATGTAAATAAGTAAATTAATGCTATTAAAATTTTGTTTATCACTTTGTGTCTAATTCAAAATAATATTAAAGTTAGATGGCGTAGGGTGGGGGAATATTAGGATCAATATTTTAAATTTATTAAAATAAAATAAAATTACTAAAGTGAGATAATCAATCTTATATTTCAAAATACATATCATAATGTTCGCTATCTTTAAATAAGTCAGCTTAAATAATTTGATCATACTGTCTAGAAAAAGAATAACTAATATCATGGGTTAACTTTAAGCATCATAAATAACTGTTATATATATATATAGTCCAAGCATTGCTAATGTCGGTCTATTTCATAATTGTGTGCTATTTGTCCAAAGAAGGCATCGGTAAAGACCCAAGTCATTTATTTGTCGCTTCCAGTCCATGATAGGGGAATAGACCCTGGACCATGTGCCTGCTTAATAATGGGATTTTTGCACCATCAGTGTGATCCCATTCGGGCTGAATATTTCTTCATTCCAGTGACTGACCTCTGTAAATTTGAAGTGTGGCAAGTCGGTCTCATATGATGCGAAACAAAATTTTCACTTCCATTCGATAATCTCATAAGCACACCAACATGTCTCGTAAATGAATTTCTTTAATATAAAAAAAGCCCACACATTAGTACTGCCATTACTCTATCTTATTCATTCTTTATCAAACCCTGCCTATACAATTCCGTAGTTTGACGTTGTGATCACTTGAGGCTGAAGTATACATATTTAAAGGTTATTGATTAATTTTATATTTAAATTCATAAATTAATGTGCTAATATCCAATTCTGGATAATTAAAATGCTCAATATGCCCTTTCCTTATGTTCCATCTGAAATATAAAATCTTTATTGATGTATAATGTCCTAATGCAATAAACTATTGCATAAACAAAATGTTGGTAATCTATTCCCAGGTTAAGTGATTGTTCATAAAAACTTATATATACTTGCATGTAACATCAGGCTGATGATAATTAGAATATTATTCAATTAAATTACTGGAATCCCTTTTTACTCCATTAGTGCAATAATAAAGAATTATTGGCATATCACTGAAACCGCACTATTAATAAATGTATTAAATAAAGTTATATTTGTTTTAATATATGTATAAGACCGTCCCATAAATAAATATATTTAAAAAAATAAAATATACTTGTTTTAATATACATATAAGACTATGAAATCTGTAAAGGTATTTGGTTGTAATGCGAAACTTATATTCCTATTTATTCAAATATTATATATTATAACGATCCAAACGAAGTGGTAGATCGCATCGCACCGCACCGCACTACCAAAGGGCGCCATCTAGGCATTTGAGCCTAGAAAAATTTATAGAGTAGGCAGATACGCGCTGTTAGGATTCCACTTTATTTACATATTTAGATCGTTAGCCCATTGTCACTAGCTCAGTGGAATAGCAGAGATTTAATAATATCATTTACTAGTATATAAAAGAATAAAGTAAGCCACTGCCAGTAATTATCATACAAACAGATTTATTTATGCACATATATATAAGGTTTAAAATTATTTTAGTGATTTACATTTAAACATTTAACATTATTTTTAACTTT
This sequence comes from Epiperipatus broadwayi, assembly GCA_028023455.1. Classification (NCBI taxonomy): domain Eukaryota; kingdom Metazoa; phylum Onychophora; class Udeonychophora; order Euonychophora; family Peripatidae; genus Epiperipatus; species Epiperipatus broadwayi. The sequence goes on along the minus strand of JAQFVV010012416.1, from coordinate 6,853,776 downwards.
GATTTTACTTTAATTTACATTAAGTTACTATTATATTATAAATTTACATTTTTAATCAAGTTCGCACAGATGGGCTTATCAACCTGTTTAATATGTTGCTATAGATCGGTTACATAGATTTCAACGGTCAAAAACATTTCAAAGTAAACATAAACGATCAAAATACAAAATTATTGATTACTGACAATTGCATAGGGAATTATAAGAAACCCTCTAGTATTCATCGTGAGATACTTGCATCGTCACCAATAACTTAAAAGACATCCGAATAAATACATTTTTAGATACTCACCGTAAGGTATCATTATTTATCGAATGTCTATATATTTTGATCAAATATGAAACGCAAAACATAGTTAACCGATAAACAATCCATGCAAGCGTCTATAAACAACTTAAATTTAATAGTTTTATTTAGGATCGAGCCTGAATCGACTACATAGATTTGCATTTAAAAATAAAATATTCTATCCCTACTTAACCTTAGGCAACACATTTCGCAATCAACTGGCGCCAATCCATCTGATACATTCATGTATTCAATGTAGCATGATACGACAACACAACAATATTGTCAGGAATGTACATCTGAACAATATGTAGAAATAGAAACGACATTGACTCTCCACCCACAGGGATGTGACATCTGTGGGCAAGTAGATCAATAAACTAAAAACTCCATAGGAATGGGCTGCGGTATTCTGCCGACTTACAAACCCATCCATAGGCAAACAGAGGGTGTGTGGCGTATATCTATAATCCTGCCCGTAGCAGATCTCATATTACACCTACTAATTGCATAAATATATCCAATCCATTGAACCAATTCAACTACGAAATGAACAACCCAAGATTACCCTCCCTTAATATATCTTTACAAATCGATACAGCCATTCACGCCCGACTTAAGTTTAACATTTTTTTATAATTTATTTAACGGAAAACAGAAATCATAATAAAACTTAAAGAACAAAATTAAATAAATAAATGGAAATGATTTTACAAATTAAATACATTAAATAAAATTATAACTAATTAATAAAATAATGTTGGTCAGATAGAATAATATTGAAATCATTTAAATCTGGAAAGTTTTTAATTTACTGTTCATAAATTTTAAAGTCTTACGGTTATTGAAATAGTTCATCTTCGTATATTCCTTGCCGTTTGCACGTGAATTCCCACGTCGTCCGAAGATTGGTATCCGGTTGATCGATTTATTTATCCTTTGGAGATTTTTTTTTTTTTTTTTTTAGTGTAATTGGTCTGCAATGAAGAAACGATGGCCCATTTTTCTTCCTTTCTTACAGAACTGAAGGGATTGAAGCTGTGCATCATTTTCAATCCCCTCAGCACTAACACCTAGCTGTTACATCGTCAATAATCAATCACTCCTCATTCATTAACTACCAAGCTTTCCAAAACCTGTCCTTTTTATATTAATGTCAAGGATTGAATTAACATTGCGTCATGGAGTGATGATTCTTTCGCTGAGGTCCGATTTCCCAAATGGATTTCTTTCATTGGCTAATCAGTTTCTATTGTTTTTTTTTTCTATCTGACTGAGGTTATTACATTTAAATGCTCAAGGCTGGTTTTAATTTAACTAATTAACAATCATTTCCATTTCTAATTAATTACCCTGTTTTCCAAATCAAAAATATATTTCAAGACAAATTTAAAGATATAATTTTATCTCCAAATCTTTTTTAAAATTTAGTTTTAAAAATACCTTTTTCTTTAATAAAAATTTTATTTTAATAATTTTTCATTATCTGTGCGACTTAATATATAAGAGTTTAAGACGATATTTTAATTTCAATTTTTAATTTTTAAAGAAAGTTTTTAAATGCGAACTTTTTATTTTAACTTGTTTAATAATATATATAAAAAAAAACAATGTAACGAACGTCTGTGCTCGTTACAATATATATATATATATCATCAAAACTACCCCAAATCTAAAATTAAACCAGACCAGAATAAAAATAATATTAAAACACAACCTAAGGTTTCACTGCTACAAGCAGACTTCTCAAGTGTAAAGAAATAAAAAAAAAACCACACATTATATATACTATTAAAAACTACCCACAAATTCATTCACTTCCCATCCACCCTTAATATTAAAAGAACTCTTAAATAAGTTAATTGCTTCAGAATAATAAATTTTCAATAATAAAGACTCTTTAATTCTTCTTTTGATTTCATTTCTCTCAAAGAAGACAACCTTAGCTTCATCAAAATCAATAGTGTGGCCTGTATCTTTTTCATGGACATACAAAGCAGAACTAAGATATCTATTTTTAACTCTACTTTTATGAACCTTTACTCTTTCATTTAAACTCAAACTACTCTGACCTATGTAAACCTTCTTACAAAATAAACAAGGAATAAAATATACCACACCAGGAATAGTCTTTCTATCAAAAACTTCTTTTGTATTATTTAATAAATTATTCAATGTAACACCCCTTTTCCAAGCAATTTTCTTATTTCCAAACAATTTACTATTTCTACACACAATTTTATAAGAAGACAATTTAAATGGCAAAGAAATAAAATCATATTTTTCTTTAACCTTTACATCCTTACAAATATTACTATTAAATAAAATACTTTTAACAAATTTATCAGAGTATCCAACACTCAAATAATCTTTATAAAATTGATATTTCTGAAACAAAGCTACCCCACTAGAATTATTTAATTTAATATCCCTATGACAATAATTCCTTAAAGCAGCTACTTTATGAGATACAGACTGATAGCTATCAGGTTTAATTATAGATCTTAATTCTTTACTTTTAACTAAATGACTGCACAATAAACAATTAGTTTCTATATTTCTAATCACCAAAAGATCTAAAAATTTTAACTTACCAAAATATAACCCCCCTCCTTCTAACACAAATTTTATAGAAGGATCAAAACAATTAAACTCATTTACAAATTCCTTCAATTTATCATTCTCAACAACAAATAAACAATCATCAACATATCTGACAAATAATTTTACATATAAACAATTCTTTTTAATAATAATTTCCTCTTCCATAAAACTAATATAAACTGAACATACTAAAGGAGAAATAATATAACCTATTATCCACCCATCCTTAATCTTATAAAAATTACCTTTATAAGTAAAATACATAGAATCTTCCAATAACAAAAGCAAATCTTTAATTACCTTAATTTTATTTTTTGATAAAGAACTTTTCTTAATCAATACAGACAAAAGAACATCAATACTGCTTAACCTATTAACAGACTGATACATATTTTCAATATCTAAACTTCCAAATACCCAACTACTTTCCATTTTAAAATTATTAATCTTATCAAAAGCCTCAAAAGAAGAAGAAACTGTGTACTGACCAAAATCAACAAATTGTTTTAAAAAATTATTCAAGAATCTAGAAATACCCTCTACAACACTACCTGTAAAATCAAAAATAAATCTTAAAGGAAAACCATCTTTATGAGTTTTAATATTCACAAACATCTTAGCTGATGTAAAATCATTAGGATAGCATTTTAAATAATCTACTCTATTAAAAATTTTTAAATTAACCATTTTCTTCATAATATCTATCAATTTTCTTTTAATCAAATTACCTGGATTTTTATCTAACAACATATATTTACCATTATTTAATTCTCTATCCATTTTCTCTTTGAAATCATCTATATATATATATATATTAATGCATAATATGCATATTATTAACCAGTATTTAAAATCTTACTCTTGAGTCATTGCTTATACTATTGATTATGCTTTCCCACACACATATCTCTATGCACATTAGGTTTATATGTACCCAGAAGACATAAACAATTTACTATCAATAACTATTACATAAATATGGCCAGTTGCCCAATTAGAGTCTTTTTGTTTTACCACTGAGCTGCTGGCTGGAGATAATTGAATATGACTTGTATCATAAGTAAGAAGACCTAGGTTTGAACCTGTAGGGCAGAGTTAGAAAGTGTCACTGACTTATGTATCTTATACATGATCTGACTCGAGGTACTCAGGCTGGAATTCCAGGTCTGGTTGTATGAATTATGCAAACTGACTGGTATACTATTTATATATAATTTAATATAATTTTCTTTGTTTTTTTTTTACTATAATGTTAAAAGTGAATAGAGAAAAGTGTATTGAATGATATTATATATATATGCTTATGATTATGGTGCTGAATTGTATATACATTGCAAAGAAAACATGGTTAAATAAATTCACATTTGAGAGTATGATATTTAGATAGACAAAATGGCTACCACCATAATGAAATTTATAAATTTAATAAGTTTGTGAATTTGAAAGTTTTTATCATTTGCTTGATTATATTTTTTTGTTTATTTATGTATTTTTTGGATAGTGTATAATTGATGTTATATATATATATATATATATATATATATATATATATATATATACACACACACAGAATATATCATGTGTTTATTCTATAGTGTTAAATTTTTATAAAAATATTTTCACTATACAAGTACTTTTAAATATTCTGATAATAAATTAAAACATACCAATCATAGTTTGTGCAGGAATAGTTCCACCATATTCTTTTGGTAAAACATCTAAAGGTATATTATCTTCAAAATCAGCAAATCTTCCTACATGAACCTGGTAATATAAATATTTATAAATATATACATATATAAAATTGTGCTTATATATGTGTGTGTGCTTAAATTTAAATAATGTACATTAACCACTCTCAATTAAGTTTGAACAAACTAGTCACTGAATTCACTGGCAATATTTATTTACCAATTATGACATCTCTGAAACAGAACTAACCAATCACTTCTAATAATACATATATTTGAAGAAAGACATTCTTAAATCAATTATCAAATAAAATACAGTTATTTCCCCAATATAATGTACATAGTATTTTATCTACAAATTTCAAACTTAAGCTTGATTACATTTTCACAAAAATATAGATTCCACATTAAAGTTGTATTGGCTTATTTATTTTTTAAGTACATTACCGTATGCTAAGAAAACTTTCTTTATAATGATACTCATAGGTGAGATGATTTAATTAAATCAAAGACATATTAAATTGATTGCAAGTATCTCCTATGGTAATATAAAAAATCCATTTATCCTAACATATTCTCTGGACCTAAACATTCTATCCACTTCAAAAATATTTGTATACTGCAACATTGATTGAAACTTTCATTCATCATTTCCAAAATACTTTCCCTTCTAAACAATACCGTATTTTAGTTATATGTTGATTTTACATATAACTTTTTTCAATAAGTACATAGTAGATATATGATGGACTAGTCACAGAGAAATAACATCTGACAGCCATACTTACAATATTGGATTTGAATTTCAGATTGAATAAATTTGTTTTCAATATGCTTAAATTTTTTTTAGGTAACTGTAGTCAACCCAATTGATTATTCAATATTGGTCACTAATAAAAACTATAGACAAAAACTCATATACTGTTGGAAAAACCTTTTTCTTGCATTGAGCTATTTAATTTAAAAAAGACAATTTTATCTACCTACTAAATAGATGTATTACATTTATTCTAATCCTATATACCATTAGAATCACTGTGAATATTCATTTTTTCTTTATTAACAATAAACCAACTTCAAACTGCTTCTGTACAAGTACTATTGAAATTTAATCAGATAATTTACCCATAATGCTTCATACTTTGAAAACAATAACAATTGTTTGCTGCTCTTTTTTTTATTCATAGTAAATGGTATAAAATCTTTAATAATAATCAGGATTATTCACACCCAAATAACATATCTGTCATCCATATCTACAATATTGAATTTGAATTCTGGCAAAACTCTCCATACAGTAATGCCATTCAGTGCAAGCCAGAGTAATCAATGGATGCAAGGAGGTTTATGCACAAAATCTGTCTAGTGCCCAATCCAATATCCACAGACTAGTTTTTAGCTTGTGGTTTCATCAGTGAGGAACCTTGGATCTGAGAGTACTGTACCTTGGATCTGAATGCCTACTCATCCAATACCCCCCCAACTAGTTTCTAGCTTGTTGCTTTCATGCATCTGCAGTACTCTCAGATCCAAGGATCCTCACTGATGAAATCCATAAGCTAGAAACTAGTCTGGGGATATAAGATGAGTAGGTATGCACACATTTTTTTGCATTCATTGATTACTCTGGCTTGCACTGAGTGGCACTACTGTATGGAGAGTTTTTCCTGTTTTAACAACTTGAGCAAGCATAAGAAATGATTATCATGTGATGCTTAGTGATTTAATTTGAATTCAGATTGAATAAATTTGTTTTCAATATGCTAAATTTTTTTTAGGTAACTGTAATCAGCCCAATTGATTATCCAACATTGGTCACCAATAGAAACTATAGAAAAAAACTCATATACTGTTGGAAAAACCTTTTCCTTACACTGAGCTATTTATTTTTAAAGCACAATTTTATTTACCTACTAAGCAGATATGTTATATTTATTCCAATCCTATATATTCTTAGAATCATGGTGAATATTCATTCTTCCTTCAGTAACAATAAACCAACTTCAAACTGCTCTGTACAAGTATCTATTGAAATTTAATCAGATAATTTACCCATAATGCTTCATACTTTGAAAACAATAACAATTGTTTGTTGACCATTTTTATTTTATAGTAAAACGTATAAAACCTTTAATACTATTCATGATTATTCATATATATTTTTTTCTAAAGATATTATGTTGAAAACATAAGATTCTTTTATTTCTATTAGCTTTAGTTTTCATAAGCCAAAGGCAGGTAATTTTCCTTTATTTTTACTTTTATTCTATAATGTCATTCTGTATATTATTGAGAAACTGCTAGTTAATATTTTTTACTTTTTGAATATTTTTTTCTCAATGCTTTAGCTAATTTTTCTACTTACACTACTTTATGCTATCTTGTGTAAGCTATAAAATAATAATCAATAATAGTGAGAATAGAAGAATTTATATGTGTAAGCTAAGATCTGATGATGTATTATGTGACGTTTTTGTTTCAATACTGCTGCTAAATGATATTTAATGTAATTTTAAACAGTAGGATTTATACCCTATGTACATATTCTGTGTTATGAATATAGAGGATATTCTTGAACCAAAGCACAAAATAGAGACTTTTGAAAAGATAAGAGTGGCACCTTATCTTTTGTACTTAAATAGGGTATATATCCCTGTTGTTTAATATGACATTTTATTTGTAAAAAAATGAGTTCTTGTACACAGCCTGATACAATATAAGATAAAAAGGTCAATACCAACAAAAGTTGTCCCTTACAAAAGAAATTCCAGTGAAATAGAAGGCAACATACATCAAGCTTAAAAATTGATAGGTGGTGAAGTTTTGCCTGTTTTATTATCCTTATTTTATTCTTAAGGTAAGAATATCTAAATACTCATTTATCAAATACAGTTAGTTAGTATGATTATAATTTTTTTCAATAGAAAGAAAAACCTTAAGCCTAATAAAAAAATTTAAAAAAATATTTGCATTACCCCAATAGACGCACCACCATGAGTTAAAATACATTTTCACATATCTCTGTGATACCCATGCTGCATTATCCATACTAAAACAACATATTTTAATGACTAAAATAAATTACTGGAAAACTTATAGCCTTCCCCTAAAACTGAGCACTAATTAATAATTCAATATTTTCCTTAAATTCTGATATCTAGAGCCCTAATTATTATCCTGACCTTTCTTATCAAGATTTCAAAAGCTTTGCTGACTGTAGCTTCTTAGCTAAAAAATGTTTTCTGCCAATATTAACTTGTTCTCTATGTCAGAAAGAGGAATAAAATATCTAACTCTTTCTCTTTCAGAGCCCATCACTTCAAAAACATGGAACCTTTATTACATCTATCATTAAATGGCAAAAGGAATCTACACTAGAATTGGAGTAACTATTTTTATTCTATTTACTCTTTGATTTCTTAGATGCCATTTCTGCTTCAGTCCAATGTCTTAAAAACTGCAATCACTTTCTACAGCAAAATAAATAAAAATTAAAGATTACAGATCAAACCCTTGCACTTTTAGACATGTCCACTTGCCACTAAAATTAGGATATGATCTTTGCTTTAATACCCAATATTTATCATTAACCATACAGTTCATCATGTAAAAATTAATATATAATAAGACATCCACCCAATTGAATACAAAATCATAAAAACCATTTTAAATATGACAGCATATTTTATGTCCTAATTAATTATCTACCACTTATATATAATTTTTTTAGAAACTGATTTTAGTAAATATTTATATGTATATAGATATGTATTATTAAGCCACTTGATCCCAACTAAAGTGCAACATACATTTAAATGACAGGTACTATATACTTAAACCAATATAAACCATGTAATCACATATTTCACCAAAATAGATTACGTTAAAAGTAGAATGAAAAATCCAAAGCCTATTAGAATTTTTAAAAATGTTCGTTTTCTTAACAGATATTTGAATGTTAGATTATATTTTCAGGTGTAAGTTCTAATACCCTTTGGCATCTTTATATCCTGATGAAGTAAATTAAAGCAAGTAGATTAAAAGTGAAAAAAAAAAAACCCAATAAAAAATATATTAAACTTTTATTGAAAGATGTGATTAAAATAAATGAAGAAACACCTTGTTTTTTCATGTAACGACAACAACAATAAAAAGAGATCGTAAAGATAAATTGTTAGGTTTATTATTGCCCAGACACTCATCAACAAGGCCAATCTTGTATTCAGAATAACTTTCTAAATTATTATTAATATTGAAAACTTTAGAGTTATAATTTAAAAAATAAAAGGGGTTATTATTATTGGGTTTTTTTATAGATTATTTTTAATATACATATATTATGAAAAAAAAACGACTGTAGTAAGTGTAATCATTTTTATTCACACACATGTATTTTACTAATTGTATTTACTATATGTATTTTAATAATTATATTTATTGTAATGTAATGTAAATAATGCTCATTGGGGGAGTTGCTGTAGGGACATTGGTCATGAAAGGGTACAAATAATAAAGTTATGGAAGAATAAATATGAAAAAAGTGATTATATAAAAAGTGGATTATTGGTTTTTATGCTGGGTTTGGGAAAAGATAAGGGGGATTTAGATATAAAGGCCATAGAGTTGACAAAGATTATGTTGTGGAAATGGGATGGAGCAGAATATGGAAAACGTAGAGTGGGGAATGGAAAATAAAGTGGCTAACAGGTTTCTCTGGGTATAATTACTGAAGATTCCTCACTTCATTTAAGGAGAAGCCACAGTACATCACATCAAATCTCATGTGATTGTGTAAAAAGAAACATCTTGAAAAGATTCCACTAAAAAGAATGAAAGCTGGATTCATGTATTAAATAACTTTTTTATTTACAGTTGTCTAATTAAATTTTGTTTTAAATTGATAATTTTCAATTTTATATATAGAAGGCAACATTATGGACAAATTTTATCATTGAAATTTGATCATTTAAAGTATGATTACTGAAAATAGAAAACAATAAATGAGGATAGAAAAAGATAAATATGACTATGAAAATGTATTTTTGGAGATAATTTAAAAGGAAGTGGTCAGAAATGTAGATATAAAAAACAAAGGTAGTTGTGGAGGGACCATACTACTGCTGAGTCACTTGCAAGCTGCGAGCCAGTTGTTGATGGTGGTGCAGCACCATCTACTGGTGGTAGTACAGTCCATCCACAACTACTGAAACAAATTATTTAATGGGAAAATTAGAAAACACAATAGAAATTAAATTGAAAATGTGTTTATAAGTAGAATGATAGATTTTGGAAAAAGTGGGGATGAAAAAAAATTGAAAGTTTATTTGGTACTTGTGTATTAATCCTGCAATGTAGTAGAGATGGTACACCTTTTGACATTCATGATGAATATCTAACTTTGCAATCCCATCAAATAAACACTGTGATCTCATCTGATATCAGTCAATAATGTGATAAATTTACACTTTCATTGATTGTCCAAATTTTGTTTGGACAAATTCTTCTCAAAGTTTTTTTTACTCCAATTCTGATTTATTTTTTCCAATTTTCTGATTAATACTACATTTTTTTTAAACAGTACAAAATGTTGAACATTTGAAGTTTCCCCACTACTGAGATCAATACAGTCAAGTACATCCATACTTCAGACAAACAATAGCATTGTGCTATTTGAGGATGTAATAATAAAATAGGTCTTCATAGGTTGGACAGTTCCAAAATTCCATTTTTGATGGCAATCCAATTTATTTACATCTGGGCTCATAAATTAACATCCACAGAATGGGGAAAAACAGAGCTTGCTTTAGCAGGCAAAAATGTAAAATTAGTGGCCCTAACAAAATTATTAAAATTGATGAAAGCTTTTTGCACAAAAATGAAAAAATAAACAAGCCAGACAAATTCTTCTGGAACAGGGAGACCAACAAGCATCATAACAATTCATGATAGAACAACAGCAACTCTGATGTAAGTCATCAAAGAAAATATGGAAGAGGAATTGACAATTTATTCAGACTGTTGGAAAGACTATAAAACTTCTGAATTATTAGCTGCTGATTATTGACCACTTTCATGTGAATCATATTGGATGACATAAAAAAAATTAGTTCATCACATTGAAGAAATAATAAAAGTGTAGTAATCAATTTTTTATTTTGGTTTTGAAAAAAATACATTTACTACTTATTATCATTTCTGGTGAAGATTCCATGCAGGCATTATATTGCACAATCATGTGTTAAATAAGTTTCCATTTGGGGAAAAATAAAAAAAAATAGTTTTAGTCTTCATTTTAAAAAAAATTTACTTTTAGTCTCCATTTTAAACAAAATTTTATCCACTTAAAGTAAAGTAGATCAGACAAATTGATTATTTCATGGAGGTAAAACTCTCCATACAATAGTGCCACTCAGTGCAAGCCAGAATAATCAATGGATGCAGAAATATTTATGCATAAAATCCCTATCTAGTGCCTAATCATCCAATATCCCCAGACTAGTTTCTAGCTTGTGGCTTTTGTCAGTGAGGAGCTTTGGATCTAAGATCACTGCATATCTTAGTATCCTCAGACTAGTTTCTAGCTTGTGATTTTCATCAATGAGGAGTCTTAGATATGGTATGACTGCACCTAGATCTTAGAAGCAGTGATCTCAGATCCAAGGCTTCTCACTGATAAAGTCTAGATGCAGTGACCACATATCCAAGGTTTCTTATTGATGAAGCTACAAGCTAGAAAGTAGTATGTGGATATTGAATAAGTAGGCAGTAGATAGGGATTTTATGCACAAATCTCTGGTTTGCACTGAAAGATGCTACTGTATGGAGAGTTTCATCTCTGTAAAAACAACTTGTGTAAGCATAAAATGTGGTCATGTGATGATTATTTCATTATGATAATTCCTGTTATACATTACACAGAAAGTACCTTATGTGTATTTTTTTAGTATTTTGTAATTTAGTGATTGTTTTGTCTGGATTTAAAGTAACATTTGGGAATTATATAAAACTTTTTCAGATTTATTTTTGTGTGAAATTCATATTATTAGTATTATTAGAAATTACTATTCTTAGTATTATTAGATTTAGTCTGATGCAATTACTACATGTATTAGAACTGCTATGTCTTTTCACATACATATTAAGACTGCTGATAACTTTGTAAACCTTGTGAAAATACCATGTACACATGGTCTGTTTTGATGAATTTATCAAGTTTGTACAAGATCCAAGTATACACATTATTTGGTCTTATCATAAGATTAGAAAGTTATCAACAGATTTATATGAATGTGAAAAGGCATAGCAGGTCTAATACATTGCAAGTCTAATACATAAGTTAACATTTAATTTAATGTAAAGTCTTTGATCTAAAGTGTAACTATATTAATATCCAACACCAGATGACACAACTAGATCCATAGCCTAGAATATGAGCATTTGGATAAAGGTCTACACAGCTACACTATTAATCATAGACATTTACCATTGCCTCTAGGTAATTAGAGATATTAATTGGGTGAGCAGATAGCAGTAAAGAAGTGCTAAAACTGATCTAATAATAAAACAAAACAAAGTTTATTAATCATTCAATATAGTACAGTTCAAGTACAAACTGAAATTGCCCCTTTATATATTTTGCATTTGACATCTGGAAGCCTTTAAATATTAAATCTCACACAAATATATTTTATAATGTAATATATTTGAAGGAAGACAGGTACTATATTATTTATCTGATTCTGTTAGATATCTGTTATAAGTTAAGAAGTGCACACTTCACTTTTGCATAAAATCACAACCAAGAACAAAACATCTTGAAATTAAGTATAAAGGTTTACAATGCATAGGTCACTATAAAATTCAGACCTATACATTATGCATTTGATACATACACCATGTTAAAATAAAACAACAATAAATAGCTTCTAACAACTCATGTACAAGGTAAAATAAAATTCATGGGGAGAAATGTTCCTGAAATTGAAGCAAAATAAAAATTATCAATTAGTACCTCAAACAGAAATAATATATTATGGAGATGCAAGTAAACATATACAAATTTTGCTTGTGACTAATATCTACAGGATTGCTAAAAATACATGCACAAATATGTATTAATCTTTAATTTCAGATACAGATGTGAAATAAAAAAGTAAATAGGGAAAACTGCCTACATATGTAACCACAATAAAACCATTTTACTAAATTAATGATATATGCACAAATCACATTACACACACATCTTGGCTTACATTAATGGTTTTTGAATATCTTCAGAGATACACTTTTTAAAACCAAATTTTAATTATTTAAAATAATTATTTTTTTTTATTTTTCAAAGAAATTTTTCTTTAGGAGAAAGGTGATCTAAATTTTAATTACCAAATCACAGAAGTAAATTTAAAACTCTTTAGGACAAAAAATAAATATTTTAAAAAACAATATTGATTCTCTTTTATTTCAAATATTTTAAAATATAGACTATTTCACTTGACTAAATTTTTAAAGAAATAGCATCTGCATCTTTAAAATAAAAATATTTAAAAGCATATCAAGATATATAAAGTCAAAGTCTAAACTAAGTTAAATGTTATAAAATACAGGTATTAAAAAGTATGTTAATGTAAAAAGTAAGCAAAACAAATACATAAAATTGTAGAAATTACATTATAAGTTGCCCAATATTTCTAAATATTTTTGGTTTGTAGGTAACAAAAGTTTAAAAGATTATCAAATAGTTCATAAAGCAAATGAATGGGTTGCCTTAAATCCAAGATATGACTAAGGGAATATTTTTTTTTTATAAAATGGAATTATATTTACATATTTACGTATTTGAAAAGAGATTTTTGGTGGTTTACAAGTAAAGAATTTCATTTTTAAGTTTAATTTCTTAAGCCACTATTATGTTTGTGTTTTCCAAGTAGAGTTTGTCTTAAAAATCTATTCTCTTTCACAGTTGATAATTATGTCTGTTTTAACTGCAATTTAACATACATGAAGCCCATGGCAGTGTTGGATAAAATTCAGCAAGCTCAATTAAACATCTTAAATGCTATAGGCTCAATGCTGAAAGTAAAGTTTCTTTGTAGAAATTAGCAGTGCATCTTGACCCTTTCAGTTACTTGAAGAGGTTCTGTGTACTTTACATTGAGCAGACAAAAAGCAAAGATCAAAAAGCAAAATTGTTTTCCACACTGGCCTATTTACATCATTATCATCTTTGCAAAATACAATTTTTGGAATTACAAGCCAACAACTACTTTAATTACTCATGTTCACAAAATTCTCCAGCATGTTTATAGATTACTCTTAGACACCTTAATCCCTCAAATATGTTTAATTGAAATTTAAAATATTTCCAAAACATAAAACAAAGCTTAAAAGAAATCAGTTTTCCAAGCACTTTAAGTAATAAAAAGATAAGCTATTAGAGCTAAAAAAAAATTTAATTTGTTAAGCTTTCTATAACATAAAATATATTTTTAAAACCTTTTTTAAAATAAATGTAGTTTTTATCTTTTTTAAAACTAAATTTAAAATTGGCTTAATTTTATTATAAACTCAGACCTTTATTAATGTGTGTGTCCATAATACAATTCTATATTTAAAAAAAGTCCAATTTATGAAACCTGAATTTGATTTACAATTTCCAACTACTATATTTGAAAAAATAAATTATAGAATTAGATAATTACTATCTATCTCAATGTTTAAACAAATTGTTAATCAATATTTATTTATTTTAGTTTAAAACACTTAACACTCTCTTTTAAAAAAATGAAATACACTTTTAGCAAAATCTCAGTGATAGTAGCACCATCTATTGTAAACTTGCAAAGTTAATGGTTTTTAAGATAGCAAATTACTAATTCCCATGACCAAACCAGTTTTTATCTTTTGTCTTTATAGATAAGTTTTTCACTGCAAAATTGAAAATTCAGAAAATAACCTGGAGATGAGGATTAATAAAATATACTATCATCTAGTAACCACCAATCACACAAACTTACAATGATTAGAATCAGAATAAGAGAAAGAGAAAAACCTCTTGTCTTTAAATGTAGTGAATTTCTGGATGTTAACATTTTTGTTAAAGTGCTAGTTGGAATAACTAGTTAAGAGGATAATACAAGTGTCAGAGATATGAGTTTTTAATGCTCTAGATAAGATAAACATTTTATTTCTGCTTTTTTCATCACCAAAGAGGAGTAACTGAGCTAAGTAAATGAATGAACATGCATACTTATGGATAAAATATATTTTAAATCCTGTAAATTCAAAATGATAAAAATAATTATGCAGTAACATGATATAGTAGCATTAGATTGGATCCATTCCCTCCATAAATCATGCAATGCCTTAAGGATTTTTTACCCTATCATTATCAATAGTTTGTCTTTGATTTCTTTTTGTTTAAAACTTTACTTATAGCATGCCAATTATGAAGACATCATTGATAAAAGCAAAACTAGGAATTGGTCCGGGAGTGGAATTTAATGTTTTACCATTTGGTATCTAGGGATCATTCAAGATAATAATAAGTGGTATTAGAATTGTAGGAAGACTGCTCTTGATTTAATACAACACATGTTTGTAAATTAACATTTTTACATAAAAGCAGCTTACATTTTTTTGTATTTTTGCAGAAGTTTGGTAATTATGGAGAAATTTTCAAATGATTGTTAGCAATAAAAACCTAGATTATTTAATAATCATTTTAATTGAAAAACATCAAAATATTTAATAAAGTAGGAGAATTTAACATTTAGCATTTATCTGTAATGAAATAAATAAAGTGGATTAAAAATAATTGTAGTCAAGCATTGGTGACCAAGTGGTCAGCACAGCTGTCTTACAAGCAGTTCTACCAGGTTTGTGGGTTTGCTTCTTGGCTGATGCTTTGACACATGAAGAAAAAAAAAATATAACTGTAAATAAAAAACTTTCCTGATTAATTTTTATCAGTTTTTAACCTGCAATAGCTACAATGTCATTTTGTAATGTAATGGTTTTAGCACGTGTTACTGCTTCTAAAAAAAGTATTACTTTACGATATAATTAGGATTAAAAATTCGATTTTTTTGTTATTATAAGCATTATTCATAATATATAATATAGTATTTATATAAAAAGAGTAAAAAAACCCATAAATGGCAGTAAATAGAAAAATTACTTTTATTTATACAGTTCCCAACTAGTATGGTGTGATTACGTTCTTTTAGTAAAATTATGATGACAATATAATAAAATAAATTTGATTTTTTCCCTGAAAGCCAAGTATTATAATATTTGTATAAAACAACTTGAAGAAAATAACCATATATTTTTTTAAAAAAAGGGAAAAATAAAATTACTTACATTTAGTAAAATAGGATTTGTGTTTTTGACCTAAGAAAAACTGTTATGTCATCCACATAGGTTATGTAGAAAAGATAAATAATCACCAATAGACATATTTCGTGCTGAACCAGCACTCATCAGTTGGATTAGATTATCATTTCCAACACACATATATAATCAGTGCTCAGTTTATATTAAGATAGCAAAGCTTTATACTTTAATGGATAGACTTCAATCTACTCCAACCTCCAACTCTTCAGCCATCCATAACCATTGAAAATCTGATCATCTGATGACAATAGCACTGATTTTATATATATATGGGAGATGATAATTTGGACCCACGGATGAATACCAGTTCAGGACGAAATACCTATATTGGTGATTATTTATTTTTTCTACATGTGTGTGGTCATGTTTATCAGTAGTATGAGATAATGTGGATAGTTGAAGATTGCTTGAAAGTCTGAATTCAAATCCTCTATATTTACATTTATAAAAATAGGATTTGTATTTTTGACCCCCAAAAAACTGTTATGTTATTCATGTAGGTTATGTATTGTATATTTTTTTTTATGGAATATCTTTTAATTTTTTTGAGTTTTTCTTTTCATCTAAGTAATCCAGGAATGTAACCAGCAATACAAAAATAGCTTAAAGGGAAAATTGAACACCTGAGCAATTCTTTTGGAAAATCATTATTATTTATTCTACTAATGACAAGAATATCTTACTATTTACAAATAATTATATATATATATATATATATATATATATATATATATATATATATATATATATATATATATATATATATATATATATATATATATATATATATATATATATAAATAAGCCTTTCCAGTTTACATAATATCATGGGGAGGAAATTGCTCAGGAGAAAAAAAATAGTATCTATCTCAATTAAATAATTACAATAACCTCTATTACAAAATGGTTTAGGTTTTCACTCAATATATGTCTTTCATATTTTAAAAACTATAAATATAAATTCTTCATGTGCAATTTTTTTTCCAAAATTAGATGCCATATTTAAATTATTCCAACAGACAGGCCGCCATCTATGACTATTTTCTCAAGATCTTTGTTTTCATCACTACTTAGTCATTGATAACTATATCTACTCTTTATTATGCTCATCTATGAATAATAATAGTGGACAGACAACTCTAAATATAAATAATAAGCAGATAATCTGCAAATTCAAGTGTTGGTCTTTTAAAATAAATTATTTTGATTTTTTAATAAAATTAAATTTGCAATCATTACCAACATTACATTTTTATAAATATAAAAGACTCTGTAAAAATGCTGATTCTCAATGTGGGTTGTCATGGAGATGCAGAATCTCAATTTCGCTTATTTTTTTGAATGTCAATCTTTTAAAAACATACACTTAGAAATTCAAAGACTATTCCGAACTCCCAATTGCAATGCACAAATCTTATTTAAATTGTTTTCAAAGGGAATATTCCCTGAAATTAGGATTTTGGCATTTATTCTATATATAAAATGCACTTTTTTATATAATTATACATGCTAGAAAACGTAGCTTCTGGATTAAATTAGAGTTAGTCAGAGCAAGGGATGAAAAGATTTCCACATACGATATTTAGTCTGATAATTGGCCCATAATAAAGCATTTTCTAAGACAGTAATATGATATCTCCATTTATTAAAAGTATTACTAAGAATAAATGGTTTTCTTATTTTTGAAAATATATAATATATATTATTATATGTAATTTCATATACCATTAATTGTAAGGTTATTTTAGGTTCTATTGCTATCCGAATTATGTTATATTAAAAAAATTATGTAACATTTAAGCAATAAAATTCTTTGAAACAAATTTATTTATATTTAGACTACATCTGCATATGATACCACTAAACTTCCAAAAAAGTGGCATAAAACGTACATTCTATGAGTTAAATTCAAATTAATTTGATTTTTGAAAAGTATAGATATAACTAAAAAGGTTCTGAAATGGACAGCTGTTCAATTTTAAAAATATTTCCAAATTAAGGGATATAAATTTCTGGATGCATTACATAATGATTGTAGCTGTTAAGGGTTAATCTCTTTTTAAATCCTTTTGATTTACTTGCTCATATCTAATATTTAAAGACTTAAAAAAATTAATCACTTACTCGTGAGCTTATTTTTGCTGAAGATAGTTTCTTATATAATTCGATCAGTGGCACAACGTAGGATGGAGGATCATTTATATATATTCCTTTTAGTCTAACAGGCACTGCTTTCTGATAAATATATATAAAATGTTCTTTTATTAATACAGTTTGTTTTTTAATGTCTTTTATGCAGTCAACCCAAATACATACAAACACACACACACACACATATATATATATATGTAAAGTATAATAATGCTCAAAGCTAAATGAGTTTAGTCAATACTTAGACAATCTCAATATAGATAACAATCAACAATTTCAAACTGTTGTCAAGGCAATCTCTTTTTAACAATAATATTGTTAAAAAGAAATTGCATTGGTAACAGTTTGAGATTGTTGATTATTATCTATATTGATATTAATTTTTAAAAAGAGGCTACCTTGACAACAGTTTGAGATTGCTGATTGTTATCAATATTGAGATTGTCTAAGTGTTAATTGGTTTCTAATGGTTATATATATATATATATTGAGAATAATTATTTCTAATATTTTTTGTTCAAAATGACAATTATTAAACTTATTAAAAAGTTACATTCATTAAATTATAATATAAATTCCAAACATTATAATAAGAATAGTTTGTTAGGGGTAGTTATAAAAAAGAGTGAGAAGTATAAAGAAAAAAAAGAATAAAATAAATTTTTGTCTCTCTTCAATAGTTTTATTTATCAATATGTTTATCAATTTTAAAAAAGAAAAAAGCAATATGCTGTTTTTTAATTAATTAAGATAGATTTACTTTTTTCTAATTCTCTAAAAAGGATAATTTTGAGATTGGATGGATAAGAGGATATTTAAAAAAATAAAGTAGGGGCAGGTTAAAGCATTAGATTTCAGTGCTTAATCAGCAATAGTCAGTCTTGATTCAGTAATTGAGAAGAGAATAGCAGTAGCAGTTCATCTAATAAAAGAACAGTGAGATTAACCTTCCAGTCTGACATAAGACTACATTCACTACTAGTTTTAAAATGACTTTTGAAATGGATATAGTAAAAACTACATACTAAGCTTTAGCTAAAACTTGAGCATCCACAATTCAACATGAAACTTCATTCATTAAAAAAATATAGAATATCCCTGGAAAAATTTGCAACAAGCTTTGTGCATCTATCCAAATTTATGACTGTCTCAACCTGTGTTAATCTGGTCAGAAAGTCTATTTTAAAAATTACTATATTGTAAAATGGATAAATTTAGTTTATGGTAATCTGATTTCGAAATCTGTGTTACTCTGAAAACTATTATATTGTAAAGTGGATAAATTTAATGTGTATTATCCTAGAAATTATTATTAAATATTACATTTTAAATTGAAATCTTGAAGTTACAAAAAGAAGTCAATGGTAAAAATTTTAATGGGAATAATGAATAAATTCAACTTGTGCTAACTTATTCTAAAAATTATTCCTACAATTTTAATCTGAATTTTTGAAGAAACAAGAAGGAAATAATAACCTGAAAAGAAATTTTAAATTATAACTACAAAAAAAAAGTAAAATAATAAAATTAATGATATTAAGATAATGTAGTGTGCACTTCTACATTTAAAAATATTTTTTAATATATGTTAATTGATAGTAATGATAAGTAATTATTGGTAGTAATGAATAGTTTTGATATAAGTCCTTTTGTTGAAACATGTTTTATTCATTTTCCTTCTTAAAATGTAAAAGCATACAGGACTATTTTTGTAAAAAAGGGTGGGTGGGGAAATTATAGCTAATCTTAATTTTTTATTTTGAAATATGGTTTTAGATTTAATAATTAAAAAAGGAGGTTTTAGCTAATTTATTTTTATTTTTCTGTTAAAGTAAATGTTAGTGAATTATGTAATAAGAATCAACATAAAATAATCTGTTTTATGAAATTATATTTCTTATATAGAAAATGTAATAATTGTTAAAAAAATTATAGATTTTGAAATTATTTTTTTGTGTTAATGTCTTTATCACTTCAGCTATCTGTTCTCTAAATTGGCAAGGTGTATGACTTGATTTTATTGTAGCATTGTGCTTAAGGGATTTGTAAAATGATCCCAGTAAAACTTTAAACTAGATTAATCATATACATTTATATTTTCTTTATTCACAGTCATAGTCCCTAGGATTTTTGATTCTGAACTAGCACTAAAGCAATAATCATTAATTTTTTTGTTTGGACATTCAAATAATTCTCAGGATAATACAATAATTTCACCTTTAAATTTCATCCACTGCACTTTATATAGTTTGAAAATTATTTAATAGCTGGCCAAAACACTCATGGTATTATATTACCAGAGCATCAGCATATATTAGGATCCTGCATTTTTTATTATGATAGATATTTTAGCATGTATTTATATTATGCCCTAAATTTTGCACTGGCTTGATAATTAGCTTACATGCTGATATTAAACCTTCACATCCAGTTACAAGGATTGACTGTTGATTCATGTTTAATGCTGGTGATGTAACATTATTATTATTATTATTATTTTATTTTCTGTAGATTTTCTCCTGCTTCTTTTATATTCATTGATGACTACTCATTGACAATGTTCATTGAGATGATTGGCATCCTCAATATTTACTAATTTCAGTCATTCCATTACTATATCTATAAATTAAAATCATAATGCAAGATAAAACCATGTAGTAATATGATTCCATAGTGGTGTGTTGTATTTTAGCAAAAAATCATGATATATTGGTAGTATATATTATCCTAGTTAAAAGCAAAAGCTAGCCATAGTTGACATAAAGTTCAGAACAGGTCTATTATCAAATGTATACAATTTTATAAAAAAGTTGTTTGATTAAAAAGTTGACCTCGGATATTTTATGAATTTCAGGGTATGATTTTGATAATATAAAAGGATTAAAATGGATATATGGGTACCAGTATAAGACTCTTCTCTGACAAAAATACTATTCAGAAACAAGTAGATATATAACTACCATTTAATGTTCATTAATCAGTCTAGCTTACAGTAGGTGATTTTGGGATTAAATAAACTTCTAAAAGCATATGCTAAATGTAAACAAAAAAAAAATGTGTTTTGAAAGCTGGTATTCTAGACAAAAAAATAAAATATTTTACAGTAAGATAAAACAGATGCCATTAAAATATGTAGTTATTGAAATAGGATCAGATATATATAACTATGCAAACATTTTTTATTTTGAATATAAAAGTGTTTGGTAACAAAAGTACATTTAATGTTCTTAATATTTTGTCCATGAGAGAAGCAATATCATTCCATTCAGTTCATGCAACTTAGTTATACTAGATTCAAAATTAATGTTTTCAAATTTCATGCTAGTATTTCAATAATTTAAAAACATTAAGGATGGTTTCTCTCTCTCTCTGTGTGTGTGTATGCAGGTGTATTAGAGTTTATAGCTTTTTAGTAATGAAAGCTTAAAGCAAAAAACTAATCTGGGAATGTGGAAATAAACAGCAAATACTCACATTTTTCAATCCTATAGATAGGTTGGTTTTAAATGCATAATTTAGTATAATATTATTTTTTGGTAAAATAACATTTTAAATTGATATATGGTAGCTTATTTTTTTTTACATATTATTTTTTACCTTTGTTAAATTTATATGTATAAAAAGATGTCACAGCTAATAAATTGAAAATTTTAAGTAATTAATTTTACCTTTAGTAAATTTACATGCATTATTAAACTGTAAAAAACATTTGCAAATGTTATGACAATTTTATTACAGGCATGCCAATTTTACATTCATCAACAAAAATTATAAGGATAAAGTTTAAACCTGATATCATTGCTATTTATTGGAGATAGATTTGCAAAAGGAAAGTCTTTGACAAGATATTCACATCAGATTAATTTGACATCTTTTACTTTTGAAATTAGGTTTAGGACCATAAGGCCACTCCTAATTATTGTATAGAAGATTTTATTTAGTTAGGGTTAGGAACTGAAGACCATCTTTTTACAGTTATTATTATAAAAGTGCTTATGTTTAGAATTAGGATCTAAAACAATCATTTCTTAATGATTATTGTAATAAAGATAGCTTTGATGTCTAACCCACATAGAGCAAATGTATGAGTAAGTACTAAAACATGCAAGTCAATGAAATGTTATATTTACGAATTCATACATGTGTGAAGTTATATTTAAGTTTATTGAAGTGAGGGTTAAAGGTACAGTGAATGTGTTACATTATCCATGAATATATTGATACTATAATACTATGATGTATAAAGATTAAAGGAATTTGTTAAAAAGTAAATTATATATGAATTAATGAATATACTTTGTAAATAAATTAGTTACATAATTTGTTAATTTTATTAAAAAAATAAATTGTGCATCAACTAATAAGTATACTTGTAAATAAATTATCACATGATTTGTTACTTTATTTATGTAAGATTATATGTTTTACCATCATTCATCAGAACTAGCATATGTTCTCTGTGATAGACTAGCATTGCAAATGGGATTGTGTAATGGTTACATTATTATATTGAATAAAATATTGTTTTAAATATACATATGTTACTTAATTACTGGATACTTAACTGATGCCCATGTAATTTATGTAAATAAATAAATAAATAGAGAAATGATAAAATGTTGAATAGTAAGTAATAAGTATATTATTTAAAATTGAATTCATGTAGAGATAGATTGCTTTACAGACAGAGAATTTCAAAATAACTGAAAAAAAAAAATGTAAAAATATTTTAGAATAAATGCTTTTATTCACTAAAAAAAAGTTTCTTCAACCACAATTGGAGTTTTTAGATTAAACTTGAAGTAAAAGCATGGGAAGTTCAGAAATTAATTAATTCCTTCCCTATGTAGATCCCCTCTCATATGCTTTTATTTCATGTTTAATCTAAAAATCCCAGTTATGGTTGATGAAACAATTACTTTTTTTATTTATTCTTCTAAATAAGAAACACTAAATGCCTAATTATTACAATTATTGAATGGCTAATTGGATTAGTTATGCAATGCCTATCTGAAAACGTAGATCTGTTTGCACATAAAAGGATAATTTTCTATTATACCCTGAAGTATTTATCTTAAAAAAAAAATAAATAAATATGAAAATGGAATTTTGAATCAATCTCTTAGAAATTAAGATATTCATACAATTTAATTAATGCGGTATTTTGAATTTTAAAAAAGTTTATAGAAGAATTTTGTATGTACTTTTAGTAAGTTTATGGCTTTATTAATTACTAAAGGGATGTTAATAAAAAAGTATATAATTTTTAAAAATTTAGTTAGAATTTCTGAAAAGACTGAGAATGATTATTTAAAAAAAACTGGAAAAGCTGATGATTTTGATCAGTCCTGACAATTGTTTTCATGATGATTATATTAGCAACACTTGTTTGTGAAAAAATTTAATAACTATTATAACAATTCTGTTATATGGCATATAATAAGATAGTGTGTGCACAAATGTATATAAAGTTGAAAGGAAAAGTAGAAACAAATACAGACATAATTTTTGTAAATATTTTTTTACATGTCACTGAGAATAATGGCAACTATAAAGAGTTAAACAATGCTGAATGTGAAATAGAATTTTATTACAAATTAACATTTAAAAAGATCTAAATATTTTTATTGAATTCTGATTTTGAATTCAAAAACAAACATGATTTATTTTTAAAATCTTTTAATTAATGTTTGTATACAATTCTCTAGCTAAGTAAAAACATGTAGATCATCACCTTTGGTAAAATTTCAAAGTTGCTTTCAAAACTAGCCTTTAATTAAAAGGCAAAAAGTTGAAAAAAATAACAAGATAAAAAGTTTTTAATGTTGTGTTTTTGTCACCTCAATACAAGACTATAAAAGGGTTGAATAAAAAGATTATTTTAGTTTGGCTAATAGTTTTTTGGAGAAGACTTGGCAGCAATTAGCTGGCTAGAAGAATTGGATTTTAATTTTTTTGAGAAGCAGTTGGCAAAATGGGCAGAAATTAGTTGGACAAATAGGCCAACTGCAAGATCTTGGATATTATTTTGAGAAGCAGTGAATTTGCAGTAGTTTTGGTGAAGTTGGTTTTCCAAAGACATTGGTTGGTTTTCCAGAGTTAGAGAATGACCATGAAATAAGTAAAAGCAGGACAATAGACCCATGATCTGCTACAAGTTTTCTTTTAGAGGAGTTTTGATTCATCTAAAATCCAGGTCAACTTCTAATGAGTCATTATCCTACACAAATGAAAACAAAACAGTTAGTTTGCTAGAAGTCGAAATGGAACCGATTGCAGAACACCTCTTAGCTGGACTATACCTATCTCAATGAGAACTATAAACTAGCTAGCTCATCAAGAAAAATCTTACAGATTTTCCAAAAAACTTCTGAAGTAATTATATGTATGTTGATGTATCTATATGCAGAGAAGCATAGATAAACACATATACAAGGATGAGTAATATATATATATATATATATATATATACTCATCCTTGTATATGTACTATTATATATATATATATATATATATATATATATATATTATAATAGTAACTTACAGTTGTTATTATTGGTCTAACATGTTTTATCTCTTAGGAAATTATTTATAAATATAATTTTTTATTTGACTATTTTATTATGTATACATATATATATATATATATTATATATATACATTTGAGTTTTAAATAATACATACCTTAAGCTTTTGAGTAAAATGCCAGATTTGAAGTTAAGAATAAATACTTATATATTTTTTTATTTTATTATTAAATCTTAATGTCAACGGAACAATTGATAGTTGAGTTAAGCATGAACTTGTAATAACACACGAGCAGATTGATTCGTTCTTTTGTTTTTAAGGAGAAGAAAAGAAAATCATTTCTCTTTAAATAACTTTTTCTTTTATCAATACTACCGTTCAACGATTGGAATTTAAATATTAACTTTTCCAAATTAAAATAATCTGTGGATTAAAAGTCTGCAAGGAAAATATTTTAATTTTCTATTAAGTCTTAAAGGAATAGCAATATAAAAGAAAAGAACGTCTGTTTAAGTTTTTTGGAAACTACGTTGTTTTAATACTTCCGTGATTCTTCGGATATATATAAATTTAAGATAATTATATATATATATATAGGATAAAACAATGTGTTTTGAGTAAAACAGCTTTGTATCGTAAAGGTTTCGAAACCAACCTTGCATGCTATTTTAAAATATTTTGAAATATTGAATATATAGAACGTCTAATGATAATAGAAAAATGAAGATTAAGAACATCTACATTCGAAGAATATTTATTTTATTTCACATTAATCAAATCATTGGATATTATTAACAGTTTATCGTTTAAGGATAAATAAAATCATCATTATACCAATGGATTAATAATATACTTCGTAAAAGATCTTCATTAGGATGATGAACTATAGACTTCAATATCTACTCTCAACTCTATTATAAATAAGTTTTCTTTATTATTTATTTATATATATTATAATAATGCTTATATTATTTTAATATGTTTATTATTATTATTATCTTTATTTCAAATTTGGCATCGCATCATTATATCTTAATAGGAAAATTATATTTATTATTAAATATAATTAATTGAAAGCTTGACATAATTCATCAAATTAGATGAGGGATATAAAGAATAGTTATTATTTGACAGATATCTTAAACAAGATTATATTGTATTTACTATGTAATATTGTAAAAGTTTAATGTACTTTATTTATCAAAAATACATATAATATATAAGTTATACAATTGCAAGTAGTACTTATATATTGGTAATTATGAAACATATAAATAAGAATGGTAAATAAATTAATAAGTTACATAAATTATTAATTTTTGAACCCAGATATTGTTTTTATATATCTGTTAATTTAAACTATTTTCTTTAATTTTTGAAAATTTATTATAGTATTGAGTTTTATCATAGGGTATTAAAATAAAAATATTATTTATTAATATTTTTAAAATGATAAAATTCATCCGTATTTGTTTATTAATATTTTATTATCTATTATATTATATTTTTTATTATTTATTAAATATTGATTTATTAACTTGATCTCTTTGTCTAATCATTATTGAATTATATTATATATATGCTAGTATTATAAATATCATATGAATATCAATTGTAATTAATGCTTATATAAAGGCATATAAATAATAACTTGTTTTGGATTTTCCCTGAAGAGAGCTAATTGCAAATTCTCCATGAGTTTGAATATCGTGGCATAATGGTGACTGAAAGAGGGATGAAAGATGGATGAACTAGTCTAAATTATATTAAAACTTATTTAAAGATTATTGAGCTAGCATAAAAAAGATAGATATAATCATGGACTTAGTATTTCATTGATTCATTTCTAGCATTCTACCTGAAGACCCAAAGTCCGATTGTAGTGAAATGCATATCCTCTTTCTAGGGAATTTAATCATCCCCATATATACAACTTAGATTTTAAATATAACCCATTTTGTTATATTTGGCAAACCTAACTATGAAGCATTAAGTTAATGATTTCCAAGCATTAAATATAATCGATTCTATTATATTTGGTATATCAACTGGGATGATTAAATGCCATTCCGTTATATTTGGTGCCTCAACTAAGGCTATCAAATAGGTCATCCCATTATATTTGGTGACCCAAACGTGTGGGCTTTGAACATTTAAATCTCATACCCTGTAGACATCCCATTATATTTGGCGACCCAAACATTTGGGGCTTCAATTAATTAAATCTCATACCCTGTAGACTGCCCATTATATTTGGCTTCGATTAATTAAATCTCATACCCTGTAGACTGCCCATTATATTTGGCACGCAAATGTGTGGGCTTTGAACATTTAAATCTCATACCCTGTAGCGACCCAAACATTTGGGGCTTCAATTAATTAAATCTCATACCCTGTAGACTGCCCATTATATTTGGCACGCAACGTTTTAGGCATTGAACATTTAAGTTCATCACAGGTATAAATTATATACTATTACATATTTAGTATATTAACTGGGGCTTTGAATCAATGATTCTATATTATTACATATAGTGAAAAAGTCATGGATACTTTAATTGATTATTCTTAGTAACAAGTATGTTGTTATGAAGATTCATATGGTGTTTATAATTACAAGATTAATATAAATAAAAAAATGATAATATATATAGTATGATTTAGAGAGATCAATATTTAAATAACTAATTATTAAATTATGTTTTAAAGAAGAGTTGAGTGGGATAAAGTTTTTCTATAGACATAGATGTTTAAAAATACACACATAGATCATTAGAACATCATAAGTATATATAAATAGCATGGGGTGGTAAAGAACTTTACGATATAATATTTTGAATATAAAAATATATAAACTTGTGTAATATTTGAATTAAGTTAAAATTTGTTATGCTTCGAAGTGGGAAAATGTTTTCAAACAAAGATATTGAATGCTGTAGTCAAATGCAAGATGATTTGCAAAGTGAACAAAGTGATGATAGTAATATTATAGAACAATCATCATTAGTACAAGCACCTGGGGGTTCTACAACCATAGTTGAATACCCTCAACAAACACAGAGTTTAGATCAAGTGTTATCTCAAACACCAAATATAGTTGATGAAGATTTAAATCAATCATTTACAATTGGAATTAGTCAATCATTTAATGTTGATACAATTCAGCAAATGTTACAAATGTTTATGACTAAAATGGACAGTAATAATCAAAAATTACTTGATAATATTAATAGTTTAAAAAGTGATTTGAATCAAAAAATGGATGATAATATTAATAGTTTAAAAAGTGATTTGAAGGTTGAAATAACAGGAATTGAAAATAAACTATCTACAAAAATTCAACAATTAAATTTAAATGTGGATAATGTTAAAAAAGATAACATAGAAATTAAACAAGCATTAAATGATCTAAAGAATGAAATTGATGAAAATAATTCAAAATGTCAACAGCGGTTTAGTGAGTTCCAAAGTGACATCATAGATAGATTAAATGTTAAATGTGATGAAATGTATAAAAATCAAGGTAATTTTAGGGAAGAAGTAAAGGAAGAACAAAATAAAATACGGAATGAAATCCAAGAAGATAGACAACAAACGCACGCAAGAATAGATCAACTATCTATTAAACATAATAATGAGGTAGAATCCCAGAATAATGTATTAGAGACTATTGATCATCAACTTAAAACTTTGGAAAATAAAATGAATTCAATAGAAATTAATACCAATATAGATAAAAATGTATTGGAAAAATTAAGGGAAGATACTACTGAAACTTGGAATAGAGTAAATAAAATAAAAGAATCCACTGATAGTAGATTTTTAGTTATTGAAACACAAATATGTAAAAGAACACCAACTATAGAAATGCATCAGGTTGAAAATAATGTAAATACTTATAGTTGTAATCAAGAACAAAATCATGGTGAAAAACATTTGGAGGTCATACAAAAAGATCCACAACAAGTAATTGACTCTGGTGATAGATCAAATTTTCAGTATCATATAATGCCTGAAGTTGAAAATTATCCTAGTAATTTTGAATTAGAAGGGTTAAACTTAAATACTTGTAGGATTAATCATGAAAATCAAACATCAACTTCTCAGTTGAATGTTTTAGAAAAACAAAAGGTATACAACCATTCAATACCAAGTAGTACAATTAACCAATTTGTTAGGTTAAAAATATTCAAGGGATCTCATAATGAATCTCCTATAGAACATATTAGAAGCCTTAATCTTTATTTTTCCGTTAACCGTAATTTATCAGAAGGAGAAAAAGTGATCATTGCATATAGTCACTTACAAGGAGATGCATTAATGTGGTGGGAGTCTTTATCACAAACTCCATCTACTTATATGGAATACCAAGAGTTATTAATTAAAAATTTTTGGAATAGAGATAGACAAGAGGCTTTATTGTACCAAATATTCCAAGATAAGTATAAGCAGACACCTGGAGAAACCTTGACCAAATTCTTTCGCCGTCAAATAACAAAATTAAGAACACTTAATACTTATCATTTAAGTGAAGGCGAAATGATTAGAATAATAAAAAGAAATTTACCACTTAAAATAGAACAATCATTATTGTGTACCAATATAACAAAAATAGAACAAATAGTAGAACTTTTAAATAGTATTGATATGAATCAAACTAATTTATCAATTAGATTACCTGATAAAAAAAAGAGGAAGCTTCAATCAATACAATATTTTATAATAGAAGGAAAAATAATAGAGATACCAGTTATTGGAAGGGAAAAACATCTCAAAGGAATATACCTTATGACCCCTCTCCCAAAATAAATCGTGATAATTTAAATAAAGTAAAAATAACTTCTAATAATCCAAAAAATTCCCCAAGACCGGGATGTAGTAAAGATATATCTATAGTTTCACATAAAACAAACTAAAAGGGTACTTGAGGAAATGTTCCTCACCTCAAGAAACCAAATACCCAATGAGGAACTTGAATCAATCTTTTACACGAGAAATCACTAACATGATGTGTTCATGGGAAGATAAAACACCAAATTTTGTTTTACAAAGTTGCCCTATGATAGAAGTTTTGTTTGAGAGCTTGCTGGTTAAAGCATTATTAGATTCTGGTAGCCAAATTTCAGTGATATCAGAGAAATTTTATCAAGAGATTTTAGTAATAAATCCTAACATCAAAATATTACCACTAAAATCTATGCAGGTTACCATGGCTAACAGCAGAAAAGCTAAATTAATCCCAAAAACAAATTTGGATTGAGATTAAAATTGGCCAAACAACTCTCTATCATGTATTTTTAATTTTGAATGGTTTGATTCACAATGTTATTTTAGGGGCAGACTTCCTACATTTGAACACTTGTGTAATTGATTTCTGTAATAAAACAGTTAAAATTAATGATGAAGTCTTGGAGATGACATTGCTTCCAAGATATGATCAAATTGAAGTTGACTGTATAACATCTAGCATTCCAGAAACACTTTTAGAGAGTAAACTCGCAGAATCCAACTTGCTTGGAAGTGATGATATATTAAAATTACGATTTGTTATAAGAGAATTTAATTCTATTTTCTCAGATATACCAGGTGTGATAAAGGGATTCCAACAGAGAATTAGATTAATTCATGATCAACCATTTCAATCTAAATCGTATCCTATTCCATACCAATATCGGGAAGATATATCTAAGCAAATTAATAAAATGCTGGATTGGGAAATCATTTCCAAATGCTCTTCACCTTACTGTAATCCAGTAGTAACTGTGAAGAAGAAAGATGGGTCGATGAGATTTTGTTTAGATGCTAGACAACTAAATAAAATTACTGTCCCAGACAGAAATATACCACCACCCATACATGAATTATTCATGAAATTTGGAAACAAGAAGGTATTTTCCACTTTCGATTTAACCTCCAGCTATTGGCAGATTGAACTTCATCCAGAAGATCGCCAATATACTGCTTTTCGTTATGAGGGTTTTACATACCAATTTAATAGGATGCCATTTGGATTGATAAATAGTGGTGCAGGTCTAATCAGGTGTTTGGATAAGACTTTATCTCCTGAGGTAAAACAAATCATAATTATTTATGTGGATGATGTAATTATTGCATCCACCACAGTTGAAGAACACCTTCAACATTTATCTATATTTTTTAAAGAGTGTTTTCTGAAAGGTATAAAAATTAACTTCAAGAAGAGTACTTTAGTTTCCAACCAAGTTGTTTTCTTAGGTCATATTGTTGGTTGCAATGGGATAAGACCTCATCCAGAGAAGATCTCTGCCATTCAAAACTTTCCTAAACCATCTACTCGAAAACAAATTAGATCATTTTTAGGCCTATGTAATTTTTACAACCGTTTCTATCAGAAGTTCTCAGACCACATGGAACCGTTGCTAAAATTGATTAGAAAAGATGAACGTTGGAAATGGACTGAAGAACAAGACCGTGCATTTGAGAATATTAAAACAGGGTTTTTAAAGTTAACTATGTTAGCTTTCCCTGATTTTAATAAACCATTCATTATTCAAACAGATAGTAGTGGTTTTGGATTAGGGGTAACACTGTCCCAAATCCAAGAGGATGGCCAACCAGGTGTCCTCTACTTTATTAGCCGGCTCTTGAAAGGTCCAGAAATAAATTACATGGTTACAGAGAAGGAAGCACTAGCAATAGTCTGGGCTTTCCAAAAATTTCGACAAATGCTACTCGGATCAGAGGTGATAGTGATCACTGATCACAAAAGCCTTGAATTCCTGAATCACAGTTATCTGACTAATAGTCGTCTAGTTAGATGGAGTTTACTACTACAGGAATTTAATTACACTGTGCATTATTGCAAAGGATCCGAGAATATCGTTGCTGATGTGCTTAGTCGAAATCCATGTAGGTCAGAACAAAATCATTTGATGGTAGACAATGCCTACATTACAAATGTCAATGTGATGGCTGATAGTAATGTAGAGAACGAGTTGGAAAACTTACCAGAGATACAATTTAATGACCCAGAATTAAACCCAATTATAAAAGTTTTATTAGGGGAGGAAGTTTTGGATGCACCTAAAGATCTTAACCATTTTAAATTAGAACAACAGGTCTTACTATATAAAGTGAATGATAACGTTGATGAGTGGAGGACAATAATACCAAAGTCTTTACGTGACCCACTCATAAAATACGTACACTGTCTATACGGGCATTATGGTGCTCATAAGACAGAACATACCCTTAAGAATTGGTTTTACTGGCCAAAAATGTATAAAGACATCTTGAAATCACTCCAGGATTGTCTAATTTGCTTAAGAGCTAAGTCAGTAAACCAAAATTATATTAATTCAATTAATTCTATCATTCCAGAAAGACCAAACGAGATCTTAGCAATTGACTATTATGGGCCTTTGCCTCCATTCAACAAACAAAAATATTTATTAGTCACTTATGATCTCTTTTCCAAATATGTTGCTGCTTACCCGATACCCCAAGCCAATGCTAAACATACAATCAAAGTATTGAGTACTCTCCAATTTCCAATGATAGGAAAGCCGAAAACCATACTAACTGATCATGGTACACCTTTTCTATCTAAGGAATGGAAGAAATGGGTAGATATATCAAAAATAAAACATGTGCTAATCTCTATTAGGAATCCACAATCAAATCCATGCGAACGTATTATGCGGGAGCTTGGACGTTTGTTTAGGACCTATTTAGAAGAGGAGCACAAGGGTTGGGTAAAGCAGACAAAACGTGTAGTAGACTATATCAATTGGAGTTTAAATGAATCTACTGGATTCTCACCCATCCGACTACACTTTCATCAAATTATACCTATATTATTTAGAAAATATAAACCTATTATTAATGAACCCAAAATAAATGGAGAAAATGATATTTTACAAGCTCATAAACAACTTGTTAAAATGGCAAATAATAGAAGTCAGAATAAAAAAAAATGTATTTATGAATTTAAAGTTGGAGATAAAGTTTTGATAAAGACTTTCCATCCCAGTAAACCATTGGAGAATAAATACCATAAATTCTATAATACATATGAAGGACCTTATACTATCGTTAAAAAGGCAGGTCCAAATGCATTTTGGATTAACCAAGAAGGAGAGATTCGTGGTACGTACAATTCACGAATTTTAAAACCTTATTTTGGCTGCTTATAATGTTTTATAAAGAAAGAAGGTGAAGATCAAGATAAGAATTGGGCAGTGTAAACCATACGGTTGTATAAAAAATAATAATAATAGTGATCAATGTAAAGAGAAGTATAGTTAAAAACATTAGCTTTGGTGAGGGTATTCTTTAATGCCTTAAAATAAGTAAAAACAATAGAGTCAATTCATATTAATAAATGGATACTCTAGTATTTATTTAGTCCTTTTCAAATCCATAAGTCTTAAAGAAGCAGGAATAAGGCTAGTAAATATATTTGTGTTGTCCAAGAAGGAAACACATTATTTTTTTATTTTTTTATTTATTTATTTATTTTTATATATATATAAAAATATTAACCATCAAAGTCCTTAATTTTATTTTGATCATTATCAAAAGAATAGGATAGCCCAAGTATTAAGAAGATATAACAGTAAAAAAAAAAAAAATTCAACCCTTCATAAAATCCAACTATAAATGCAATTAAACTATAAGAATATACTAAAATAGTTGTAAGTGTTTAAAATTTTAACTTAAATTAAAATTTTAAATTTCCCAAGGGAAGGGGAAATATAATAGTAACTTACAGTTGTTATTATTGGTCTAACATGTTTTATCTCTTAGGAAATTATTTATAAATATAATTTTTTATTTGACTATTTTATTATGTATACATATATATATATATATATTATTTATATATACATTTGAGTTTTAAATAATACATACCTTAAGCTTTTGAGTAAAATGCCAGATTTGAAGTTAAGAATAAATACTTATATATTTTTTTATTTTATTATTAAATCTTAATGTCAACGGAACAATTGATAGTTGAGTTAAGCATGAACTTGTAATAACACACGAGCAGATTGATTCGTTCTTTTGTTTTTAAGGAGAAGAAAAGAAAATCATTTCTCTTTAAATAACTTTTTCTTTTATCAATACTACCGTTCAACGATTGGAATTTAAATATTAACTTTTCCAAATTAAAATAATCTGTGGATTAAAAGTCTGCAAGGAAAATATTTTAATTTTCTATTAAGTCTTAAAGGAATAGCAATATAAAAGAAAAGAACGTCTGTTTAAGTTTTTTGGAAACTACGTTGTTTTAATACTTCCGTGATTCTTCGGATATATATAAATTTAAGATAATTATATATATATATATAGGATAAAACAATGTGTTTTGAGTAAAACAGCTTTGTATCGTAAAGGTTTCGAAACCAACCTTGCATGCTATTTTAAAATATTTTGAAATATTGAATATATAGAACGTCTAATGATAATAGAAAAATGAAGATTAAGAACATCTACATTCGAAGAATATTTATTTTATTTCACATTAATCAAATCATTGGATATTATTAACAGTTTATCGTTTAAGGATAAATAAAATCATCATTATACCAATGGATTAATAATATACTTCGTAAAAGATCTTCATTAGGATGATGAACTATAGACTTCAATATCTACTCTCAACTCTATTATAAATAAGTTTTCTTTATTATTTATTTATATATATTATAATAATGCTTATATTATTTTAATATGTTTATTATTATTATTATCTTTATTTCAAATTTGGCATCGCATCATTATATCTTAATAGGAAAATTATATTTATTATTAAATATAATTAATTGAAAGCTTGACATAATTCATCAAATTAGATGAGGGATATAAAGAATAGTTATTATTTGACAGATATCTTAAACAAGATTATATTGTATTTACTACGTAATATTGTAAAAGTTTAATGTACTTTATTTATCAAAAATACATATAATATATAAGTTATACAATTGCAAGTAGTACTTATATATTGGTAATTATGAAACATATAAATAAGAATGGTAAATAAATTAATAAGTTACATAAATTATTAATTTTTGAACCCAGATATTGTTTTTATATATCTGTTAATTTAAACTATTTTCTTTAATTTTTGAAAATTTATTATAGTATTGAGTTTTATCATAGGGTATTAAAATAAAAATATTATTTATTAATATTTTTAAAATGATAAAATTCATCCGTATTTGTTTATTAATATTTTATTATCTATTATATTATATTTTTTATTATTTATTAAATATTGATTTATTAACTTGATCTCTTTGTCTAATCATTATTGAATTATATTATATATATGCTAGTATTATAAATATCATATGAATATCAATTGTAATTAATGCTTATATAAAGGCATATAAATAATAACTTGTTTTGGATTTTCCCTGAAGAGAGCTAATTGCAAATTCTCCATGAGTTTGAATATCGTGGCATAATGGTGACTGAAAGAGGGATGAAAGATGGATGAACTAGTCTAAATTATATTAAAACTTATTTAAAGATTATTGAGCTAGCATAAAAAAGATAGATATAATCATGGACTTAGTATTTCATTGATTCATTTCTAGCATTCTACCTGAAGACCCAAAGTCCGATTGTAGTGAAATGCATATCCTCTTTCTAGGGAATTTAATCATCCCCATATATACAACTTAGATTTTAAATATAACCCATTTTGTTATATTTGGCGAACCTAACTATGAAGCATTAAGTTAATGATTTCCAAGCATTAAATATAATCGATTCTATTATATTTGGTATATCAACTGGGATGATTAAATGCCATTCCGTTATATTTGGTGCCTCAACTAAGGCTATCAAATAGGTCATCCCATTATATATATATATGAAATTTTAAATAATTTTTTTCCTAAAAATGACATTTTAAAAATACCAGTAATAATTTTGTTAGGATGAAAAATAAAAAAGTAAAAAAAAGGAAACAATTAATAGATCATTCTATATTCTAAAAAATCATTTAAAATTTAAATCTGAAGACTTAATCAACAATCAAAAAGTGATCTGTCAAAAAAACAAAGACTATTTCTTTTTAAAAAGAAAAGAAACTATAATTAATTAAGAGTAACCTGATGAAAAAAAAAAACAAAAAGAAAAATATACCTGAGGAAGGATTTAACTTTTATCAATGGTCCAGAAATTGATATTATTTAGAGAAAAAAGATAATAAACTGTTATGGTAGAATTTGATAATTGGTTCATATCATCTATATTTTAATTGATACACACACATATGTGTGAGTTTTATGTATATTTTCCAAATGAAATTAATTATGAAAGATATTTTTAATAATGTTATTTTGATAAGTTCAAATGTGTTTATTTTTTAATATTCAACCACATATTTGTGTGTGGATATATATAGGTGTGATATATTGGAACATATCTATAAATCTCAATGTAATAAATTGAATTTTGTTTTTGTATTAATCAACACATATAGGTAAATTTTAATCATTTATTGTATTTTGTATGATGATTGAAATCTAAATCAATTGTACTGCACAGCTGTGTGCATATATGTGTGCCAAATAGACACATATGTAAATTTTAATCATTTGTTCTATTATTTTATGACAAGTATATTTGGAAATTATTACCACATGCTTGTGTGTTGAATGTATTTTATGTAAACCCATTAAAAAGTATTGTAAATCAATGTATTAATTTGAATTTTGTATTAATTATATGTAAATCATAATGTGATGATTTTTAATTTTATATAGTAATCAAAATCAGAAGATTTAATTAATATATGTAGTCTTATTCTAGAGACCTTAATTTCATTTATTTTTTATTGTTAATAAACTTGAATTCAATTCTTTAAACTGTATTGCATCATTATTTCTTGGTCATAGTAACAGTTATAGAGTTTATGTTATCTGAGCTAGATTCATGCATAATAGTCTGATATATAAAATAGGGATATATTTTAGTGTATGGGCATGCCAGTATGACATTGTCCTGGTTTTGGCATGAGGATTCTATTCTTTAAAGACCATACACTACATTTCATTTTAGTTTCATTAAAATCTAAGTTTATGGTTGGCCAGTGCATTAATGGTACTAAGTGGCCAGAGCATTGATAATGATCAGCATGTTTTAATATTGCAGCATTATTGTTTAGATTTTTATGGTTATATATTCTTATGGATGAGCATTTAGTTAGTGCATCCAAGTTATGTTTAAATAATTGTCCCAAGATGGCAAAACCTAAATAGTTTACCTGGTCTACATGAGATCCATTTCAAATTCAGCCACAAGATTGACTGTTAATTTATTTTGATTGTTGATCATTCATGATGATGAATGGTTATTTCTTTTGAGTATTATTTATATTTATTGATAATTCTGGTGGATTTATAGTTAATCATAGTTTTAAGGAGTTAACTGGGTTGATCTCACAGAGTTTTCAAAATCACACAGAGACCTTTTGGTCTCATTCCCTCCTATGATATATAACATTTCTTATATATATATATATATATATATATATATATATATATATATTGTCAAATGTATATATATATATATATATATATAAATTTGACAATAAAAATATTTAATTTACTTTAATACTAGATCTCTTATATCTTTAAATATTACTTATTTATTGTAAATTTATATTAAATAATTATATAAAATATCTTGTGTACTTGGAGGCCTCAACAGTATATACACTTTTTATATTACATTAGAAAATCACTTAACTTAGTTATGAGAAACTGAAAATATTTTTAGATTTCAATCAAACTTAAGATAATTTTTAGACAACCAACCTTGATAATGAAACAATATTAACAATCAAGTGTGTATCTATATGGTGAAACAAAGATGAAAAACTGTTCAAACTCTAACTATCTGATATTTGATAATCCTGGTAAGTAATGCCTTTACTTTTGATGTTTTCACAGATCACGTGCTTTGTAAAACAGTAGCAAATTTTTCCACATAAGTGCCCCCTGGTGAAAGCTCTAGGTGTCATTATTGAGTGAGAACATTTGAAACTGTTTTAACAGCCTGTGCAAGCATAAAAAATGGCCATGCAATGGTTTAATGTTCAATATCCCTTGTCTTGTACTTGGTTATTTAGAAGCTGTTTATATTTTACCTATGTAAAATTTAAACAAAACCCACACAATTAATCAATCATATTAATGCATAGGGAAATCTAATAACAGCTTTTGCCACTATACAATATTTCATCCTTTAGAACAGTGGTATCATTAGATGAGCTTGATGAATATTATATTCTCCACCATCTTACGGTGTCATGGTGTCTTAATCTTTTCAGTATTTAAAATGCCTATTGGCTGAGTGAGTTAAAGTTCTAAACTTTCATTGGTCAATTACAAAATCGGCAGTAAAAATATATTTGTCTTTTAATATTATGTTTATTTTAGTTTATAAAGTGAAGTAAAGTTTTTTCAAAAATACATTTCTATTTGTAATTATAAAAATAATCTATAGTGGAAAACAAAGTGAACATTTTGCAACTTATTAGAAAATACAGGCTTCATCATTGATTTCTTTCTCAATTTTCGTCCGTGTAAAAGTAAATTTTTTTTACTAAAATTTTAACTATTTTTTCAAATAATTTTATTTTCAGCATATTTTATCAAAATAATTTATAATATGTAAAAAAATACTAAAAAAATACTCTCAAATATTCATTTTTGTTTTGAAAATCAAACTAAAGAACTTAGACCTATTAAAGTCATTGACAAATACTCCCTTTTGTTGAAGATGAAAAACAAATAATCAGTGCCTTGGAAAGTCCACCTTCTTCCATTGTTATAGCTTTAATTTTAAATATTATTGATTTTTTTATTTGCAAAATAATTATAGAACTGTTAGCAGCATATGGTACATTTTTAGCTTAAAAGCAGAAAGGGTATAAATAATGAAGTTATGGAAGAATAAATATTAACAAAGTGATTATACAGAAAGTGCGGTATTGGTTTTTATGCTGGGTTTGGGAAAAGATAAGGGGGATTTAGATATAAAGGCTATAGAGTTGACAAAGATTATGTTGTGGAAATGGGATGGAGCAGATTATGAAAAAACTTAGGGTGGGGAATGGAAAGGGAAGGTATAGTGGCTAACAGGTTTCTCTAGGTATAGTTGATGAGAGATTCCTGACTCCATTTAAGGAGAAGTCACAGTGCATCACATCGCATCAGCTTTAAAATAACCATAAATTTGCTATAATAAAGTAAAAATTACTGGTTTTAGAGCAAGTTAAAGCTGATTTGTCTATAGTCAGAGACACCCGTGAAGGTTAATACTTAAATTCAAAAGATAGAAAGAGTAAATTAAGATATTACAATAAAATAAATCTCTAAACATAAGCAGTAATTATTAAAGATTATAGAACAATTTTAATTACGAGGTATTAAAATAAATTCTATCAAGAAAATAATATGCATATTACCTTCTCTAATTCATATTATTGATTTTAATAACTTTGATCATCATCTAGCTCTCATTAAACTGAGTGATATTTACCTGAATACAGCTAACAAAATCGCTTAATGATTGCAACCCAAACATTGCACTTTGAGCTAAAGTCGTTCCACTCGCACTGCTAATGATTACAATTCCTGTGATCTGAATTTCTTCATCAGAAAGAAACATTTCTAAGATTATATTAAAAAGTTTTGTGAAATCCTCAGCTGATTGAGTTTTGTCATCTAAAAGAACTATAACAGAAAAATAATATAATTTTAAATAAAAAAATATATTCAACAATTATTGCAAAAAATATATATTTAGAATGTCACATTGAATGTAAATTATGCTGTTGATATAGACCAGGGGTGGCCAACTTTTGTGTTCATAAGATCTAATGTGTTGCGATCGACTTGTTGTCATAGCTGTAGTCTAAGTGGAGGGAGGTATGAAATACATACTATTTTTATATATCTACCTAGTAAAAAAATAAAATTTAACGGGCCAAAAAACTCATGTTCGGGGGAATTAAAACAACACAAGTAATTATTAACAATATTTATTAATTCAAATTAGCTACATTAAATCAAGATTAAAAATATTATTTTCAATAATGATATGGCTTAGTGGACTTCACCTATCTATAATTGAAAAAAAAAAATTTAGAACAAAAACAAAAAAAAACTTGAAAATCTTGACTTAATTTGTTTCACTCATTACCAGACAGCTCTTGCCAGATTAGTCTCGTGACCTACCAAAAATAGCTTTGCGATTGACTGGTGGATCACGATCGACTTGTTGGACACCCCTGATATAGACTGTTCTGTTTAGTTTCAACTCATTTATTAATTACTGGTGAAGAGGGATAGGTGATACTGTATTTAATTTCAAATTTACAAGGTTATTTTTCAGGTGCACTATTGCTATTCATATATTATTTCTTTTACAGAAAAAAAAAATCAATGTTGTAAATGGAAACAATTAGTCATTAGCTCAATGGATTAGCATGAAAATGATGGCAACGTTCCAAAAAAAACGAAAACACTGCATATGCAATATTTCTGGGTCAAGGGTCGATTCAAGCATACCAGTTTGCAATCTAATTTTATCAGATGTAACTATTCCCCTATTATATGCTTCTTTCTAGAATATTATACAAATAATACATTGATGATGTTTTGTTTATTATCCATTTAACCCTATCAATAATATTTTATATATAAAATTCACGTGAATGTTTCTCTGTAAGACTGCGATGTGTTTCCTGTAAATGTATGTTTCTCACTATGGCTGTCATGTCTCAAATTCACAGATCATTAAAAAAACTATTATGTGAAGAATATTTTATGTAAAATAATTCTGCCTTTAATACTTGTCTAAAATTCTTCATGTTCGCAATCAATATTTTTAGCCAGTCATTAATGGAGGCTGATCAGCACTAGTATTCTCTTTCAACCCTATTCACTTAGAAGTTGATATTATTACTTTGGATAATTTTTGAATATATCATTGACTGTTAGATAAATCTCTGAACAAGAAAAAACACATCTTTGATGACAATAGGCATCTATTCATTTTTTATAAATCATTTTAAGGCTAAGACTTGGTAACTTTTCTTCTTTTACAATGCAACATAATAGGGCAAAGGTTGTCACATTTATGGAGCAAAGTAGCAACTCATGTTAAGAAAGTATAAACCATTAGTTTTATCACTTCTTTTTTGAGGATATTGAGAATATTATTTTCCAACATTTGCAAGTAGAGCTTTTTGCATATAGCTTGACTGCACAAGATTGCATTTAAATATTCATTATTCTTTTCTGCCTATTTCTGTTTAATCTTAAAAAAAAATGAACTTGCCATTTGGATTCAATGAACAGGAAATGATTTTTATTGGACAATGTACATCAATCCAATGAACAGGAAATGATTTTTATTGAATAATGTACATAATCAAATAGATCAGTAATAATAACAGAAAAATAAGCATATGATCTACCTTTAGAACAGTTCTCTAGGAAAGTTCTGTTAGGAATATGACTGGTTACTAAACTCATAAGTGAACAAGCAGCCAATAAAAAGTTTATATTCATACTAGTAAGTTCCAGAACTATTTATGTACTGTAAACAAACTCAATAATTGTGTGAGATTATTCTATATTTTTGTACATTATTCTATACAATAAAAGGATAAAAATTAGTAGGAATTGTCTTCACTAACAACAAGAATGGAATTTATAAGACATTTGTCTAGATGCTTTGCCTGTTTTCATAAATAGCTGAATGATACTGGTGTCAGACAGAAAATATGCTATAAGCTGTACATTTCAATTTATTTTTGTAATGATAGCTTGAGTAAAGTCTTCTGTAAGATTCAATCCAACTTGACCAGAAATCAAGTCAGTGTATTTGGATAAACTGAAATTTTATACGGATGCCAATGAGATTAAACCTGAATTAAAATTTGGCAATATTCGTGTTTTAGATCAGCTACTTATTGGATTGTAACATCATAAGCAGGATTACTACAGACTTTTAATACTTGATAAGGCTATAAAACTTCTAAATACCTATTTTATACTCAAAGCCTTTGGTAATATACAAATATGTAAATTCATTCTACATGTTCAGGAAACTAGAAAAGACATTAATATATATGTCTGAATTGTGAAGAATGTCATTGACCTATACTTTTAGAACATTCATCGAAGCTCTTACTATATGTGGTACAAAAAATCATACATTAAAAGTTAGATTATATGCTGCTGCATCCCAGGTAACAATCTGCATCTTTGCTAAGTGCAAATGTGGAAATAAAAGGAATGCAATAATATGATTAAAGGGTAATGGATAGTAAAGTAATAATGTCAGATAATAAAATTTTAAGACCACAAAAAAATTATACCACTACAATAAAAATGATTTAGCCAGTCTGAATATAAATGTTAGTTATTATTTATGTCAACAAACTGGACATATTGAAGCAACATGTCCACAATAACAGGACAAAATAGTGAAAATTTTCCATAGGATCATGACAGAGAAAAAGAAAATCCAAAAATCTGGTTAATGAAAATTACGAGAAAAGTGAAATTTAAATTTTTTTTGAGATTATGGCAGTTACTATCTTGGCATGAGAATATACTATAAGCTTCAATGTTTGTTTATAGGAAGAAGTGCAGATATACATTACCATTCCTTTGTATATTCTCTGATCTAGCAAGTTACAGTCTAAAATTTCCGTGACATAAAAATATAATTTTTTTTTATATAAATATTCGAAATAAAATTTATTATATATTATTTGAAACATACAGTTTCTTTTCTTCTTTTCTGCTGCAAAATTCAGTCAGATATAATGGAATAAAATACACCAATATATGTCCCACTCACCAGTCATTAATCACCTAATGCATATGAAGCCAGTAGTTATAGCCACCACTCCACATTAGTATTACAAATGTTGAATTTATTCCAAATTTAGTCTGCCCACATATGGCTATGACTCAGGGGCATCTTTGATTTAATGTAAAGTTATCAATCTGATGAAAAGAATCTCTGATGTTAAGTCAAATATTTGATATTTAGCTAGGGTCCTTTTTTCCATAGCATATTAATTTAAGTAGGATTTCTCAACTGTTGACATCTTTTAAGTAGAATGAACCATTTTGCTTGTAAATATGATTTACAAATAAAAAATATTTCATGAGTTTGTATATATAATACATTTTAAAATAAACACAACTTTTATCTACACATAGCAGCAACTGCACTAAAACAGCAAACCAGTGAATCTCAATACATCCATATCATCTTTCTAATCTCTTCAATTTTTGATGAAGACTGGCTTTTCTTTTACAAGAAGGATCATAATGACCTGGTATTATAAAATATTTATTTTTTTCTGCTATTAAAGAGCATTATTCCTCTGTTGTCTGATAATCTGATGAGATCCTTTATATATATTTTAAAATTTCTTGTAAATAATGTTTACAGGATAGTTCAAACAAATGAGGTGAATTATTTTTCTTATCATTGAGCACAATCCTGCACAGAGCATACCTCCATGGACTAAAATATCTATTAAGATAAGAATAAATAATTTTTTCTCAGAATATGTCATACAATATTATTGAAGTTAAATACACATAGACTGCTGGATAATTTAATCAAACACCCATATTAAAAAACAAATGTAATAAGACTGACTATAAACTCCAATTAAAAGATTGGTGATAACTTTACTCAAGGCATTATCAGCTAATAAATCTGTGGCTGATATGCTTGCTCAGGATCAGTAATTATCTCTACCAAATACAAGTCACCAGTACCTCTACCATATATATATATATATATATATTGTAACGGAATAGCATTACATAGGGTTTGAACCTAGGAAAGTGAAATATATATTGATGACGAAATAAATGACGGGTACAAAACTTTTTAACAAAGCGATCTTGTTTTAAGAATAAACGCGAAACAGCCGTGTCTAAAGCAGATCGCAGCTATACAAGAGTACCTGTCAGATTTATTGAAATAAAATTAAAAGAGTTTTTATTTTTAAGGAATTAATTTATTATATTCAGTATTTGTCAAGTTTGTTTTTTTTGTTATTTCATTTTAAAAGAAAAAGAGAATGTTCGAGAACAAATTAGAAAATTTATTAAATCATTTTGAACAAAAGGAAAAAAAAAAAATAATAAGTAAATTAATTAATCTGTAATAGGTAAAAAAAATT
Source organism: Epiperipatus broadwayi (assembly GCA_028023455.1). Taxonomy (NCBI): domain Eukaryota; kingdom Metazoa; phylum Onychophora; class Udeonychophora; order Euonychophora; family Peripatidae; genus Epiperipatus; species Epiperipatus broadwayi. The sequence continues at coordinate 6,809,891 of JAQFVV010012416.1, read as the reverse complement.
CCAAGCGATCTAAGATATTTTGAATGGGGGGCAATTAGTAGAGTCAAATTTAGAGAAGTTGAAACAATAAGCAGGATGTATGTTGGTAAAGTCTAGATAACAATCCCAAATTTGGAAACAGAGGTGATAAAAAGTGTACACTGCTATTGTACTACTTAGACTTCTGACTCCGGCTAAAACAATATGTAAGAAAAATGGAAAAACTAAATTAAATTCCCACGTGGTGCAAATGTCACAGAAACTATTAAATAAAGAGGATCCTTGATCAGCAAATAAGAACTAATGACTTATGAGTGCATGATAGAGATTGGAGGAAAAATTCAAGGTGTCACGGCGGGAAAAAGAGAGAAGAAAAAGGCAAGACGGAACCGAAAAACACACTAAATTGAAAGTTGTTGAAGGCGAAATCAAGTTGAATTGTAGCGGAAAGTATAATTAATTTTTCTTGCGGAGCTTCCGATTAAATGCGTGGACGACCTAACCTACACTTGTGTAATATCGCAGCCTAAATGCGTTGCTGAATCCAAAATTCACGGCTTGGCTGCCGAACCTTCGCACCCGGCACCGTTGATCATCCTAGAATGCTCTCAACCTCGGAGAAAATGAACTCAAGGACCACACACACCCTGGAAGCCTCACCCAGAACCGACAGGTGGAATTAATAAAATATCGCTCAGGATCCCATTACAGTATTCTCGTCCCACAGGTAGTTATTTTTTAACATTTGCTTACACATTCATGCACCAGATAAATACTTTAAAGTGGAGAACGATTTACAAACATTAAGTATAAAATGATTAAATTGCTAATGACCAACCGAACTGATAAAGAACTCAACCAGTATAATATGTACAATTAATACTCAGCAAAGATCTATGTAAGTTAATATTCGCTTCCGTTATTGTGTTATCTAGACTTACTAAATTATATATCTGCATAATAATTTTATTTACCCAGTTTACAAATAAATCATTCACTTAATTAATGTTTTTTTTATTGATCGCTTGGAATTTCAAATTTATTTAACCAATGTTGAATGAGTGCGGGAGTGATCTATTTTATATAATTTGAATGGATGCATTTAATATGTTAGTTAAGCGTTAAGTATATTTATAGCATTTATAATTGTCGTACCATTCTTAGGTTAAGGTTAAGTTTTGGGAGATTTATTCTGGGGGATATAGGGCGGGCCTAACCATGTTAAAGGCATGTCAATAGTGTGTTAAGAGTAATGAGCGATATAGTTCGGAAATAGTGGCTGTGTTCATTTCTTGCTGTCCGCTGGAGCGATGCTTGGGCATGTTCTGTGATATAGTTGAGTGAGCGTGTGCACGTGCGTAGCGGGCTTGAAAAGGTTCTCCTGGCGCCTATTACTCGGATTCAATCTGAATCTAGGTATGAAACAAATAAAACGTGCGTGTATATGTGTTTGAAACTATTTTCACAAAACATTATGTAACCCCGGACGACAGAACACAGCGGGTTCGTAAAAGGGAATCGTCAATGGAAAAGCCAGAAGGTGAACTAGTGTCTGCAGATATATAGACGAGGGTCCGGGTTACATTTGGTGCGTCAACGTGCGGCGAAACTGTTGTTTCAAAGGGCAGAACCGACGTGAAAATAACTGACGTTTCTAATAACGAAAGTCAATTTAAATAAAGAGACCCTGAGAAGGAAAGACGTTTAGCGACATAAAGAAGGCGCTCGGAACAACAGAATAAATTATCTATTAAAGCGGGGGGGAAATTTTATAATCACTAAAAGTCAAAGTATTAAACATTGCTTGAGAGAGTGGGAAGGGGATTTAGTTTTTTATCATTATTAAAATAATCAAGCAGTCGAATATACCTGATATTTGTAGAAAGCTGTGGAATAGCGGGATTCCGTGGAAGAAATATCGGAAGTAATTCATAAATTAATTTCTATATTAGCAAGTTAACCGCAAATAAATTTAATAAAAAAAAAAAAAAATATATACATCGTTAAAAGACGCATTGTAATATTATTATATTCTTGCGCAAAGGAACGAACTGTAACCGGGATCTTGTTAGGAGTTGTGTGTTACTTAAAAATAAAAGGGACGTTGAGTGTAAACAACACATATATATAAATAACCACGGGAAAAAAAAAAATTATTATAAAAGATAAATAAAGAATAGCGTATCTACATATGTAACGACGCGTGTAACAGTATATAGGTATAACCACACATATACCGATAGCTACTGTATATAAATAAAGGGGAACAGTGAGAACTGGGATAATCTGAGCGATAGAAACTAAACTTAAGGGCTTACTGTGGGAATTTTAAGAGCAAGGAGCATCTGAAAATAGGACAAAACAGTCAGTGGGACCAGCGGAGTAGTAGGTGACGGGCCGTGGATTACTGTAGCCGAATATAAATCGAATATTAAACAGGATGGAGGGAAAGTGGATTAAACTCGAACATTTTAAAGGAAAGGGAGACGAAAGCCCATGTCGACATGTGGAAAATCTGAAGAGGTTGTTCTCTTGCGGGCAGTTTAGTGAAGAATCTAAGATAGCGATTGCATGCAGCCATATCCAAGGGGAAGCAGTGGAATGGTGGGAGGCGATGAAAGAGAAACCGGAAACGTTCGAAGAATACCAAAAGGCCATAATGGGAAGATATTGGGGACTAGCCCAACAAGAAAGGGAAAAGTGGGCAATCGAACAAAGCAAAAGGAAGAAGATGAAACATACAGTACCTTCATACAGTGACAGGTGGCGAGATTAAGAAAAATAAATGAATATCAAATACCGGAAGAGCGACAAATCCGGATAGCGGGGCGCAACCTGCCCAGGGAGATTAGACAAGTCATTGAGGGGAAAACTGAGATAACACGAGTGTTGGAGATATTAGAGGCGGCCGAAAATGATGACTATTTTAGCAAAGAAGGGAATGATGGGATCAGGATAGCTAATATGGCACAAGATGAAGGGGGGAAGGACCTCGGAGAAAACAGGAGTGCCCAAAGATCGATGTGTCAATCCAAGGGGTTCATGTGAGGGCTCTGCTGGATACAGGAAGTCAGGTATCGGTAATGGCTCAGGAAATTTTTGACAGGATCGCCCAAGGGCAAACAGAAATGAAAATCTTGCCATTGAAAGGGACCCAGATTATACTGGCCAATGGGAAAAAGGCAAGAATACAGACCAAACAGGTGTGGGCGAATATAGCTATTGCAGGACAGGAATTCACCCAGATTGTGTTAATACTTGAGGAGCTGATACATGACTTGGTGTTAGGGTCTGATTTTATGAGAATGGCAAAGTGTAGCATTGATTATGGGACTGAACAAGCAAGAATCGGTAGAGTCACAATGCCTTTTGGGGAAACCATGGATAGTGAACCAGAAGGGCAGAGGAAGCTGCAATGTATCATGGTAAAAGGGGAGATTGAGAAAAGAGTTAATGAAATGACTGGGCCAGATAAAGGAGAGAGAGAGAGGATTCAAGGAATATTGGGGTCTTACGAGAGTGTTTTCTCGGACAAGCCGGGAGTAATCAAGGGGTAAGAACACCGAATCCGGTTGAACACCAGCAACCCATATCAAACTCGGGCGTACCCAATCCCTTTCCAATACCGTAAGGAGATTGAAACCCAGCTGGAGCAGATGATAGAGTGGGGAGTTATTTCAAAGTGTACCTCGCCATACAACAACCCCCATCTTAGCCGTAAAAAAGGGTGACGGATCGATACGATTGTGCCTCGATGCCAGACAACTGAACAAGGTGACAATTCCAGATACAAACGCTCCGCCCATCATGAGCGAACTGATGACAAGATTTCAGAACAAGCGAATCTTTTCCACGATGGACTTGACGAATAGCTACTGGCAGATGAGCCTCCACCCCGACGATCGAAAATACACCACATTCAAATATAACGGACGGGCGTACCAGTTTAATCGCGTGCCTTTTGGATTAAAGAATAGTGGGGCCGGCTTAGTGCAGTGCCTGGACCAAACCCTATCAGAAGAAGTTAAGAAATTTATCACAATGTACGTAGACGATATCATTATAGCGTCTGAAGACATAGAGGATTATTGTCGGCACTTAGAAATGTTGCTCCATGAATGCGAACAGAAGGGAATAAAAATAAACCTAAAAAAAAGCCACTTTGCGACCCAGGAAGTCAAGTTCTTGGGACATATCATAAGCCAGGATGGAATACGGCCCAACCCTGAAAAGATCCAGGCCATCCAAGAATTCCCTGTTCCGAAGAAGAGAAAGGATATTAAAGCATTCCTCGGAATGTGCACCTTTTACAACAAATTTTATGAAAACTTCTCCCATGATATGGAACCCCTATTACAATTGTTAAGAAAGGAGCAAGCGTGGACATGGGATGAGAGACGGGAATGGAGTTTCCAGAGAGTGAAGGAAGGATTTTTAAAACAGACCATATTAGCATACCCAGACTTCGACCAGATATTTTGGGTACAGACGGACAGTAGCGACATTGGGCTAGGAGCCACGTTGTACCAAAAGGGACCGGACGGAGAACAGAGGGTGTTGGCATTCGTTAGCCGACTACTCAAAGATCCCGAATGAAGATACACTGTCACCGAACGAGAAGCCCTCGCCATAGTGTGGGCTTTCAAAAGGTTCCGACAGTACCTGGTCGGATCCAAAGTAAGAGTAATTACCGACCATCGGAGTCTGGAATTTCTGAATAAAAGTTTTTTGACAAATAATAGGTTAGTGAGGTGGAGCTTAACCCTGCAGGAGTTCCAATATGAAGTGGAATATTGTAAAGGGAAGGATAACGTGGTCGCGGACACACTGAGCCGTTACCCTGTGGGAACACAGCCAAATGCCGAGGCTGGGGAATTCGCGTACATAACCGCTACTACCAGGCGGAGCCGGGAGGGTGAGTTTAGTGCAAACAACATTCGGAGGGGCCAGAAAGAGGATGAAGAATGCCAACAAATAATACGATACCTACGTGAGAGGAGGCCAAAGGCAGGGTCTGAAAAAAAAAGGAAGAGACTGGGGAGGGGTCTGTTATGGAAATATCGGGACCGGTGCCTTATTCTGGAAGGAATAGTCCAAAGGAAAACAGGGAATGGGAAACAAACCCGTATTGTAATACCGAAGGGAATGCGGGATCGAATGGTTGATGAGACCCATCAGGAACGTGGCCATTACGGAACAAGCAAGACTGAGGGGTACCTTAGTAATTGGTTTTACTGGCCAGGGATGCACCACGACATTGCCAGAAGACTACGGGAGTGTGAGATTTGTGCGAGGACAAAACCGTTAAATAGGTCGAATGAAGGACCTCAGATACCGATCATCGTCCGGGAACTAAACTACACCCTGGCCATTGATTATTACGGGCCATTGCCGATGTTTGGGGGAAAGAGGTATTTACTGGTCACATATGATTTGTGCTCCAAAATGGTCGCTACGTACCCCATGGCCCGGACTAATGCAAACCAGACCATCAAACTGTTGGAAACCAAACAATTTCCCATCATCGGGAAACCTAAGTGCCTTTTATCGGATCATGGCACACCATTTGTATCAAAGATGTGGAGGCGATGGGTGAACCAAACCGGGATCAAACATCATACGACGTCTATCCGGAACCCGCAGAGCAACCCATGCGAGCGGGTGATGCAGGAGTTGGGGCGGCTATTCCGCGTGTACACTGCAGGAGATCATCGGAAATGGGTTCGGGAGATTTCCCGGATTACTGAAATGATCAATACCTCAAAGAACGAGTCCACTGGACTTGAACCAAGTCGACTCCATTATGGACGACCTATACCGTATCCTTACAATGATAGACCCTCGATCCGAACAGGAAGAGTTGATCGAAAACATGACAATCAGATAGCATTACGGAGATTGGAACATATGGGGGAAATGCGAAGGCAGACCACTAGGCCAACCCGAAACACGTTCGCTGTGGGAGACAGAGTCATGGTAAGGGCAAATCCGGTCAGTCGACCGGAGCAGCACATATTCAAGAAATTCCTCGACATCTATGAGGGCCCATATGAGATCATCCGGGAATATGGGAATAATGCCTTTGTACTGTCCCAAGGAAAGGGAACATTTAATGCGAGGGCATTGAAGAGGGCCGAATAACTTGGCTTCTTCTCAGAGCTAAAATCCGCAATCCTCGGATTTTACTCTACACCAGGCGGGGAGATATGTAACGGAATAGCGTTACATAGGGTTTGAACCTAGGAAAGTGAAATATATATTGATGACGAAATAAATGACAGGTACAAAACTTTTTAACAAAGCGATCTTGTTTTAAGAATAAACGCGAAACAGCCGTGTCTAAAGCAGATCGCAGCTATACAAGAGTACCTGTCAGATTTATTGAAATAAAATTAAAAGAGTTTTTATTTTTAAGGAATTAATTTATTATATTCAGTATTTGTCAAGTTTGTTTTTTTTGTTATTTCATTTTAAAAGAAAAAAGAGAATGTTCGAGAACAAATTAGAAAATTTATTAAATCATTTTGAACAAAAGGAAAAAAAAAATAATAATAAGTAAATTAATTAATCTGTAATAGGTAAAAAAAATTCCAAGCGATCTAAGATATTTTGAATGGGGGGCAATTAGTAGAGTCAAATTTAGAGAAGTTGAAACAATAAGCAGGATGTATGTTGGTAAAGTCTAGATAACAATCCCAAATTTGGAAACAGAGGTGATAAAAAGTGTACACTGCTATTGTACTACTTAGACTTCTGACTCCGGCTAAAACAATGTGTAAGAAAAATGGAAAAACTAAATTAAATTCCCACGTGGTGCAAATGTCACAGAAACTATTAAATAAAGAGGATCCTTGATCAGCAAATAAGAACTAATGACTTATGAGTGCATGATAGAGATTGGAGGAAAAATTCAAGGTGTCACGGCGGGAAAAAGAGAGAAGAAAAAGGCAAGACGGAACCGAAAAACACACTAAATTGAAAGTTGTTGAAGGCGAAATCAAATTGAATTGTAGCGGAAAGTATAATTAATTTTTCTTGCGGAGTTTCCGATTAAATGCGTGGACGACCTAACCTACACTTGTGTGATATCGCAGCCTAAATGCGTTGCTGAATCCAAAATTCGCGGCTTGGCCGCCGAACCTTCGCACCCGGCACCGTTGATCATCCTAGAATGCTCTCAACCTCGGAGAAAATGAACTCAAGGACCACACACACCCTGGAAGCCTCACCCAGAACCGACAGGTGGAATTAATAAAATATCGCTCAGGATCCCATTACAGTATTCTCGTCCCACAGGTAGTTATTTTTTAACATTTGCTTACACATTCATGCACCAGATAAATACTTTAAAGTGGAGAACGATTTACAAACATTAAGTATAAAATGATTAAATTGCTAATGACCAACCGAACTGCTAAAGAACTCAACCAGTATAATATGTACAATTAATACTCAGCAAAGATCTATGTAAGTTAATATTCGCTTCCGTTATTGTGTTATCTAGACTTACTAAATTATATATCTGCATAATAATTTTATTTACCCAGTTTACAAATAAATCATTCACTTAATTAATGTTTTTTTTATTGATCGCTTGGAATTTCAAATTTATTTAACCAATGTTGAATGAGTGCGGGAGTGATCTATTTTATATAATTTGAATGGATGCATTTAATATGTTAGTTAAGCGTTAAGTATATTTATAGCATTTATAATTGTCGTACCATTCTTAGGTTAAGGTTAAGTTTTGGGAGATTTATTCTGGGGGATATAGGGCGGGCCTAACCATGTTAAAGGCATGTCAATAGTGTGTTAAGAGTAATGAGCGATATAGTTCGGAAATAGTGGCTGTGTTCATTTCTTGCTGTCCGCTGGAGCGATGCTTGGGCATGTTCTGTGATATAGTTGAGTGAGCGTGTGCACGTGCGTGGCAGGCTTGAAAAGGTTCTCCTGGCGCCTATTACTCGGATTCAATCTGAATCTAGGTATGAAACAAATAAAACGTGCGTGTATATGTGTTTGAAACTATTTTCACAAAACATTATGTAACCCCGGACGACAGAACACAGCGGGTTCGTAAAAAGGGAATCGTCAATGCAAAAGCCAGAAGGTGAACTAGTGTCTGCAGATATATAGACGAGGGTCCGGGTTACAATATATATATGACTATACATAAGTTATTTAGTGCTGTTTAATAGATCTAAACTTCCTGGACATTTTCTTATTTGTTTTGAACTGGCACAATTAACCTGAGATCCATTGCAGTATTACTTAATTGCTTCTATGAAGAATATTCAGAAACCCAGATTTGTGTCCTTATTATTTGAGTGTTAACAATCTCATTCAGCAGCCAGCAGGAGATTGCAGTCACACTAGAGGGTCAAGCATAACACTGTTATTTAACACATTTATACAATTAATGCAAAGTAAGCATAAGAATTGACATTAGAGGATATATTTAAATTTTAATCATAGTTTATTTTAGATGATAACAAGCAAAAATAAATATGCCAATACTCTTTTTTGAAATGAAAAAATATTTTTGAGCAGGCATACAATGTCATGGTTTATAATATTTGCATGGATATTCATCTCTCAACAATATAACCTATCTTTTCCATTCCATGCCTAATTAATACCAATCAATGACATTTTATATTAACAAAATACAATTTTTTTTAATAAAATATGCTTACAATATTACAATTTCCTAAAAAAATATACAACAATTTTTAATGAATGTTTGAGATGGAAATATGTAAAGTAAAAAGTTATCAATTAAAAATCACTCAATCTAAAATAGTAGTTAATAAAAGATAATTGACTCAGACCAAGTATTAAAGTAAATCTTTTAGGCTGATTGCATCCAAATGGAAGAATCTAAAGAGAAATATCCCTCCTTTAAATGCCACTCTAGGTCTAATATAAAGATCAAAGCATTGCAGTTTACATTTATAAGAGTAAAAATTATAATATAAGCTTCTCAACTTTCTTACTTATAATAAACTCCTCCATTGGCAGATTATGTATTGTAATATAATATTTTTAATGGATATTTTAGATGTAAATATATAATGTGTGGAGTTATCCATCTATAATTACTCAATTAGAAAGCACTCAATCTCGAACAACAGTTAATGGAAGCCAACTTCCCCACATAAAAAGTTGAAGGGAAACTGTCAAGAGGATCAATAACTTTAATAGTTTCAATTTAACTTTTGGCTTGGAGCAGTTGGTTTTAATTAACTATTGTTTTAGGCTAAGTGCTTTCTGAACAAGAAATTGTAAATGGATAACTCCACACATTATACATTTCAATCTAAATAATCCATTAAAAATATTATTTTACAATACATAACCTACCAGTGGAGGGGTTTATTATAATAAGTAAAAAAATTGAAAAGTTTGTTATACTTTGATTTCTTATACCTATAAATGTAAACTGCAGTATTTTGATCTCTATATTAGATCTAGAATAGTAGTCAAAAAGAAATCCTTTTTTGGGATCCACCTTTTGAATGGAATGTTTTTGGGAAAGATCACACAAATTGAGTGATTAGTCTGAAGACAAAAAAACCCTGCCAATTATTAGTATTTTAGCAACATTGTATAATATGTTCTATATAATAGTGCCTGTCAGTTTACTTTGACTCTTGTCTTGGGGCAGTTGTTATAGGTTGTGTTTTCTAATTAAGTTGATTTAAATAAATTACTCCACATATTCAAGATTTCCATCTAAACATTCATTAATATGTCTTGCATTGTTAGCCGAGAGGTACCGCAGCCGCCATGCAAGCAAGTAGTTGGTTGCAGACGGTTGTGGGTTCATGTCCCAGCCAATGCTATGACATATGGAAATATATATATATATTGTACCAATATCATATTGGTACATATGGATATATATATATATATTGTACCAATATCATATTGGTACATTTATGTATAATTTTTGGCTAAAAATTATTAAAATAAAATTCTCATAAATATTGTGAGGGTTAATAAATAAATAATAAAAGTATTGCAGTATAATAATTTTGTCTAAAAAATGATTGGAATAAAAACCTTTCATTTAAAGAAATGGTTAAGAGTCTAAAAGAGTTTTTATTATTATTAGTTTAAAACAAAAGCCAGTTCATTAAAAGTTAGTATAAAAGTTGAGAATTTTTAAAAAATAAAAAAAGAAGAAATACTGTTAGCGCTGGCAGAAAAATTAAACCCTGCGTCATTCATACAGTTTTACGAATTAATTTAAAAGTAATTCAGGGGAGAGAATTTGGCTTAGAAAAGGTTAAAACTATAGCCATTTAAATGAATCTTTTATAAATAATTAGAAAAATATCTCTTTCATTAAAAATATTAAAGAAAAGGAAAGGAGAATCTCTTTCGTTTAAATAAAATATATATGTGCTTGAGTGACAAACTGATTTTAAGTATAACAAACTATGTTCTTGTTGATAAAATAAATATGTGCATGTTAAATATTAAAAATGATATAGAAAATTAAAATGTAAAACAGAGTTTGCAATGGCTACTGACAACAGGATTAAAACAAATAATCAAAAGCTTATCTAAGGAATTTAAACAACAAATATAGCTGGCGGATACCAAAATGACAACAGGTCACCCTAATAAATAGTCCAATTTTTTCATCAGACAGTCAGTTCAGATAGCAGTTCAGTTCAGGTTACAATCAGTTGAGATTACAGTTGACTCAGTCTATTATATATCCAGAATCAATCATGCATTGTTAATCATCGTCGGAAACAAACGACTTTGCTCTAGTTTGAGTCTGATAAAACAGCCAATTTACCCAAAACAAGCAATGCCTGCCTAACAACCTAAAAATCTGCTGTCAATATCTAACTGCCTTAAAGAATAATGCCAAGGAATACTAAGAATAAAACCTCAAATCCAGCCATCTGGAAATATTTTTACATGGAGTAACAACCAGCAAGAAGACAAAGTCCTATTGAGAATAAAGTCCCCAGCAAACAGCAAGAAGTATCCATGTTCTAAAATCCTAGGAAACATTTTCTTATTTCCATTTAAAGTAGCCATTGCAATAGTTTGAAGCCTCCCAGAGTCAAATAATAATGAACTCTATAGCATGCATAAAGAACTGTTGATGTGCATGTTTTGAAATGTCATGTATGTGAATGCTTTTGTTATATTATATTGTTTCATGTATTTATTTAAATGATTTGTATATTTGATGCTTCATGTTGTCTTATATTTTATGAATTAAGAATGTGTGTAGTCATTATAGATAATTATCACTGTCTAAATTAATTTAGTTCTTATAAAAGTATTTAAGAATTACAATAATAAATATCTAGTTAAATAAATTATCTTTAACCTTAATTTTGTCGGTCAATTCTTTTTACCACTAATTAAAACAATTTGTTATTGTATTACTTTAGATTGAGCTAGTCTTGGGATATTTCAAGCACTGGATTATGGGCCTATTGTCCAAACACATTAGTTCTAGTAACTAGCTGGTGTCTGAGGTTCACCTCAAAACAAATAAAGTGCTTTGATAGTAGGAGTTTGAATCTAGCAGTTGAGGTGGGCCACGGTCTGGAAAGTGATCATGTTATGCTTGCATAGCTTGGTATGATCATGGGTATTGTTGATAGTTCTGCTACTGATGATATTCTCCTCTCTGCTTGAAGGGCGGGGCCGTTCATGTAATAGTCATGATATAAAATTATGATAAATAAGGTTTGAAACCCAGTTAAACTGAGTAAATAGAGCATGCTGGATCTTCTACTATTCAAACCTGGCACAAATGGACATACCCAATGTAGGGGCCAAATGTCATAAATGACAGTAATTAAATATTTTATTGTTTGAGAATAAAAATTAAAAAAACGCTTATATATTTTAAAGTGGTATAATTTAAAAAAAAAAAAAAAGAATTAACAAAACTATTTTTTTTCTTCTTTAAATGAAAACAGATTTTGATATTTTCATTAGTTAAAATAAATTATTCTGTTAAATTAGAGACAGTTGGATGTTTTGGGTGGAGTTAAGACATTGAGAATGGGAGATTGATAGGATGAAGGGGTGGAGTCAGTCGTATATTCCATTGTGAAAAAATTAATAAGCAGTTCATATTTAAATTTAGTGAAATAGAAATATTGTTTCAAAAATGGAGGAAATAGAGAAAGAAGAGATATCTGAGATGCAAATGATGATAAATTTGATGAAAGAAATGCGAGAGTTCAAGGAAGAAATGCATCAGGAATTCAAGCAAAGTTGGCAAGAGTTTAAAGCTGAACTGAGGGGAAAAATACAAGAATTCAAGCAAAGTCAGCAAGAGTTCAAAGAAGAAGTGATTAGAGAAATAAGAAAAATGAGATGTGAGATAACAGGAAAGGTAGTGAAGGACAAAAAAATTATAGAGTTAAATTTAATTAAAGAAAGTTAGGAATTTGAAAAGGAAGTCGAGGTAGTAAGAGATGTAAGTGAAAGGAAGGATGAATTAGAAAGTGTAGATCAAGATATAGTAGAGCCAGATAGCGTTAAGTATAGTAGTTTGGAAATGAAAATAATAAAGATAGAAAATAATGTAAAAGAGTTTTTACAAGGAAATAAAAATAAAAAAGGTTAAAGTAAATGTTCGTGTTCATTGTAAACGAAGATTTAAAAAAAGAAAGAGTAGGAAAAAATATTCTCATATTGAAGTAATTCTGAGTTTTTCTAAATATAAAGATTTTTTAATTTACAAGGCAGAAAATAGAACGGAACGGGAAAGAGATAAAGTCAAATTTCCTTCACACACTGATGTTTGATATATAATTATTAATGTGTTTATCTAAATTGGATTGTGCCAAAAATGTAAGTACAGAAAAATAACATTTGAAGATTAAATCTCTGTGTAAAGATTTGAGTGAGCATGAAATAAACAATTTGTTTTTACTTACATGGTCGGCTAAATACAATCGCACGTCCTTTTTTATCTTTTTCCAATAAAGGAAATATTACCCTAAAATATATATATTAAAGTTAAATAAAACATTCATACAGAGTATAACTTTGGATTTACAATGAAAACTATAATCATTATATATATATATAATTATTATCGTGTTTTGTATAAAAATGTAAATGGAAATTCAACTATAAGTTTTGTACTCCCAAAAAAAAAAAATAAAGAAAATATATTAGAGAAATATATTTTAGATAGATAACTAATAAGGATTTAATTAGTGATTAAATTTGCATGGAGTGTAACAATGGAAAATGTTTATGTATTTGCAATTAGAAAATTGTGTTTGATAATTGTCAAGAAATATTTGTTAGTTAAAAATATTTATTGATACAATAACTGAAACACAGGCTTATTATATACCTGTATCTATATATGTAATATAGGATATATGAGCACAGACTTTCACATGACCCACCACTCTCAAAGTCTGTGCTCATATACCCTATATTACATATATTGATACAATGGAAATTGAAAACATGATTAAAAACACTAATGGGAAATGCAAGACTGATAACGGTCAAGAATGAAGCCTGGATTGCCAGAGACCAAAAGATGGATATAAATAGATTGAACAACAAAGTGCGTGGTCCTCATTACCAGTGAATCTATCAAGTGAACGGTGCTGAGAGATTTTAAGTAATAATAGCTGAAAGAAATTTAAGTGGCAGTGCAGCGTTCTAGTGCGAAGCCAACGTGTTCACGAGCAGCAGCAGAACTGGGCCAAAGAGTTTGGAAAAACGTGTAGAAAGCAGACAGTTGTGAAGTGCATCATGGGAAGTGACCGAAAAGTGAACTATATATATATATATATATTGTGTTTGTGTGTAATGATAACTTTTCGCTTTTTCATCATTTATTTGTGGTTTTATTTAACAATATATCTTATTAAATAATCACAAACTTTTTACACCTTTAAGCAAATAATGTTTATTAATATAATTACAGTTTTGACTGTTTCTGGCACTCTTCTTCAGATTTCAATTTATTTTTCTACCTTAGGACTGCTATTATATTAATAAACATTATTTGCTTAAAGGTGTAAGAAGTTTGTGATTATTTATTAAGATATATTGTTATATATGAGTAAGCAAAATTACTGAAGAAGAAGAAGGAAGAAGTATATACAGAATTATATTGTTTTATTTGTTGATATTCTGAGTACTTGCATTTCAATTACACTACAATTATAAAATGACATATTGGTAATAAAAGATAAAGTATTTCAGTAAGAAGAATAAAAGATATTATTATGAAAAAATGAAAACAAATTATTACTTATATTGATAAAGAATTTAAAGAATAAGGTAGGCCATATAATAATATTTTTTTAAAATGTTACATGAATTAATTTAAAATTACTATTCTTTGAATCTTCACAAATGCATTCTTTAAAAAAAAAAATTATAGTCCAGAGGATTATACAGAGGACAAGTGTAATTTTTATTTGCATAAAATATAGTAAATGCTCGATATTGATGTAAATATAAAATTTTAATAGTATAAATATTATATTGAATATTGTTGTTTTGAGATTCCATATTTTAATTTCAGGCATAAATGTAACTAACACTACCTAAACTTATGGCTATAATTGACAGACTAAATCACTAATAATAGATTACAGGCCTGATACCTAATGGAATTACTAATAATAGATTACAATAACTGACTACAAATGACAGATCACATTATTGCCTTGCTGTTTTTTTAATTTAAAAGTTGTTTACAAGACAAGAAATTACCTTGAATGAATTAATTATAACAGTACCAACAATAGTAAATGTCGTAGATTATCTTTTGCACTGCTTATGTTATGTATTATACTTTCAATATATATATATATATCAAATGATTCAAATCACTTACTTATATTTATTTTACATTGAATGGTTATAATACTTGTGTTTCCAAAATAATATAATTAATATAAACCAAATTTAAGCCAATAAACATCACATGATCACCTGATGATGTCAATCAATTCAAATTTTGCTATGATAAGAAAAACAGATAGCTTACTACAAGTAAACTAATTTATTTATAAATATATGTACAAAATTTTTTATTATAAAAGATAAAATATTAGTTTTGAAATTTTATGTGGATAATAGGTTGTGAATAATAGGTATAAACGTTAAAACAATTTTGTTTATTTAAGATTACTTTTAAATAATGAACAATTAAAAACAATTATCAGCTTTGAGACAATTACTTTTTTAAATATAAATAATTTCCATTTAAATTTTAAATCTAAATTCATTTTATTATACATATAAATAAAAGGGTGCTGATTTAGTATGCGCTCACGGCCGCCATTTTGAATTACAAGAATCACGTGTTTATGATGATGAAACATATATAGTTCATAAAATAAACGAAATTAGCAAATAATTAAATATTTACCCTGAATCAATAAATTTTGCTGTTTTTGGATCCTGAATATCTAAATTCTTTAATAATGAGGGTAGCTTGTTCCTGATTAGTAAATATTTATCCAATGATTCCCGGGCAGCAGTTATACTAAATTTTTTAGCTCGTAAAAAACGCAGCAAATATTGGGAATCTAAAATAAATAATATATAAATAATAAATATTTTTATAGTGAAAGATGAAAATATAATTATCAGTTCCTTCCATATGGTACTTACTTATTATTACATCACTGGCATTTCATTCAACTAGTTTATTTAACATTGTATGAATCAGGAGATAGGGACTGTTTTCTATCTGCTTTTAATCCCTTGTGGAATGATGTAATCATGATCAGATGAACAAATACATATAAAAAGGATGCATGATCCCCAAATGCATGAAGATGCATATAATAAAAAATAGTTCTGTTTTTTATTATTCATAGCTTCGATAAAAGTCATCTCTATTACTAAATTAAATGACAGCCTGAAATTATGTAATATCAAGCAACCACACATAGATAAACAAACAAAAACTATTTTTCCTTTCATAGAAAATTATATTTATAAAATAATTTTAAAGTTTTTAAATAAAAATAATTATTTAAATAAAGACCAATATGAACTCATAGAAAGAAGGAACTAAACTATGTTATTGCAATATTTAAATACCGTAACAGTCATATTTGTACATTCACACAACAAAATCCAGAGTTAAGGCAAATTACACCAAAGCTAATCCAGATGAGATGTTGAGACCTCAAATCTGACCATGCTTCAACTCATTTACCTGCACTTCATGATTTAATACCATATGGATGACATATATGAGATTACATTCGATCTCAATTTAATTTACAAGCCAGCTGAGAAAAGGTGGAACATGAGAGTCAATGGGATAATTAACAATTTAATAATAAATACTAAAGCGACATTTCTACACTTATGGTTTACTAAGATAATGCATATATATTAATAAGATTATATTTAATTTAGATTTGGGTTGTATTTGATTTGGATTCGATTTGAAATGGATTGCAAGAAACACACTAAACAATAGTAAATTTAAATATCTTTAATAAACAAAATTAAACAAACTGGTTAAATATAAGGAACAGAATAATATGCATTGATTGCAGAGTTTACACACACAGGCATTACAACAATGATGAGATAATTATAGTACATAAGTCTCATCTTAATATATATATATATATATATATATATATATATATAGTAACAGACTGAAAAAACCCTTTAGGATGGTACACCCAGAGCCTTCTTTACTTACAGGTCCTATTATGACTCGGGGTTCTAACTCAGTGTAGACATTTGCCTTTAACTCTCCTCAAGGATGGATTTAAATAGGATGGGAATATGACTTCTATATAGATCCTTAATGGCTATTGCTAATAATATATTAAAAATCTGTATATATGTATAATAGCTATTCTGGTGAGTGAAGTATGAATGATGCTTAATAATCTAGAGACCAGAGATACAAAGATTTTAACTTCAAACAACAAATATTTATTAACAAATCGGGGTTAAATTTATAATATTTATAAATTAGTAAAATATATATATGGATATAATAAAATATTGATTTGTCTTTACTACAATAAGACTAGATGTGATTTAAATATTAAAATATCAATTGAAATAAAAATTATAAAATTATAGTGCATAATGTACAATAAAGTATCAATTATTTTAAATATGAAATATATTACTAGATGTACAATTATCATTTTGTTTATGTCTTTTAAATGTACCTCAAGGTTATGTCCATGAATTGCTAATTTGTGTTTTGTAGATATAATTCATTCATAAACAGTTATTCAAGCAAACAAAAAAATGTATTTATATAAAATTACTTATTAGTAAGTCTAATTAATATTTAATGTTAACATATTAAATGTCTAATTAAAATGTATATGTGTAAAATCTTACCTTTTGTCATTTAATGTGTCCAATTACGTTAATATTTTATTTACAAACATAAAAAAAAATTATCTATGCATACCTTGAGTTGTGTATTTGTATCTCTCTTTCCTTATATAAATTTAAATAAATGGGTTCCTTTTTAAAAAATGTTTTCTGCAAATAAATAACAGGGTGAGAAAACTTGTAACTCAACTCTCAGTATACACTAAAAAAAATTACAAAATTTAAAACATTTATAAGCATTAATTGAAATCTTGGATTTCTTTAAAACAATAGCAGGTTAAATTTTCAAGAGTGGCTTCAGTGTTCTTAGCAGATAATGTCTTTCTTTTATTCACGCATATTAAATCATATTAAACATTCCAAGCATTAACAATTCCCATGACGAAATCGAATTCCTGGGCTTTTGATTTTATAGCCATCGCCTTTCCAATTCCATCTCCAGATCATTCCACACTGATTTAAATATTAAATATACCAATGAATATTATACTCCATCACCTGCCAATGACACCAAGGAGATAGAAAGATCCTGTGACACTTAATTAGCAAAATTGCATCATTAGATTTTATATCCACACATATAAATTGTTAAATATAAATCTTTTTCCAAGGCTTGTGTTATAATATAAAAACGAACATTATTTCTATACAGTTTTTATTTATATATATATGAGACGCATGATAAAGATTTTATTTTAAAAGTAATATAAATTAGTGTTAATAAAATTCTATTTCATCATTAGTTGACTTTATCTTTTACAAAAAACATTTTATAATAATTATATTTTTGACAAAGATAAATAAATATGAAGCTCTTTGAATTTATTTGAATGAACGAAAGTTCATCACTTAAACAATGTCTTTTTTCCTTTTTTAAAAATATTTTACACTAATAAATAATGAAATTCCAAATATTAAACAGTTTTTTTTAATAACAAAAGGAAATCATAATAACTAATATAACAACAATTAAAATATTCTTATTCTACAACTTTACTTTCATGTACTCCATTTGAACAAAAACCAACCAACAACTAAAAATTCCTGTTGCTTAGTTTTTTCCACATTCCAAAATCAACAAAAGTTTACTCTTTTTTTTTTTTTTTAAACAAAAGAAACTTGATTTAAAATTGAATGCCAGATATTTTCTTTATTATTTTTGTCACAACATGATTTAAAATCTTAAACGTTCATGTATAAATGTGTGTATGTATATTTTTTTTTCTACATTTAATAAAAAAAATAAATTAGTTCATTCCTTTATGAATGTATGGTTATGTTTGTATATATATACAAACATAACCATATATATATATATGTGTGTGTGTGTATGTCTCCAAATATCTTTAAAAAATTATGTTTTAAAAGTTGGCTGCCTATATATACATTTATTTATTTATATATATATATCTCATGTTTTTTAGATTCTTACCCTTATCTCTTTCATCTTAACATTGAATTGCTGTCATCATTAGCATTGTTCCTATTATCTTTACTAGAATTACTGACTATATGATGGTTGAATATCCTGAATTTGACTGGTTAAGTGTCTCTGTTCCAGAAGGCACATATTTGGATTCGTCAGCCTATATCCTGCTCCCTGAGAGTCTTATTGGATTTTTATAAGAGCTGAACAAAATGTGGGATACCCACATTGTATGAGTCAATTCCCACATCTCAGCCGATTCTAAAATACCTCAATAAAATATTTCAACATTAATTTGAGTGTATCCTCATCACATCTACCTACTCTAGCCATTTCCTCATGAACAATGCTATCTTTCTCATTACAATATACTTGCATATACCCATTTACATTTTTTTATAAACTCTTCTTTCACCTACTTTAATCATGATCATCTGTTTATGAATAACTAAGCTTCTGTATTTGGCAATTCTTCTTACCAACCAATGTATGGCTCAATATCCGAGCATTATAACTTCCTTTTATTTCTCCCTCAATATTTAACCAAAATACATTTAGGCCAGCTTGTTTCACAATAGCATATGGTCCAGCACATTGTTGACAAAATTTATGATAAACATTATCCATTGATTTACTTGGGTTATGTGTTCTCACAAAAACCTTGTCTCCAATCTTAAAGTGATGTCTACTTTTCTTCCTCTTCTTATTTCTAAAATTAGATTTATTAATTAACTGTTGGCGAGCCATTTGAATTTTAGTTTCTTTGTCATAGTGATGACATTCAAGTGGAGGTTGGTATTTTACAAATAACAAAAGAATAGGTTGGTTAAAATGTAATTGGATGGGTGTGAATCCAGTAGATTCATTTGAACACCAATTTAGGTAATTCACTATCCGTTCTGTCTGCTTCACCCACCTCCTATTATTTTTATAAGATTTAATAGTCAAAAGTAAACTTAACATTTTTTTCTTTTATATTCATATATACTCAACATTATTTACAGGGTTCAATCATTAAGAAAGTCCATTTTTATGTTCCATGTCACAATCATGAAGTCTGTCTCTTAATTTGTGCCTTTCTCTTTTTAAGGACTTTCATTCACATATTCAATAAATGTGAAGGGATCTTCATAAGTGTTGCAAAGCTTATGGAACCTGGGACCTTTCTGTTTCTTTGCAGGGAGTATGGTTGACTCCAGTATCATCTGGCAACTGTCTATGACTTGGTCATCTTCCTGATTATGAAGAGACTTGTTGTGCCATAATACACATTTAAGATGAACAAGTGTATCGACTTCATTTGTCCTTTCAAAGTTGGCTTCACTAATAAGACAATTTTCTTTTGTGAAAAGTCCTTGAGCATATAGTAGTCTTTCTAGGATTTTGCTACTATGTTCATGGACCTTGTATTTAGAGCAAACTTTATGTTCTGAACATTGGATGCTCACATTAACTTGTTTTGCTCGATCGTCTAATGTATTCATTCCCATACTCTTCATGGGCAGGATTGAATCAGCATCATTCCAAAATGTTTTTGGGATCACTCCTCCCAACTTAAAATTGGTGGAATGATTTTCTATTATGTCTTCAGGTACTTGCTGAGTCCAAGTAGCAGAAGATTCAAATTCAAGAGGAAGTTTTCACAGTAAAAGAATACTTAGTACTTCGATTGGATTCAAAAATGAAACTAGGTGGTTTTTTTATATCATTAATATCACTGCTAATACTATCCATCCTACTATTAATATCATAAGTTTTAGCTTCTATCCTATCTATATTTTTCTTTATACACTCTATCTTTGTTTCCAAATTGCTATTTATTTTGGTCTCCAAATCGTCAATATCAGTTTTGGTTGCCATAGTAACCTTCATATTCTCTATCTTAGTGGATTCCTGGGCTTGGTGAACCTCCTCAATTTTGCTATCAATTTGGATAATATTGCTTTTTTTAAATTCAGTATATCACTCTTGACACTGCAAGCTCGCTACATTCATCTTTATTCTCATCTCTTCTATATCTTGTTTCAATTCCCTATTACTGTTATGCACTTTATTCATCTCTGAAGATAACTTCTCCATGGCTGTAGAAAATTTCATTTCAATTCCACTAATTCTTTTCTTAACCTCCTCATCTAATTTGTCAATATTTTTCTTTAAATCTTCTCCTAAACCACATATATTTTCTTTCAATCCAGTTTCTATTTTGTCAATATCAACCTTGGTTACCATGTTGCTTATTTCAGCTTGACTGTATCTATTTGACCACTCATGGCATCCATCCGACCATTCATGTCAGCCTTGACTGTATATATCTGACCACTCATGCTATCCATCTGACCATTCATCTGACCACTCATGGCATCCATCCAACCATTCATGCCATTCATCTGACCACTCATGCTATCCATCTGACCCAATAATGTTTGGAACATCTGCATCATGGCTCCACTATCTTCTGTAACATGTGTTAGTCCAATTCCAGGTGATTGAGCAGACTGTTCATTTGAGTCTCCTTGAATTTGAGATATCATTTGTTTTTCCTCTTGCATTGAGAAAGAATGCTCAGCTCCAATCATTGACTCCCTGGGCACATTTATGTCTACTGATCGTACTGGTTCCATTTTAGGATCATGCTCAGCTTCATTGCCACTAACATTCTGTGGCTTTACACTTAATTCTTATATTCATACTTACTTTATATCTTGCACTTCTAAGCAACATATGATGTAAATTAATATTTTACTTTAAAATATTTACTCTATGAATGTAAAGTTTTTTTTTAATTTCCTATATAATACATATAATATATCATAGGATCTCCCATCAACCTGTGTCATCTCATGTGATTTTGGTTACCTTAAGTATTTTACATATCATTGGTATTAATGCTGGTTTTATATATTTTGCCTTTTATCTGCCTCACTTGCCTACTCTTATTAGATTCTTGACCATCTATTTAGTTTTGGTCTCTATTTATCAATTCATACTTTCACTCAGAGTTATTTGAACTTATTGTTGATTGACTAAGTTAATAATACCATTAAGTTGCCACACCATTTAATCCATAGGGTTATATAATATATAGTCTATTAAGTGATTAACTAAAATATGATGTATCAGGTTATACTGAAATTATGGACAAATTTCTCATAAATTCAATTTATGTCACACTAAAAATATACAGTAAAATATGATAGACTTAACTCTTTAAAGCTCAACACATTGTGTATAAAAATATAATAGACATAACTATTCACATGCAGTGAACCTAAGTATTTGAGCTTACCACATTGCATGCCAAAAATATAACAGACAATAAACTAGAATGAATTTAATAATTGGCTATTACGAATGCGATGTAAGAATCAACTTTCATTAAGTCTATATATGTTAATGTACCTATTATTCAGGCTTCACTGTTCATGGTGTCAAAAATGTAACAGTATGTAGTTTGTATCTGTGGTGGACTTAAATTTTCAGGCCCAAAATGTTGTGCGCCAAAATATGTAACAGACCGGAAAAACCCTTTAGGATGGTACACCCAGAGCCTTCTCTACTTACAGGTTCTATTATAACTCGGGGTTCTAACTCAGTGTAGACATTTGCCTTTAACTCTGCTCAAGGATGGATATAAATAGGATGGCAATAATATGACCTCTATATAGATCCTTAATGGCTATTGCTAATAATATATTAAAAATCTGTATATATGTATAATAGCTATTCTGGTGAGTGAAGTATGAATGATGCTCAATAATCTATAGACCAGAGACACAAAGATTTTAACTTCAAACAACAAATATTTATTAACAAATCGGGGTTAAATTTATAATATTTATAAATTAATAAAATATATACATGGATATAATAAAATATTGATTTGTCTTTACTACAATAAGACTAGCTGTGATTTAAATATTAAAATATCAATTGAAATAAAAATTATAAAATTATAGTGCATAATGTACAATAAAGTATCAATTATTTTAAATATGAAATTATATTACTAGATGTACAATTATCATTTTGTTTATGTTCTTTAAATGTATCTCAAGGTTATGTCCATGAATTGCTAATTTGTGTTTTGTAGATATAATTCATTCATAAACAGTTATTCATGCAAACAAGAAAATGTATTTATATAAAATTACTTATTAGTAAGTCTAATTAATATTTAATGTTAACATATTAAATGTCTAATTAAAATGTATATGTGTAAAATCTTATCTTTTGTCTTTTAAGTCATTGTCCATTTAATGTGTTCAATTACGTTAATATTTTATTTACAAACATAAAAAAAAAATTATCTATGCATACCTTGAATTGTGTATTTGTATCTCTCTTTCCTTATATAAATTTAAATAAATGGGTTCCTTTTAAAAAAAAAATGTTTTCTGCAAATGAATAACAGGGTGAGAAAACTTGTAACTCAACTCTCAGTATACACTAAAAAAAAAATACAAAATTTAAAACATTTATAAGCATTAATTGAAATCTTGGATTTCTTTAAAACAATAGCAGGTTAAATTTTCAAGAGTGGCCTTCAGTGTTCTTAGCAAATAATGTCTTTCTTTTATTCACGCATATTAAATCATATTAAACATTCCAAGCATTAACAATTCCCATGATAAAATCAATTTCCTGGGCTTTTGATTTCATAGCCATCGCCTTTCCAATTCCATCTCCAGATCATTCCACACTGATTTAAACATTAAATATACCAATGAATATTATACTTCATCACCTGCCAATGACATCAAGGAGATAGAAAGATCCTGTGACACTTAATTAGCAAAATTGCATCGTTAGATTTTATATCCACATGTATAAATTGTTAAATATAAATCTTTTTCCAAGGCTTGTGTTATAATATAAAAACGAACACTATTTCTATGCAATTTTTATTTATATATATATGAGATGCATGATAAAAATTTTACTTTAAAAGTAATATAAATTGGTGTTAATAAAATTCTATTTCATCATTAGTTGACTTTATCTTTTACAAGAAACATTTTATAATAATTATATTTTTGACAACAATAAATAAATATGAAGCTCTTAGAATTTATTTGAACGAACTTAAGTTCATCACTTAAACAACGTCTTTTTTTAAAATATTTTACACTAATAAATAATGAAATTCCAAATATGAAACAGTTCTTTTTAATAACAAAAGGAAATTATAATAACTAATATGACAACAATTAAAATATTCTTATTCTACAACTTTACTTTCACATACTCCATTTGAACAAAAACCAACCAACAACTAAAAATTCCTGTTGCTTAGTTTTTTTCCACGTTCCAAAATCAACAAGGTTTACTCTTTTTTTTCTTTTAAACAAAAGAAACTTGGTTAATAAAATTTAATGTCAGATATTTTCTTTATTATTTTTGTCACGTCATGATTTAAAATCTTAAACGTTCATGTATAAATGTGTGTATGTATATATTTTATTCTACATTTAATAAAAAAATAAATTAATTCATTTCTTTATGAATGTATGGTTATGTTTGTATATATATGTGTATATCTCCAAATATCTTTAAAAAATTATGTTTTAAAAGTTGGCTGCCTATTTAATCTTTATACATGTTATCCTAAAACATCAGTTACTCATTATTATTTTTTTATAAGGATTGGGCATCACCTTACAATATATATAACTACCTGCGATCAAAGACTCATGCCTATATGATATGCCAATTATCCTTGAGGTTTGTAGCAATAAGCTAAGCCTTACCAGGATGATATAACATAAAGCATTAAATTGCTAATTCTAAATTATTATCAGTAAACAATTAATATGCTCAAATACAGATTCCCTTGGCAAACCAGATTTCAGGTTTGGATCAATGCTGAAGTTAATTAATAGGGTGAAATGAATTGGTTACTGTAGCTGGGTTTCTGAGACTATGGCACTAATTACTAAATTAAAGATTGTGGTATGAATGTATAGTTATTCACAGGATTCAGTACCTAGTACTTGCACCCCTTGGATCTTACAACTTGTTAGCACAAAAAAGAACATTTAGTTCAGTGTGTCAGAGCAGATGTAAATAGAAGTCTAACTGTCCAAACCAAATAATGGGGTGGCCTCTCAACATGAGCCCATTTAAAGAAAGCATAGCAAGGTGTAATACACAATAGTGCTTAGTAAAAACACATTCATAATGCTTATAAATAATATTAATATATTAAAGACAAATTTAAAATAAGTCGCTTAAATCTATAGCTTTATTCAGCAAAAACTACATTGACCCAATTCTCAAATTAGCACATCTTAATCATGCTAAGAGGGGTTCATTAATAGCACCAGTTTTAATAAATGGAATTTGCATATATTCTTTTATAATTAACTAGAGAGGGGAAAGCATATTTCAGGTTTTATAATAATTACAAATACACTTACAAATCATCTCTGGCCATTATTTAATTAATACATAATAATTGAAAACCTCTCTAAAAAGTGACTAGATGTCAGCTTAAATAAATATATATGTATGTAACAATGAACATGTAGCAGTCTGTTGTTGTATGTGAGAATAGATTTCAAAGCAGCAAGTTATATTGGCTAAAAAGCAATGAAACCTGTTATTGGAGAGCTTCTAATTGTCTTTCTCTAAAGATTTATATTATTTCTCCCTGCTTTGAAATGATGACATAGCATATCACATAAATTTAAAATGAAATCAAATAATAAAAAAATTAGGCATGGCCACAGATTACAGAAAAGATTTAATAATTAAATGATTTAGTTATTACAATTTAGAGATTTGTTTTAAAGTTAGGTAGATAAACAAGCTTATACAGTTACATTTATAGATTTAATTTAAACAAAGATTTAATTATTACTTTATGAATATTCATAGTTGGATGATTACATTTTTATAAGTTTAAAAGATTTATAGAGCTCTGTAGTGAAGAATATTACCGATTTCTTCTAGAGGCTGAATTGTTTGGCATTTGTAGTGGGCACTGTTACATTTCAGGATAGGTTGCTCTTCCTCGATGTCTTCTCTTGACAGCTGGTGGTGTTGAACTCCTCCACCTTGGCCATGATGATGATTGCTGGGCAGTCTGAAGGATGGGTTGAAGATTGCAGTCTGAAGGATGGGTTAAAGATCACTATTCTTCTATAAAAAACATCAAGATTGGGGATTTCCTAGCCACTCATCTAATTTTTAATGGGCATAGCTCCCAGTGGCAACTGCTTAGATTATATTATAAGAGAGATATAGAGTGCTGAAAATTGGGGGTTTACATTGAAACAGTAAGATTCGAGTTCAAATCTTAGTTTCACCTTAGTTCCATCCACCTGTTCTATCATCTTTCACCCACCATCTCCATCCTACCTAAATTTAAATCCTAGATGTTGGATTGTGTGTGTATAATGGTATTATGCATATGTATGTAAGCATCTGTTTAAATATGCCATGAACACACACTCCAATATCAGATTTAAACATTAAATCAAATATTGTATTTATTAAATAATTTTTAAATTTATTTTAAAGCTATATAGCATTTATAGCATTTACTTATTTTGTCAATTTTTTTTATATATTATGTTTTAAAATAATGAATCTTAAAATCTGTTTAAATTTCTAAATTTATAAAAATATAAATCCTTATTTAAATAGTCTGAACAGGCACTAACCTGTATTCAATGCACTTTAAAATTCACAGTAATCAAGCATATTTTGCTGATAGAGCGATCTTCCAAACCATGACACAGGATAGCAACTTTTATAAAGATAAGATGGCTGCTCTTATTTTTATAAAAGTCACTATCTTGTGTCATGGTTTGGAAGA
Organism: Epiperipatus broadwayi; assembly: GCA_028023455.1. Taxonomy (NCBI): domain Eukaryota; kingdom Metazoa; phylum Onychophora; class Udeonychophora; order Euonychophora; family Peripatidae; genus Epiperipatus; species Epiperipatus broadwayi. The sequence continues at coordinate 6,783,306 of JAQFVV010012416.1, read as the reverse complement.
TCAGCAAAATATGCTTGATTATTGCAAATTTTAAAGCACATTGAATACAGGTTCATGCCTGTTCAGACTATTTACATAAGCTCTGTGCACTCTATAAATTAATTCATCATCATCATCATTATCAACCATTATCAATCCACTGCAGGATGAAGGTCTCTCCAAGTTTAATCCATCTTCTCCGATCTTTAGCTTCTCTTCTCCACATCACCCCTGCACACTTTCTTATTTCATCCATCCATCTCACATGTGGTCTCTTTCTGGGTCTTTTACAATCTCTTGGAATCCAGTTTAAAATTTCAATTGTCCATCTATTATCATCTCTTCTAACAATATGTCCAGCTCCACTTCAATCTTTTAATTTTTTCAATGAGGTCAGTAACACCTGTTTGTTCTCTTACCCATACATTGTGTTTACGATCTCTTCTTGTTACTCCCAACATACATCTCCCATACTTCTTTGAGTGGTCTGAAGTCTCTGAATTGCTCTTCTATTAAGTGTCCAAGTCTTAGATCCATAAGTAAGAACTGGTAAAACACATTTGTTAAAAACCTTCCTTTTCAAACAAATAGGCATATTTCCTTTTAGTATCAAGTTATTTCTACCAAAAGCACTCCAACCAAGTTTAATTCTATGATTAATTTCCTCCATTATGTTTCCATCTGTATTAATAATCTGACCAAGGTATTTGTAACTGTTAACTTCTTCTAATTCATCATAATCAATCTTTATTTTAATATTTTGAGCAAATCGATTAAACATTACTTTAGTCTTTTTAACATTTATCTTTAGTCCTACTTTCCTACTTTCATCTGATAATTCCTGCAACATTTCCTGCAGATCTGAAGCATTATTTGCAAAAACAACTACATCATCTGCGAAATCTAAATGACTTAAATAATCACCATTTACTTTCACTCCTTTAGTTTCCCATTTTAATCCACAAAATACTTCATGCAGCCCTGCTGTAAAAAGTTTTGGAGATATGGAGTCACCTTGTCTTACACCTTTCTCAATGTTGACTTTCCCAGTGTCATTATGTAATCTAATTGTTGCTGTTGCATTTTTATAAATATTCTTTAAAATATGACAATATCCTGGATCTATACCTTGATGATCTAATGCTTTAATCACTGAAGAAATGTTTATAAAATCAAATGCCTTTTCATAATCTACAAATCCTAAGCATAATGGCAATTCATATTCATTTGTCCTTTCTATAACTTCTCTCAATACCTGGATATGATCTACTGTACTAAAACCATTTTTAAATCCGGCTTGTTCTCTTGGTTGGTGAAAATCCAATGTTCTCTGTAGACGAGTAGTAATTATCTTGGTAAAAATTTTATATAAAACTGATAAAAGGCTGATAGGTCTGTAATTTCTAATATCTTCTTTATCACCTTTTTTAAATATTAATATTATTACTGCATTCTTCCAATCATCCGCTACATCTTTATCATTTAGACATTTGGTATATAACTTTGCTAAAATTTTTTCTATTTCTTCACCTGCTTCTTTTAATATATCAATTATAATTCCATCATTACCTGGAGCCTTTCCTTTCTTCATACATTTAATTGCATGTCTCACTTCTTCATTTAAAATTCTGGGCAATTTGGAAGATGTAATAGATATAGGAGGTACTTGTTCTTTATTACTATATAATTCTTGATAAAAATCTTCTACCAATTTCATGATGTCATCTCTCTTTTTAGTAATAATTCCATCTTTTTTTCTTATTGCAGATATAAATTTCCTACCAATACCAAAATGTTGTTTTACATTCTTAAGACTTTTATTTTCTTCTACAGCTTTCCTTGCTAGTTCACAGTTATACTTTCTTATATCATTTTCAACTCTTTTCCGCACCATTTTACAAAATTCGAGATATTCAATTCTTTTTAATGCATCATTTTTGTATATCTTCATATTCCTTCTTTTCTTCATAAATTCTCTAGTCTCAGTAGAAATTTTATTGGTCAATTGCTGTTTCTTTCTACTAGCTATCTTTGTTGCAGTTTTCAAAAGTGTATCAGTTATTTTCATATTAATTTCATTCAAATCCGAATCATGTTCAAAATCTACTAATACTTGAAACTGATTTGTAAGTTCTAATTTAAATTCATTAGAATGTTTCTGAAGATTAGGAATATCAACTGTAAATATTGTTTTTCTTAATAATTTTTGTCTCTCTAGTTTTACATTAACACGTATCTTACACCTTAATAATCGATGATCACTTCCTGTGTTAAATTTATTAAGAACATTACAATCTTGAAATATGTATTTCCTATTAGTCAAAATATAATCCAATTCTGCTCTACCTTCATTTGGATGCTTTCATGTCCATTTCCTTTTAACATTTTTCTCAAAAAAAGAATTCATAATATAAAGTTTTTCTTTTTCTGCAAACTCCACAAGTCTATGTCCTCTCTCATTTCTATTACCATAACCAAAATTACCCACAGCACTTTCATCTTTCATTTTTTTACCAATTCTAGCATTAAAGTCTCCCATAACAATTTTAAAATGGTGTTTACTCTGATCAAAAGCCTTTTGTACATCCATATAAAAATCTTCTACTACTTCATCACTATGAGAACTTGTTGGGGCATAAACCTGAATTATCTGCATTTGGTATCTGCTATTAAGTTGTATAACTAATCTTGCCACTCTGTCTGATACACCATCAATCTCCACAGTATTGTTCTTCCACTTTTTATTTATAATGAATCCTACTCCACTTGTATTTCCAATATTTGTGCCTTTATAATAGAGTATATGTCCACTTTTTAAATCAATTGTCTCTTCACCTTTTCTTCTAACTTCACAAAGTCCAATAATGTCCCATTTAATATAAGAGAGTTCTTCTTCTAATTCTTGCAATCTTCCTTCACTTGAAAGTGATCTGCAGTTGTAAGTACCTAAATAAAAAGTCGTCATCAAATGGCAGCCTGGGTCCACAATCAGGGGATTCTTAGCACCCTCCGCCTTCGGCCACCAACCGCTGCCTTGGTTGATGACTTTACAGGCTCCTGGGAATAAGGGCCATGCTTTATTTTTGCCTGTCATAATTGTATATACATATTGGGAAAATATTTATCATTTACACAAACATTCATTCTGTCTTATCAGGCACTGAGAAGAAAGACCATGGTGTTTCTTGATCTTAAACTCAGAGGTAAAAAGCCAATAAACTCACCACACTGGCTAATGCGTGTTGGTGAGCAGCCCATCCATGTTCGTATACTATATGAATAATCACATAGTAATAACAGCTGCAACGACAAGAATGTATGGAGTGGACATTAGGAATTTGCCCTGCTCAGTTCCTTTAAGGCCTCCAAGAGGAATCAAAGGGTCTCCTTTCAGTTAATAGCAAAACTCCTTTCTGCAGCCATAAATTAATTACTACTCTTTAATAAATTCTTATTGTTTGTTTTAAATATCTGCAAAGTCATAATTGGTAGGGAGAGACAATAGATTACTTAGAATTCTCCCTAAAAGTCCTTAATTGGCTTTAAATGTAAAATCTGTACTATAGTTTGTAATCAGGTCATCAGAAATGCACAAAAATAATGTACAAAACAAATTTAAATAAAAGAGAAATGCAGTGTTCAGATTTAATTTAAAAATGTAAAATTCTTTACTAATGGATTAATTCACCTGAGGGTACTGCAGATCGATTACAAGCACAGATTAGAGAGAATAACATCTGGCCTCAATATGTCATGTGTGATTGATCTGGAAATTTATAGATAAGAAGAAAAACTAATATATAATGACAGAATCGGATATATAAAAAAAACTTTGCTTTAAATTTTGATCGTCTAACCTTGCCACTGCTAGTGATGTTTTTATAGCTGTTTTGAACCATTTTGCAATGACTGAGTGGAAGGCATACAAATTATTCTCCTCTGGGAGAATGGTCTAATATGTGTCCAAATCTCTGCACCGGCCCTCCAAAGATGAACTGTCAGTGAACTGCTGCTGATCTATACACTGTGCTACATGATGGAAATGCTTTCAAGCCACACAGAAACCTTAAATCCTAAAGTCAGGAAAGGAAAAACTGCTGATACAATATAAATGGACAATTGATGACTGATTCTTAAACATGCAGTCATCTTCAGTAAACAGGTAACCTGTATCCAAGAGCTCTAGAGTACTCTAAATCTTCCTTTTAAAATGTTATAGCTATATGTTAAGTGACTTTATTATTTTTTTATTTACATATTAAACTCTGTAAATTGTTCTTTCATATTAAATAACTTATTCTATCTTCTATCTGTCATCTTGGGTACTTGTTTTATATTTCATTTGTTTCTTTTATTTATATAATGCCATGGCTAGAAAATTTCTGACTGGGTTCACCCTATTCCAAATAATTTACTGTAACTAAAATTGGCCACCATAATGTTCAGACTATTAGAATAGAATTACTAAAACCCCCCTCCTTACATTTGATAAACTGCCAGCTCAAAAATTATCCAAATCTTATACACAATAACTTACTTTAATTAGCAAAAGAGTATTATACTGATCCAAATGTTCTTATATATTTCATGATTTCAGTTATATATAATAATAATTTATTTACTTATTCTATTAAAATACTCCCATATATTTAATGATTTCAGTTATATAGAATAATAACTTATTTACATATTAATAGATACACATTTGGTGTTTGCTTCATTGATTATGAATGTGAGTGTACCATGAATAGTTGGATGGTGGACATATTATTTAGCAATTGTAATAATTTGTAATATGATTTAAATATCCCCTTTATATTTCTTTAAATTAGATTTACTTATTCTATTAAACCAGATCATAATGTTATTTGAGGGCATAAATGAAAGTTTAAATTGTTAAATGTAGACATTGGGAGATGAGTCATCAAATTTAAAGTGTGATTTTAAAAGTAAAAGTTCTAATTGTATACTTACATTATAGATATGTGTTACAATTTAAGAATGCTGTTTCTCTTCAAACCTTGGAACTTAAACAGATACACAGTGATTACTGGTATCCTCTCATTTCCCATAAAGTGGACATAGTTAAGGGTTCTCATGGGCATTCGATCTTGTCATGCAGTCAGGGAGTAATAGAGGCATGGTCCCTTACACCCGATTATGCTAATGTGACCATTCTTAAAGGGTCATTTGGCATAAAGCCAGCCCTTCATTATTTTTATATATTCTCCATTGGCTCCACAGTTTCAAAGTACTGCTCCTCAGGTCTTTTGCATTGCATCTCTATGAGTATCATATATCCCTCTATATCTTTATGTATTATTTCATTACATTTATGACTCCATCTTCACACTGTTTTACATTGATCACTCTTAAATAATACTGCCCTAGAGGAGTTGTTTTTATTACATAAATTAAATGTATTTTTTACTTATTGCAAATAAGCTTGGTATATCCGCAACCACAATTATCAGTTATAACCCAAAACCTCATATTATAATTGACATTACTAGTCTCATAGGTATGATATTATAATAAAATTTTATATTCATTAATACTCAGATGGTCAGATAGTAAACAAGCTTTAAATAATTATTCAAAGCCAACTGTAAATATTAATGGTCTTGGAAATAATAAACACCAACATCAAATTCTATAATCATGTTTTTGTATTTATATAATTAACCTTGAATGTTTTATTATATGTCTGCCATCCTAATGTCTATTCAGTTCAATACATAGTCCTAAGAATATTTCACCTTGATAAATAAAGTATTAGATTTAAAATAGAAATATTATAAATGTTGATGCTGTAAGAATTGGCTAAGCCCTATAGTAAACTAGAATAGAGTTTCTTGTATCTCCCTGACCCCTGTGCCTAAAGAGAATTTTGCTAGAGTAGCATCAGATCCATTGTCATATAGTTTATGTTGCAAAATCAACTAACCAGGTTTGAACCCAGTACTGCTAGTAGTTGACCCTACCTATAGTGCTGGATCTGGTAGTTGGATTCTGTAACATGTTAGCGAGGCATATGAATCCTGACCATTACAATTTACTAGATTTCTGATCCCCTGTCGTATTTGCCTATAAACCAGGTTTTACAGAGCAAATTTACAGAATAAAACTCATTAGCTTCTTTACAACTTCTAATTCTAATCTTCAAATTTAACATTTTTTTGTTATTTTTTTTAATCTAGCATTTGCATCCTAGTAAAGACAAAAGAAATTCCCTAGCAAATAAAAAATAATGCTGCATGATCACATTTGTTTTGATCAAGGTGTACTCTAAAATGTGTTATTTTAAGATTTTATATTTGACTTCCATGCAAATCTAAAATAGGTGCATGTGGTGTGATTTTTTAAATAAGAACTGTTTAATATTTATAAAACCTATATAATTTCTGTATAAACATTTTGTTATATATGTATGTTGGTCACCTGTGGAATTGAGCATATGCACCTGGGTCTCATTTTAGCTATAGATAGGTTCCTCAGAAAACATGCGCAAAAGAAATCGCACAAAAATAGATGTAACTTACCTTGAAAAAGGGGGGATACGATCTGTGATTTTTCAAAAATCGCATAAAAGCAAAGCACCAATGTAAAATTACTTTAAAATTCGGGCAAAAAAAAAATAATAAAATAAAATATGACTAATAAAAAATTTCAAATTTGAAAAAAATTGACACAAGACAAACTTTTTTTAACTATAATATTTAATTTTATTCAAAACAATATATTTTTATGCATAATTTACAGTAATTTACATTTTTTAATACACGTTTTAATTATTATCACTATTTGCCGATAAACAGGTTCATTTGCAATCTGGTAAAAAAATCAGATTCTTCACAAGAGGAAATACAACTAGCGCCAACTGGTGACAACATAATTAGTAATTAATCTAACAACTAAAAATTAAATTCTTATTTTTGTCTTTAATTTTTTAATTTTCAATTTTAATTGTGCCCACTGCTATTACTCACCTTTTAAAAATAAACTTGCAGACACTAAATGATTAATAATTGATTACATTCTTTTTTAAAAAGCAAAAACAGAATGTGATTTAAAATGCAAAATTAACATGCACAATGTTTGAACAAATTTACATTATAATCTTGTAAAATTTAATGTGGGTATACATAAAATGTGGAAATCATGATTTTAATTTCATTATTGCATAAAATCTTACTATTATAAAGCACTTAAAATATTGAAATTACTAAGATGAAAGTCGAATTCCAATAATGTGCTATTACTTTCAATATGACGTAATTGTGCAAAATTTATTATTTAAAGTAATAGCGCATTATCGGAGTTCGACTTCCGAAGAAACATGAATCGCGTAACTTCAAAATCGCTTTAAATAAATCTATGTAAAATGAAACCCAGGTGTATATAATGTTTGAACAAATGATGAATAAATTTATACATATACATTATATTAAATTAAAGATTTATAATTATAATTGCACTGTAATGCTATTAAACCAGTTTCACATCACAACTCCCTTGCATATACATAAATGTGTCCATACATATATAATGATGTTTACACAGACATGCATTTAACACATGGAATATATTTTGATATGTACTATGCGGATATATGTGTACTTGGCAAAGTTTAAACCTAGAATAATTATTATTATGGGACATAGTAGGTGAAACAGGATGTGTGCCAATTTATACCATTTCAATACATGTATAGTATCTCTATAAAACTTAATGTAATTAATATTGCATATTCAGCCTGTATCCTGCCCATCCCTCTTCTGTATATTTAAATGGATATATTAAGGTCATATATATGAGAGATCAGTGATTTAAGGTCAACATGGATATGACAATAATTTTGGCATCAACAAGAACTTTGAGTGTTCCATCTTCAGATTTTTAAGAATGTGGATGACTGAAGAGCTGGAGAATGGTGTAAGATCGAAGCTTGACTATTAAAGTTTGAAGATTTGCTATCTTAATACAAACTGAGCATTGATTATATATATATGTGTGGGAGATGGTGATCTGGACCAACTGATGAGTGCTGGTTCAGCACAAAATATGTATATTTATTGTTTATCTTTTTCACATATATGTGGTCATGTGTATCAGTTGTATAAGATGAAGTGGATAGCTGAGGGAAAATTGAAAGTCTGAATTCAAGTCCTTCTAACTATGTTATTGGAGAATTTTGCAAATAAAATAAATAGTGCATTAAATATGACATTTTTTAAAGATTTTTATAGATTTTTGATATTAATGAGAATAATAATGCTGTATAAAAATATCAAATGTATTAAATAATGAGCAAAAAAAAAAGTGAAGTCTTTCAAGTTTCTATACTTAGTGTATTGTTTTTGATTTTCACAAATGATCAGGAAATATTAATATTAAAATTTCCTTCCACTTCTTCCACAATTTACACTTCACAATGCATTTTAAACATATGATTTATTTTATCTCTTCTTGCCTACAGTTTCAACTGTCCAGTAGTCATCATCAGAGCTACAACATTTAAACATATACAATTAATGCCTATTCATACATATATGTCAATATATACACACATGCATATACAAATATATATATAAACAACATTTCACACTCCAACTATTAGCTTAATTATGGATCTTTAATATTTCTACAATCTAATACCTCTTAACCCCACTCTTATACGTAATTTCTTTTATAAAATTTTATATTTTAACAAAATTTGCCCTTTAATTTATTTCTTCTTTTTTATTACTTATATATTATACATTCATTAATCAATAACAATAATATTAACATAATATTCATATAATTTTATATTGAAACTGTAGGCAAGAACAGTTAAAATAAATAATATGTTTAAAATGCATTGTAATATATTCCGGAATTGTTTCAACTTCTATTTTATTTTTTAATATTTCTTCCTTCCTACTTTTAATTTTTGTATTATTTATTTTTAGCAAAATTTAAATTCTTTTCATCAACTTTTAAATTCATTTTATTCTAACATTCATTAAATGTTATTATTATTATTATTTTTATCCAAGTATGTATTATCCATACCTAATTAAATGGATTGTAAATTTTTAAAATAGCCATCTCTTTTTATTTATGGCAGATTAACTATCCTCTTAAAATGACATTTTAAAAGTTTATTATCCTATTCAATATGAAACTGATACAACATTATTTCTATAAATATCTAAAATTTTAATTGTGTCAAAACTGAGTAAACTTTTCTGACACAATCCTCCTCTACATTGGCCTATTTTTTTCTGTATATCTCTGAAATTATTTAGTCACTTTAGATAATTTATTATCTAAAGTGATTAAATAATTTCAAACTTCTAGTTTATTTGAAAGGCAAGTTTTAAAACCTTCAATTTAAAATATCATTTAATTTAAGATATAATTTTTTCTCCATGATTAAGAGTAAACAGCAAATTTTTAATTTATAAATTTAAAACTTTAGATCATGATATGAACATGAACGTAGACACTATTACATCATTGAATTACCTAGTTGCCTAATGCTTTATTTTTCATTCATTATCTTTTATTTTTCATTTAGCATTTATTTTTTTATTCATTAATTAGTTTTGTTTAATTATTAAAATATATATCTGAAGTTGTTGGTATCAAAGCCACGAATGTAGAAAATTTGACAGTTTTAAATCAAATTATAATGATCTGCTATTGATAAATACTAAACAAAAATGATGAAAACATGTGGAAGAGATACAGATATGAGCCAATTCGTGAGTGCTGTTTTAGCATTAAATACACATTTTGAAGATCATTTGTTCTTTCAGATGACTATTTATATTTTTCAGGAATTGGTAGAGCGGAGATCTTAAGTATATTTTAAAAGACATTAAAGTACAAACCTTATCAGTTAATTTTATCTATCCCAATTCTTCTACATAGTTTTCCATCATGCATGGTTCTATTATTTATAGAAATTTAATTTACAAATGACATTTTTAAATCGGTATTTATTTCAAAAAATCTTTTAATAAACATACAAATGATCTTAAATCATTTTTTAAAATTTGTTATACATTTATATTACTTTAAAAGACTATTTATTAAAAATCAACATTAATCTTCATAAATTGCTGAGGTCTTTTATTACGGTACACATTACATTTCCTTTAAGCTAGATATAGACTTTAAAAAGATTATTATTAAAGATCAGTATCTATCTTCATAAAACTCCCCGAGTTATTTCGATTATATTCACCTCTTCACACTATTCATACACGTATTCTTATGTCTTTATTAATTATTTTTCTTGTTATATTTTAATTTAAAGACAGATTTCGGTTATTGATAATAATTTTTATCTTTTCAAAAAGAAAAAAAAAAAAGCAAATATATTTCAAAGATGAGGTTATTAATTAGATATTCTTTAAATATATATATATATGCACTGTACTTGTCCTAAAGGTTTAATTTTAAAAAACTAAATTTAATTGTGAAATGATCTGAAAGACAAGATTATAAAATATAAAATTCATATATCTTAGTTCTAATGGAAACAAAAGCGATTTTCTTTTCTTTAATAAAATGCTTTTTTTATTTTTTAAAAGATATTATTCAATAACGAAAGTCTTCTATCATATAATATGCAAATAGTATAGATTGTTTTATTTGTAAGAAAAATTAATGGCTTTAATTTTAATATAAATTTTTAGAATAATTTTACTTGCTGCGCTATATAACTGATATTTAATAAAGTATATTATATATACTTTTAAGGTAGATGTAATTAGAACGGATTTGAACCCAGACTTTCAAGATCTCTTTAGTCATACACTCCATCTTATATAAATGACACACATAACCACATATATATATATAATCAGTGCTCAATTTATATTAAAATAGCAAATCTTCAAACTTTCTTTAATGGGTAGTGTTCAATCTTCTTTAACTCAACAGCTTTGAACATACCATCATCAGATTTTCAATGATGTGGACGGCTGAAGATTTGGAGAGTAGAGAAGATTGAAGTCTTCCCATTAAAGTTTAAAGATTTGCATTCTTAATATAAAACAAGCACTGATAATAAATATGTGTGGGAGATGATGATCAGGACCAACTAATTAGTGCTTGTTCAGTATGAAATATGTATGTTGGAGATCATTTAACTTTTTTGCATGTATGTGGTTATGTTCGTTAGTTGTATAAAATGGAGTGGATGACTAAAGAGAGCTTGAAAGTCTGAGTTCAAATCCCCTCTAATTATAACTGATATTTAGAAGATAAGAATCATGAAATTAAATTTTAACTGCATGTATAGCTCTAGGGTAATAGTTTTTATTATTATATATTGTTATACATACAAATAAGTTCACAATCTTTGGTGTGGTAATTTTTTATAGTTGCATTTTGGAATACAATAGCTTGACAATTGGATTTGAATACTCTGAAGAATATTTTGTAGGAAACGTTAATCTCCAAGGTGTGTTGTTTAAAAACAATTGTTCTTAAAAGTCGTTTACAGTACTAAATATACTGAGCATGCAGAAATATATATAACTTATGGTTATCAAAATGCTAAATAGATATACATTTTATATATGCTATATATCATTAATTTCTAATAATTAATCAATCTATGCTTATCTGATAGTGAAGTGTGTACATAGTTAATTTATTAGGATAAATATAGAATGACTTTTTATCTTAAGACTGGATTGTATTCTATTATATTTCTATATCAAAAAATAAATTTTCAAGTAGGTTTTTTATGCAACATTATCATAATATTTTTATCTTTCTTATTGCATTGTCAAATCCATGTAATATTAATATCATTTATGTATTTTACTACTTTTTACAATGCTTTTTACAACCCATTATTGATGGTTTTTATTGCCCCAGCAATCTTCTTCAGAACTTCTACTTACTACCTTTTACTTTGCTTTTTACAATCAAACTATTTCTGGTTCCAGACTATTGATGGTTTCAATTGCCCCAGAAATCTTCTTCATAACTTCTACTTGTATATATAAGTAAAAGTTCTGAAGAAGATTTCTGGAGCAATCAAAAACATCAATAGTGGTGTAAAAAGCAAAATATAAGCAGAAGTGTTGAAGAAGATTGCTGAGGCAATCAAAACTATCAATGGTAGGGTGTAAAAATCAAACTATAAGTGGAAGTTTCTGAAGAAATTTTTGGCAATCAAAACCATCAATAGTTGGTTGTAAAAAGCAAAATGTAAATAGAAGTTCTGAAAAAGATTGCTGGGTCAATAAAAACCATCAATAGTGGGTTGTAAAAAGCAAAATGTAAATAGAAGTTTTGAAGAAGATTGCTGGGGCAATTGAAACCATCAATAGTGGGTTGTAAAAAGCAGTGTAAAAAGTAGTACAGAACATAAATGATATCAATATCATTATAATATATTAGTCTTAATCCCAAAGAGATGGCTTAATGTACTTGGCACTTCATTAGATGACATTATAGGTGAGATGTTAATATTATGCCACAATGGTTTATAGTGCAATGCTGTAATCTATAATTTCCAACTTCCAACTGCTATTGAGATGAGTCTCGTTTCTCTACTGGAATCTTTTTCTGAAACTGGAATCATCGACTTCCAGACATTATTTGAGTAATATTTGAACTCCTAACCATCTTTTAGGACGATTGTGCTATGTGTACTGATAATAGTGCATTAATTTGTCTCCTAACATGTAGGTTTTATATGCCTTTTTTATCAGTGTATATCACCTAAATTAAAATCAGGTTGTGATTAATTTTATTTAATTAAATTAGTTACAGGGATCTAAATGATTAGGCATATTCTTAGATAATTATCCATCATTAGTATAATGGAAAACTTGTCGGATGCTGATGAAAAACTTAGAATGATAATGTTAAATAAGGCAATTCTTTCATTTCAGAATAATACAATGAGATGAATAAAATGACTTAATTTATAGGTAAACCCTGGTTGGTAGAAGATAGCATGTACCAATATTTCTGAGTTTAGCAATTGTTTTATCTTGCTACAAGTATCAATAGTTAAAACAACAACAGGTTTCTTCTTAGTCTAACATGAAAACATCAGCTATTAATAGCTTGAGATTATCTTCACAAGAAATTTTTTATTGACAATAATCTTTTAGAAATTAAGTTTAAAACACTTATTTAGTTTTAATCACTTTATGTAACAATGAGTTTCAATTTCTTTGTCTTTTTTTCAGTTAAGTTAGTTTGAAATCACAAGTCAACATGTTCTAACAAAATATTACATAAAGCCTTACATTTTTCAATGGCCTTTCCACTTTAAAATATACCCAAAAACAATGTAGGATTTGCCGTAAATGTAATAATCTCTGACATAAATACTGTTGAAACTTTTTATATCAAACATAACTGGAAATACCTTCTAATCTAATTTACTGTAATTTCTCTTATTACTATAAAGAGTTTAAAGTCAATAAACATCACATGATCACCATTTCTTATGCTTGCTTATAACTGTTATTAAAACAGGCAAAACTCTCCATACAGTATTGCCACTCAGTGCAAGCCAGAGTAATCAATGGATGCCAGAAGGTTTGTGTATAAAATCTCCATCTAGTGCCTACTCATCCAATATCCCCAGACTAGTTTCTGGCTTGTGCCCTTTGTCAATGAGAAGCCTTGGATCTGAGAGCATCCATTGATTACTCTGGTTGGCACAGGGTGGCACTACTGTATAGAGAATTTTGCTTGTTTTTTACTATAAAGGTTCTAAAACACAATGTTAATGAGTTGTTTCCTCAACACTGTTACTGCATGAAAATAGTGATGGCACTATATAATAAGCTATCAGTCATTAAAATTATTTCCAAATCACTATTGTAATGAACCAATAATTCAGGAACTAATCAATTTCTTATCCAATTCATTATATATTTTTTGAACCACTTTTAATTACACATTGACTTTTACATAACAAGCCATAATGAAGTTTTTGTCCCACACCCCTTATCTTAATTTTTTTTTTCAAAAATTAAGGATTTGTCAGTGCTAAGTTTATAGACCTCCACAAGCCATTTTTCATTTTGTTTCTGATCTTTTTATATTAAATTATCGGCACAGTATTAATTCACTCTCTCCATTTTTTGTGAGAATCTTTTAGTTTAAAATATAAGGACACATGTTGCTATTGCAAAAATAGGCCTTTAGAAATTAACAAATGTAAATGATCGATATCAAGATATTCACCCAATCAGCATTGATTGATATCTGATGGAAGACTGATTGCAGATGTGCTTTTATGAAATGAGAAAAATTGAATAGAGCTTCTAGAAATCTCTTATATTAAGCACTGGATAAGCATCAGTTTTTAGGTTTTCAATATTAATGATCTAATAATCATTTCATGAAGCAAATGACAAAACTTGATTTGATGATGATCACAATTGTGAGGTGTATGCCATAGATGTTACTTTTATATTCAGTATGTCACAATGAATACCTGCAACATTTTCTTTTGTGCATGTCATATTTTTCTGGGCTTATATTTAACTGATAAGGCATCACCTTTCATTTCAGAATTTTGTATTTTCCCTTCTTTTTGGATTCAATAGAAATAACAATTTATTTAATAAGGAAGTGATACTGTAATTTAAGATAATTGAAATATTATCTTGAAAAAATAAAAAAATAATTTGGGAGTGAGGTAGTTTTGTTTGATTTTGAAAATAATATTGCTTTTCAATGCATTGCATTTTCAATAATTAATATCCTTTTTTATGTTTTTGGATGTAAAAAAATTGTGAGCAACAAGTTTATAAAAATATTTTAGAATATTGTAACATTACTCTGTATATGTTCTATTATAAATATATAAAAATATAAGAATGAAAGTAAATTATTCTCATCATCTAATTGAACTGATTATTATGTTTTAGAAGAAAAAGCAAACTTTATTTATACTGTCTAAATATATTTATAACAATTCATTTCTGTAACCATCAGTTAATATAACATTACATTAAATGATTGATTCTGTAACAACAACAGCAGCAGCAGCACAACAACAACAAACAAACTATTTTAGCTTGTCTTATGAAAGATCTAGGTTTAAATCTAGATTAAACTTATTGAACTTTTATGGAGGTGACTGATTCTTAAATAAGCTTAAGGTGTTTCAAATAACTTCCACATGACCAATCAAGCTAATCATCCATTACTGTTACATGAATGAATATCAGTCTATTTATAAATGAAAAGTAAAGATTTTTGTTAAATCTGGTGTTAGTCAATGAATGTTAGTTAATAAAATAGGCAAAACTCTCCATACAGTAGTTCCTCACTGATGAAAGCCACAAGCTAGAAACTTGTCTGGGGATATTGGATGAGTAGGCAGTGCTTTCAGATCCAAGGTTCCTCACTGATGAAAGCCACAAGCTAGAAACTCATCTGGGGATATTGGATAAATAGGCACTATATAGGAATTTTATGCACAAGCCTTCTGGCTTTCATTGATTACTCTGGCTTGCACTGAGTGGCAATACTGTATGGAGAGTTTTGCCTGTTTTAATAACAGTTATGAGCAAGCATAAGAAATGGTGATCATGCAAATGTTAGTTACCATGATGAAGGAATTAACATAAATATGGTATTGCACATATATGATTATAATCATAATGCTTATAACACGAACTGTTTTTTTTTTATTTGAAAAAAAAAACAAAACAATGTGACTTTATAATTTTAAATAGGTTGGAAGAATTCCGTTTGTTTCAGTAAAAAATAATAGATTTATATTCTGTATTATAACATGCCGATAAATCAATGTATTTACCTTGCTATGACGTAATTAGCCTGAAGGCACACAACTGTAATTATCCGATATTTGCGTCGTCGGAAGAACACATGAACGTTGTCATGGCAACGAAGACACTGACATGACTAATTCTAGAAATTTTATTTTTTGTTACATTACTATTACGTCATAAGCCTGAAGGCATACCGCTGTAATTATCCTAATTTACGAGATTTTTTTTTTGTCTTGACCCGCGAGATTTAAAAGTGTATTTTTTCCTATTTGTTGCATCGTTTTATTGAGTGCAGCAGCGTATTTTTTGCATACCATTTTCAGAGCTTTAATTTTCAGTGATTTCTGAAAACTTTTTTAATAAATCATTACTTCCTCAACAATTGTAAGTAATTTACATGTTATTTCTTCTATGATATTAAGTGGATGTATTTTATATTTTATTAATTTTCCGGATTTTCTGAAAAAAAACTCCCATAAGAAAAGGCACGTGGTTTGAAGGCTCCAGAATGTTCATTTTCAGTGTTTTAATAGTTCAGCAATTTTTTTACCATTTTTAAAAAAGAAATCATTACTTTCTCAACAATTGTAAGTAATTTACATGTTATTTCTTCTATGATATTAAGTGGATGTATTTTATTAATTTTCCGGATTTTCTGAAAAAAAACTCCCATAAGAAAAGGCACATGGTTTGAAGGCTCCAGAACGTTCATTTTCAGTGTTTTAATAGTTCAGCAATTTTTTTACCATTTTTAAAAAAGAAATCATTACTTTCTCAACAATTGTAAGTAATCTGGAAAAAAAACGGTAATCCTGACTTTTAGCGTCCCGAACAATTCACCCTCTATTTTTAAAAAAATTAACTAACTACTTTTTCACACCTAAAAAAAAAGTGTATGTAACTATATCCAAGTGTAAATGCTAATAAAAAAAGATTAAAAAAATACTTACATTTACATGCGTATTTTTCACGTATAGCGGTCTTTGCTGTATATAGAACTGTAAATAAATGACGTATATTAACTGTAAATGTTTTTCCGTAAAGAAGAATAAATAACAAGAAAAGAAACTTACATTTTTAGGAGTAATTGGAAGCCACACAAGCGAGGAAATGCACGAAAAGGTCGTCGCGTGCGTGCAGATTTCTGAAAGAAAATTCCTGCAGGTAGGATGAGAACAAAGGTGTGCTCATCCCAAATTGGTATTTTAGCTTATGCTTTGCGACAGAGTGGACATAGGCAGAATTCCACGCGGTCAAGCAAAAGTAGTTCAGAATTTGTCACGTGTCAAAAAACCAATTCACATTTAGGATCCGGGTGTCGAACTCTGTCATTCTATATATGTAATTTCAGAGTATATGTAACTATAAATTTATTTTTTATACGAACATCAATAAATCAAATGGATGTAATTGCAGAGTATATGTAACTATAAATGTCTTTTTTACATGAAGATGAATAAATAAAATGGATGTAACAAAACTTAATTTTTTAGGCTCTATTTAGTCTCACGCAAAGTTGCTATAAAAATTATGAACTACTGTACTTTGGTCATTTGTGACACGTGACAAATTCTGAACTACTTTTGCTTGACCGCGTGGAATTCTGTCGTTATAAAAAATGGATGGATCCTAAATATGAGTTTGTTTTTTTGTTATTGAGTGTTCTTTATGTAAAAACATTTAGAGTTAATATACGTCATTTGTTTACAGTTCTACATGCAGCAAAGACCGCTATAAGTGAAAAATACGCATGTAAATGTAAGTATTTTTTTAACATTTTTTTTTATTAGCATTTACACTTGGATATAGTTACATACACTTTTTTTTTTAGGTGTGAAAAAGTAGTTAGTTAATTTTTTTAAAAATAGAGGGCGAATTGTTCGGGACGCTAAAAGTCAGGATTACCAAAAAAACTCCCATAAGAAAAGGCACATGGTTTGAAGGCTCCAGAATATCCTTCATAACGGCTCTCCGTTTTATATATTGTTGGTCCAGAGAATTAACGTCTATCCTATTTTGTGCTGACCAGTTAGAAATGGCGGACAAGACTGTGATTGACTGGAACAACTATCTCCGCGAAGTATGTGCATGGAAGCTGTTACATAATGAAAGGCGGAAAATCGGAGGCCCTAACACTATTGTGGAAATAGACGAAACTCTATGTGGAGGCGTACCTACAAAGATGGTCATTTTGGTGCAATTCTACAACATATAAGCCAGCTCAGTCCACCGCAGTAATCGTTATTTGGGTAAGTATGCATTTTGTTGTGATATTCATCTTTTATTTTCCTTATAAATTACAGTAGTAGACTCGCAGTTTTCACTTTATGGTAGGTTTTTTTAAGACGACAAAATTATTATTTGAATACTTGCAGAATTATTAATTCAGGACTCGCACTTTAAGATACGTTTTTTAAAAAAGAAAATTAATATTTGTAGACTTGCAGTTTTCACTTTATGATAGGCTTTTTTAAGACGACAAAATTATTATTTGAATACTTGCAGAATTATTAATTCAGGACTCGCACTTTAAAGTTTTTTAAAAAAGAAAATTAATATTTGTAGACTCGCAGTTATTTGTAGATTTGCAGTTTTGCTTTATGATAATTTTTTAAAATTTATATAGTACTTTTAAGATCACTTAATCTTTCATTTGTAAAATTTAATATTAGTTATGAATCAATCTGTAAAGTTCTTACCTTTTTGTTAATTGTACCTTGTTCTCTCTCTATATAACTTAGCTGTAATCTCTCCTACATTAAACCTCTCCTGAATAATTATTAGTTCTTAATTTCACGTCTATGCGGCAATATTTTGTTTTCATTATTGTATTTTATACTTTCAGATACTAAATTATATGTCGATAATTTCCCCCCAGAATCGCAAATGCTTACGCTATCTCTTTTAATAAAAGAAAACCCTCCTTATTTTTCAGAGGGTAATTAACCTAGTAGTTTTTAAAAACAAATTTATTATTCTTAGTATAGCGGGTGCCTGCCAGTCTGGGGAAATAAAATCAGAATTTGATAATTATTGTACAGTGTTATTTTCAAAAACTAAGTAAAAATCTATTTTCTTAGAAATGTGTTTTTTTTGGTTAATTAAATAATAGCGCTAACTTCTAAAATCTGCAAATAGATTTATACGAATTAAATTAATATTAATTTCTTGAAATCAATAGCCACCACTGACTTTATATATAATTATTCATGATGTATATATTATTTTTAATCTTTTTTTGCCGCATATCACTATTTTGTGTCCTATTTATTAATTTTTTTTTTCATGATTTGTGGACTCGCAGTTTTTACTTATTAATTTTGTAGTGATATTTATCTTACATTTTCATATTTTGCGTCCAATTTTAGTTAATTATTCATGATGTATATATTATTTTTAATCTTTTTTTGCCGCATATCACTATTTTGTGTCCTATTTATTAATTTTTTTTTTCATGATTTGTGGACTCGCAGTTTTTACTTATTAATTTTGTAGTGATATTTATCTTACATTTTCATATTTTGCGTCCAATTTTAGTTAATTATTCATGATGTATATATTATTTTTAATCTTTTTTTGCCGCATATCACTATTTTGTGTCCTATTTATTATTTTTTTTTTCATGATTTGTGGACTCGCAGTTTTTACTTATTAATTTTGTAGTGATATTTATCTTACATTTTCATATTTTGCGTCCAATTTTAGTTAATTATTCATGATGTATATATTATTTTTAATCTTTTTTTGCCATTTTTTTTTTACCATTTTTTTTTTTTCAGGATGGACGCCGCCGGCATTATTCTGTACCACGTGTTTGTTTATCCGTTTTGACCTCATGAGCCTGTACCACGTGCCTAACCCCCAGCTCTTAGTTTCTATGACGACATTGCCCTGAGGGCATCCTATTCTAATCTACCGATCTTTGACGTAACGTCACCACGTGATGTGCCAAAAAATTTTTGCGATTACATGTGTCAGCAAATCACTAGGTGACGTTATCTTAAAAATCGGGTGGTTAGAGTAGTATGCCTTCAGGCAAAATGACGTCATAGCAAGGTAAATACGTGACTACCCAATGTTTTAGTATGATCTGAGTTAAAGTGCAGGTGATCTCAGTATTTTTCGATTATTGAAGAGATAGTATTAGTGATACATAGCTCGCTTGAAGTTCACTTCCGCTTTTATTTATTTCAGAAATAAAAAAAACAACAATAAAATACAAGGTTTTCGAATTTTGACTTTAAAATAAATCCCAATTGTATTTATTTTAGCATTTCACGTTTATTATTACTATCGCCCATTAATTAAATAATGAATATTTTTAATGTAAATTGTTGGAAAAACTTTATTTAAATGAGGTTCGGTCACCTACAAAATAAATATTATATAATAAATAAATTATTTGAACATTTCAAAAGTTAACAAGTTCAGATTTAACCTTAATTCTAAAACTTCAGCGAGATTTTTATCTCTACCCTGAAGCTAATAATCACACTTGTTTTTAAATTTATAATTATAGCCAGTGAATTTTTTTAAACATTTATTATTATTTTTCCTATATGTCATAGCATCAGCCGGGACACGAATCCACAACCGTCTGCAACCAACTACTTGCTTGCAAGGCGGATGTGATGACCTCTCGGCTAACAAAATAAATATTATATAATAAATAAATTATTTGAACAAGTTCAGATTTAACCCTAATTCTAAAACTTCAGCGAGATTTTTTATCTCTACCCTGAAGCTAATAATCACACTTTTTTTGTTTTGAAATATGAATTTTTTCTACAGTACAGCTTTTTTTCATACCTGCAACATTTATTATAAACATTTTCTAATTTTTATTACTCATTATATTAAGAATAGAACAATTAAAATGAAAAAATTTATTTTAACGTTAAATTAATATGTAAAGGAGATTTATTAAGTAAAAAAAAAAGGTCGAGTGGTCAGCATAGCTGCCTTCCAAGCAGTTGTCCCGGGTTCGCTTCCCAGCGACGTTTTGACATATATATATAAATCAGGTTTAACACATGGAAAATTTCATAAGTGCAAAAGTTAAAGCATATGCTTGTCACGTTTTATGACCTAGAGTTTAAATTTAAACCAGTTAAACTTTAAAAGAATTTTAAGTTCTAATAGTCTCAAGATTTTTGTTTCCAGTTATCTAGCCTATAGTACATAAATAATAACATTAAGACCGCTTAATTGTTAATCTTTTCTAATTCATGCATCTCCAAGTGTTCAGAAAAAATAAACTAACGGATTAAGAGAACCAAAATATTTTATGGACTTTTGAAGAGAGAATGTTATCTGTACAGTGTATTATTGTATGGTTTTAAAATGTGAACAATGAGTAAAAAAATTAGGAAAAGATTGGAAACTTTCAAGATGTGCCAGGAAGATAAAAAAAAAATACTTGTGTAGTGTTTTGTAAAATGGCAGACATGTTTGTTCACTCCAGAAAAAACTAGAATTTATTCGTAAGGCTGTTTTTAGATCGCACTCTGATAGCTGAGGAATTTAATTAGTGCATTGACGTAATGGCGATCGACAATTCCTAGAAATATTTGCTAATTACAAATGTTTCTAAATAAGAGACGTTACCTTATTGGTCAGTGCATTGATTGATCGTTGCAGTTGTCAGAGAGCGATAAGAAGACTGGGTAACATCTAGCAGTGTAACATAGAGAGCAGTAGAGAGCAGTCATGCAGTAGCGAGTAGCAGACAGTATGGAGTGCATCTACAGTAGAGTTACTGTTCAATTCCAGTAGGAGATAGCTGACGGCAATCACAGTGCTTATTACGAAGAGTTTGTGTACAGCTACACTGGACTGGGGCTAAAGTAGGCCCATTGTGAACCGTTTTGTAGCAGCCAGCCTGAAAGAACATCGTGGGAATTGAACTTTAGCAAACTGTAGAAATAGATCATTGCAGACCATTCGTCTGGAGAGCATCCGCTTGCAGACCATTCATTGGAGAGCAGTTGGTGCAGACCATTTGTTGGAGAGCATCCATGGCAGAGCATTCAGTGCAGACCATTCGTTTGGAGAGCATCCATTGCAGAGAATATTCAGAGTATTCATTGCAGACCATTTGTTGGAGAGCATATGCAGTTGAACAGTAGCGAATGTTATTTGCTGACCGCACAGTATGACTTGCAGTTATAACATTGGCACAGTCGTAAGTGCGGATATAACAACTTGGATGAATAAAATGACAGATGAAGTTTTACAAAAAGTAAATATATAAAAAAGATTGAATGAGGAAATTAAGGAATAGAAAAAAAAACTGGGTTGGATATATATTAAGAATTATGAGCAGACACAAACAGAAAGGAAGAAAAAGATTGATCTTACTGGATGATGGATAAGTAAAGCTGAGGAATTGAAGAGCTGGGCATTGAATAGAATAGAGTAGTAAAATTGATGAATTTGGTTTGTGACTGGTCTCTGGACTTGTTCAAAGAACAGAATGCTATTGATTGATCCTTTTTACCTTGACAATCCACTCTGCAGGTAGCACGTACCTTTCTGAGAAACCAAAGTTTCTGTTTAAAAAGCAAATGATCTAATAATACATTTTTGATTAACAGAATAATAAAATATTAACTATTGCAAGGGATTAATTGTATCAAAATTATCAAGAGGAGAGGATTTTAAACTATCAATAAAAAAAATATTACTGTATTTAAAATAGGCAACCATGGAACACAAGTGCTAGTTATAATACCTGCAGAATGAATTAATAAGCTATAATTGTTAGGTATACTTTTTAATGCATTAAGAAAATAACTTTTATTCAAATTTAAAATAAAAAACTTGTAAGTTCGCATATAAAAATAAGTGTATTAAAAATAGAAGTAAAAAAAACTAAACGCTAAAATTAAAAATGTTTGTTATACGATATACATTCGCACAGATGTTAAACTTTAAAAAGTAGTTTTTTGATAAATAAAAAAAAGGTATTTGAATGTGTTTTTATAAAAAAAAGATTTTTATAAAAGTATTTTAAAAAAAAAAAAAAAAATAACGTAGGTTAAATAAAAAACAGGTATTAATTAATTCCTGTAATCTATAAATGGAAATGATTGTTTGTTAATTGTTTAAAAACTGTTTAATTAAAAAGTCAGATGGAAAGGTAGATAAGAGAAGAAAGGAATTTAGCTTGACAAATGGAAGCACTGGGCCTTGGCTCGGACCAGAACGGAAAAACAGAGCAGTGACGTTTTGTTCAGTGAATCCTGGTGGATAATATAAAAGAGAAAAAAATATTGGCAAAGGGAGTTTGTTTTTTTTTCCTAACTTGATTTTGCGGGTCTGGAGGCAAGTACTTACCTGCCATCCTCCTCACTGATTTAAAAATGCAAAGACTGTGACAAAAGGCCCAGGACAGGACCAGCAACTTGCTACCTCCAAAACATCAGACCGTCTTCCTTATGGAAAGCGCCTGCGTGGGAATTGCCAACGGGACATGGACTTCTCACCGTAAGCAATAGAAATGAACAATTGTTGGAAAAACTGAACATTAATTAAGAACTTTAAAGACGGATAAATTTAATTTTATAAAAAGGAGTCGTTCTCTTGACTTATGTGTCAACTAAATTTATAATGAAATTTTTATATATATGCATGCTACATAAAAATCATTTCCATTTGTTAGTTATTGTATTAATATTTATTGTTAAATTTTAAATGGTTAAATTTAAAGTTGGTTATAGACGCTGCATGGATTTGTTTATGGTTAATTATATTTTGTTTTCATATTTGATCGTAACATATAGACATTCGATAAATAATGATACCTTACGAGTATCAAATGTATTTATTCGGATGTCTTTAAGTTATTGGCATAACGCAAGTATCTTACTGTTGAATACTATTAAGTTACTTATAAGTTTCCTCTGCGATTGTCGGCATCAATAATTTTGTATTGATTCGCCATGTTTATTTGAAAATGTTTTTGACCGGAATCTGTGTAATCGATCTATACCCAACATTGTGTTAAATAAATCTGTTGAACGTATATAAATGTTAAAATTAAGTCGGGCGTGTGAATGGCTATATGGATTTGTAAAGTTATATTAAGGGAGGGTTAAATAGGGATAGAATGTTTTCTTTTCAAATGCCCGATCCAATGTAAAATTATTCATACTTGACAATCTAAATAAAACAAAATTAAAATCATTGAAATTTATATAAATGTAAAATTAAAGCATAATAAGAATATAAAACCTAAATGTTAAACTTCTTCCCTGGGTTTAGTATTATTTTATATATGCGTAAATAAATATTTTTATGTGTTAATTTCGGCAGTGGCTTTTATTATTTTTTTTTATATGTATATCTAAATTTATAGATTTTTTTTTATCTCAGCCGCTCCACTGAGCTAGTGACAATGGGCTAACGCATCTAAATAATATGTAAATAAAGTGGAATCCTAACAGCGCGTATTCACTAATACTTCTTTATAAATTTTCTAGGCTCAAATGCTCAGATGGCGCCTTTTGGTAGTGCGGGTGCGGTGCGATGCGATCTACCACTGCTGGGATCGTTAAAATGGCGCCTCCAACGTGGGGCCTTACCTCAGAAATTGACCCTGAGAAGGAATTGATGCTGAAATTTCCTATCTTAAATAAACACGAGTGCCCTGAGAATTTTAAATGGGAATCGTCCGTAAATTTTTTCGAAAATTATATAGATATATGTTTTGTATTAAAGTAAAGTTATAGTTTAAATTTTGTGTGTTGCACGTCAGTAAGAAAAATTGCGCATATGTAAAGAGAAATACGAGAATAAAAAAAGTAATAAATAAAACGAATTAATAAATATAAATCATAATTTTTTTTAAAAAAGTCTTGTGTAAAAATTTAATCGTTTAACTCTGCCTAAATAATTTTAAAGGTAGGGAGAAATCGAAACCTGGAAGGGAGGGGGCAGAAATTTAAGCTGGTACTAAGGAATCATCAGTCAACTTTTTTTTTTATTCATTATATGTGTAATTACTGTTTTGTCTTTTTAAAAAAAAAAAAAAAAAAAAAGTTTTGTCCTTTTGAAATTTCATATATAACAAATTTGTATAACGTAATTTATTTTATAACACTAAGTAAATTCTATTTTTTTTTTTTTCAATGTTTTTATTTTTTTTTTTTGAGTGAAGTTTACTGATATGTAACGATATATAAATATGTCGTTACATCAATTTAAAATAAAAAACTTGTAAGTTCGCATATAAAAAATAAGTGTATTAAAAATAGAAGTAAAAAAAAACTAAACGCTAAAATTAAAAATGTTTGTTATACGTATATACATTCGCACAGATGTTAAACTCTAAAAAGTAGTTTTTTGATAAATAAAAAAAAAAGGTATTTTAAACGTGTCTTTTTTTAAAAAAAAGATTTATAAAAGTATTTTTTAAAATAAAAAATAACGTAAGTTAAAAGCTAAAAAACAGGTATTAATTAACCTGTAATCTCAATAAAGGGGCTGGAAATGATTTTGTTTGAAAGTTAATTGCTTAAAACCGTTTAATAAAAAAGTCAGATGAAAAAGGTAGATAAGAGAAGAAAGGAATTTAGCTTGACAAATGGAAGCACTGGGCCTTGGCTCGGACCAGAACGGAAAAACAGAGCAGTGACGTTTTGTTCAGTGAATCTCTGGTGGATAATATAAAAGAGAAAAATATTGGCAAAGGGAGTTTGTTTTTTTTTCCAACTTGATTTTGGTGGGTCTGAGGCAAGACGCACTTGCCGTCCTCTCCTCACTGTCACGAAATGCAAAGACTGTGATACTGGGACAGGACCAGCAACTGCCACCTCCAAAACATCAGACCGGTCTTCCAGGAAAGTTCATGGGGAATTGCCAACGGGACATGGACTTTCAACAGAAGCAATAGAAATGAACAATTGTTGAAAAACTGAACATTAATTAAGAACTTTGAAGACTGATAAATTTAATTTTATAAAAAGGAGCTGTTCTCTGACTTATGTGTCAACTAAATTTATAATGTGAAATTTTTATATATATGCATGCCGCTTGAGGCAAAAAAAAACTATTTCCATTTGTTAGTTATTGTATTAATATTTATTGTTAAATTTTAAATGGTTAAATTTAAAGTTGGTTATAGACGCTGCATGGATTTGTTTGCGGTTAATTATATTTTGGTTTTTCATATTTAGATTCAAACATATAAGACACTTGACATAAAGGGAATGATACTCTACGGTTGAGTATCTAAATGTATTTATTCGATGTCTTTTGGTTATTGGTGACAACGCAAGTATCTTAATGGTTGAATACTATTGGGTTACTTATAAGTTTCTGTGCTACTGCATCTATCAATAATTTTGTATTTTGGATCGCTTATGTTTATTTGAAATGTTTTGACCGTGGAACCTGTGTAATCGATCTATACCCCAACATTGTGTTAAATAAATCTGTTGCGAACGATATAAATGTTAAAATTAAGTCGAAAGTGAATGGCTATATGGATTTGTAAAGTTATATTAAGGAGGGTTAAATAGGATAGAATGTTTCTTTTCAAATGCCGATCCACGTAGTTCATTCATACTTGACAATCTAAATAAACAAAATTAAAATCATTGAAATTTATATAAATGTAAATTAAATATAATAAGAATATAAAACCCAAATGTTAAACTTTGCCCGGTTTAGTATTATTTTATATATGCGTAAATAAATATTTTTATGTGTTAATTCCTCAAAGTAGTGGCTTATTATTTTTTTATATGTATATCTAAATTTATAGATTTTTTTTTATCTCAGCGTCTCCACTGAGCTAGTGACAATGGGCGAACGATCTAAATATGTAACAAAGTGGAATCCTAACAGCTGTATCTGCCTACTTTATAAATTTTCTAGGCTCAAATGCCTAGATGGCGCCTTTGGTGAAAAAGTGGCATGTATGATACGATCTACCACTGCTGGATCGTTAAAATAT